>JADMLD010000113.1:0-80350 GCA_017589585.1 Phylloscopus whistleri
GGAGGTTGAGGATACTTTCATTTTAGTGGCACCCCTTTGGTGAAGTGTTCCTCTCCTTGAGCTCACGCACCGGGCTGCCAGGACATAGGTGGGTTTCCCATCCCACACTCCCATGTCTTCCCCATGGTCACGCAGGTAAAACCACAGGTCAGCTCTCGGGGTGTACCTCTCTCTCTGGTGGGGGTCGTTGGGCTCTGACTCTGGGGCCTGTGACTCGCACCGGTGCCACATTGGAACTGCTCTTCCTCATCTCCTCCCTCACCTCCCTCATTTCCTCTTTGAGCTCTTTCACCACGGCAGAAGATATGAGCCTGCAGCGGGCCATTGATCATGCTCTCATAATTCCTAAGCTTAGTGGCAACAGCCCCCACTGTACTGGTTGTCCTCAGCATTAATGGTTGCAATGAATGTAGTATACTGAGATGGCCCCAGATTTGCCAGGTTCCATAACATCTGCGCTGTGCATCTAACCTTGTCAGGATCATTATCATGCTGTCCACTCCTCCCAAAAAAGTACCTCTAGTACTGCCACTTCCCTCAGCTGTTGGATTCCTCCTCCAGAGTTTTCCAGCGCATTCTATGGTGGTGCTCCTGCATTCTTTCTCTGTGACAAATCTTTCTCTCACACTCGTTTAAAAGCCGCTGCCAGGAGGGAAGAGGTCCAGGCTCCCTTACAAATACCTGATTTATACCTGAGTCCTGGGTCAAGGGTCCCAAATTCCTGGCCTCCCCACCATCTAGTTGGGACACCTGTGCCCATAAGATCCAAACCGAAGTAGCCAGGCAGTGTAAGCCTCACGTCCCCGCCGTACACAATATCTTTTTGCAGATTACGGAGACTTTCACACAACAGGGTCTCAGTGATGATCTGAACATGTGATTCCCTTGTGTCTTGTGAGGGCCCTCCCTTCTTATCTTTACTCTCTGGGTTTGCTGTTTTCACTTTAGATTTCCTTGTTTCCACAGGGGCAACTGCTGCTGGCTGTGACTGCCCCTGTGTGGCAGCTGGAACCTGGACAGTTGTAATGTCTGCGGGTTCTGTATCAGATTCTCTTTTGTCAGGGCAGGGCGAAGGTTTCTCACCAGCTGGGGAAATGTACTCTTTCAGCATCTGGTTCATCTCATGCATTTCTTTTATCAGAGCCTTCACCCAAACCGGGTGGTTTATGCCTGAGGCTGGCTGTGGGACAGGGGTGGGCTCTTGGGCAGCATCATTATTCTTTGGGGTAGTTATCAGAGTGCTTACCCAGGCCAGTCTCCCTTTATCTCTGAATACCAAATAGAATAGGCCTATAAGCAGCACCAACCACTGTATGACGTCATTAGCATTCAGAGGGAAATTTAACCCTTGAAAAGCTGGTGGAGTAGACCCAAAAAACTGAGTGAAGGATTGGGAGAAAATTTCCCCAGGTGCCATTTCCTCACAATATGTACCATTATTAAAGTAACCCCAGAAACACAGAGTTAGTCTATGATAGCCCTGAATCCATGTGCCTGCTTTCCAAAGGAAGTTAAAAATCCACGAATTCCTCACCTTATTAACCCACAAAATAAACTGGATGCCAGCCACAGTAGCCTTGGTTATAGGGCCCATGTTTAGATAAGGGCCAGCAAATGGCAGAAATACAGCCACAACCACGTGCCAGCCAAACCAGGGAAAGCTGGACCACATGATTTTGAGCAGTAGACTTCTATCTAGTACACAAGAACTGTTATTCCTCTGTCTCAATGCCCTTGTGCCCCACACTTGGGCGCCAAAATCTGTCTTGGTTTGACAAGACAGGTGTCTGCCAGGGAAACTGGGGTTTCCCTTAGAATAGAGAATGCAAACCCCCCACCCCTGCCAAATTATAAATTTTCAATTAAGGGCTCTCAGGCAAAGATTTGGGAATAGGAATAACAGTTCTTTACTAGGAATATCAATAATACAAATGTGGTAGGAAACAAAACTACCCCACCAAACCAGCAAACAAACAACAACAATTTGGGAAAGCCCTGACAGAATCAGAGCTGCCACCTGGCACCCTGTTAGTCAGGGTGTTGGAAGCAGTCCAGAAGTGAGTCCTCCTGGGGTGGTAGACGTGGCTCTGTTGGAGCAGGGACGATCCTGTAGCCAAAAAGGGTCTAGGAGTGATGAGGAAGGGTCCAGAGGTGATGAGGAGGGGTCCAGGGGTGAGGTGATGGTGAGATGGGGTCCGGCGATGATGAGATGGGGTCTGGCGAAGATGAGATGGGGTGCCGTCTTCCTCCCAGGAATCCGGGGTGAAGCAAGTGAAGTCTGTCCCCGGCCGGCTCAGTTTTCCCGGCAGCAATTGTAGACTCCCCCCACTGGGTGGGGCATCCCACAATAGGACCATGCATGCAGATGGGGCTCTGGGGGGAGCGGGTATAGTCCGGGGGTATAGTCTGTTGATGGCCCATTACCCAAAAGGCACCCGCCCCTCCCCCCCGTCCCCCTCCTTCCAAAGTTACAAGAAATAAAGAACAATTCCCCAATGCTTTCTAGCAGATGAAAATAGAAAGACACATTTTTGATTCCATAACCCGGGACAGCAGGGACACCTTCCACTGGACCAGATTGCTCCATCCAACCTGATGGTCTTGAACACCTCCAGAGGTGGGAGTCTGCAGCCTCTCTGGGTAACTGTGCCAGGGCCTCACCACCCTCACTGGGAGGAATTTCTTCCCAATATCCCATCTAAACCTGCCCTCCTTCCCCTCATGGCCATTCCCCTTGTCCTGTCACTCCAGGCCTTTGTCCAAAGTCCCTCTCCAGCTCTCTCCAAGCCCCTTTAGGTGCTGCAGAGGGCTCTAATGTCTCCCTGGAGCCTTCTCACACCCAGGCTGAACAGCTCCAGCTCTCAGCCTGGCTCCAGAGCAGAGGTGTTCCAGCCCTGCAAATGTCCATGGTGACACTGCAGGGCTTCCTGTCACCAAGGGTGCATTGTCACACTCTGGAACCAAGGAGACCCTTGTGACACTGGGGTGCCCCATGGAAACAAGGGGCCACTGTGATACAGCAGAGCCCCATGGAAGCAAGGAGAGCATTGTGACACTGTGAAAACAAGGAGAGCATTGTGACACAGGGCACCTCAGAGAACCAAATGTCCATGGTGATAGTGCAGATCCCCTTGGAACCAAGGAGACCATTGTTATACAGTGGGGCCTCATGGAACCAAGGGGCCATTTTGATGCTGTGGGGCCCCAGAGAACCAGGGAGAACATTGTGACACTTTGAGGCCTCAAGGAACCAAGGAACCATTTGAACACTGCAAAACCAAGGAGACCATTGTGTCATTGAGGGGCCTGATGGGACCATGGAATCCACTGTACCACTAAGGGGCTCAATGGAGCCAAATGTCCTTTGTGATCGTGGGGAACCAAGGGGCCATTGTGACACTCTGGGGCCCCACAGAACCAAGGGGTCATTGTGACACTTCAGGGCCTCATGGAACCAAGGAGAGCATTGTGGCACTGCAAGGGCTCATGGAATCAAGGAACGCTTGTGACAGAGGGGAGGCCAATGGAACCAAGTGGTCCATGGTGACATTGAGGGGCAAAAGGAACCACGGGGCCATTGTGACACTACAGGGCCTCCTGAAAGCAAGGGGATCCTTGTGGCACTGTGGGGTCTTGTATAACCAAGGGCCAGTGTGGCACTGCAGGGCCTCATGGAACCAAGGGCCATTTTAAAACTGCAGAGCCAAGCAGAGCATTGGGACACTGTGAGGCCTGATTGAACTAATGAGAATGTGGTGACACAGTGAGACCTTATGGATACAAGGATCCATTGTGACATTTTGGAGTCTCATGTAACCAGGAGTCCAACTGTGACACTGCAGAGCCAAGGAGATCATTATGACACTACAGGGTCTTGTGGAACCAAGAAACCTTTTTGTCACTTTGGGGCCCCATGGAACCAAGGCGACCATTGTGACACAATGGGGCATCATGGAAGCGAGGGGCCATTGTGACGCTGCTGCCAGAAATGGGGATAAAAAAGAAACTGCTTACCACCAAGGGACCAATGAGAAGCAGCATTCCTTATTCAGCCAGATGGAAAAGGAGAAAAGCTCCTCCCAAAGCTGTGTATGCTGAGTACAGGAAAGTTCCTGCTTACAGACTGTATTTTACATATATATTCAGTGATTGTCACAGAACAAACTTAGATATGACAATCATTTCCCTGAAATTGTTAAAATATTTTCCCTTCCCTTCACAGATGTGTTCTTCTGCCCTGGGGGTCTCTTTGGTGGTCTCTGGAGGTTGGTGATGGCAGAGTCACACCTGACTGCATGGTGGACTGTTAAAAGTTGGCACAATTGGAGCTGGTTGCTTTCAAATTCTCCTTCTTACAAACTGGGCATTGTGCAGTTCCATGGGCCAGTGGGTTTTGAAGAACGAGCTTTGTGTGTGCTCACCAGGCAGAGATGGTGTTTCATCTGGTAACATCCCCTGCGTTGAGACTCCTAAAGCCTGTCTTCTCTCTAAGCCTTCCTAAGCCTCCCATCAGTGTCTGCTGGAATTCCATCCCCTCCCCATCCCACAGCAGCCCTGCCTTTCCCTCCTCCAGCCTTGGTCTCCAGCACAGCCAGGGAGGCTCTTGGGGCTCTGCACTTTGCCTGCAGCCCCCAAGGGCAGCTGAGCTGTGCCTTTGGCACAGGCAGCCCTGCCCAGGCCAGGCAATGGCAGCAATCCCTTGTGTGTGCCTGGCCTTGCTGTCAGCCCCGGCTGTCAGCGGCTGCGTGGCCCCTTTGTGCCGCGCTGGCCCAGCCATGGTGCCACAGGGCCTGTGCAGGCCCAGGGCAGGACAGGAGCATTGCGGGGGGAACGGCCCCTCTGCCATGGGGCCCACAGCAGCCTTGGGGCTCTGTGCCCCATGGCCTCCCTGCTGGGCAGCCTCTGCCAGCTCCTGCACAGCCCCTGGCACCTGTGGGCCTGCACAGACAGCCCTGCCCCGGGCTCTGCCGGGCTCTGGGCCAGCAGAGAGGCCATGCAGGGCTGGCCATGGCCGGGAACAGGCCCTGAGCCCCGCAGGAGGATGGAGCTGGGCCACAGCCAAAGTGCCCCAAAATCCTGGGCTGAGCAGCCAGGGCTGCCAACGGCTGGGGACAGAGGCTGGCAGGGCTGACAAATGTGCTGGGCCCCCTCCCTGCTCTGTGCATGCCACCAAGGGCACAGAGCAGCCTCCTCTCTCAGCCACTTGCCTGTTTCCAATGCCTTCCACAGGCGCTGGCCCTGCCCCACAAGCCCTGGGCTGAGTCCTGCCCCTGCACGCTCACCCAGGCTGAGATGGACACTGATGGTGTCTCTGCCAGGCTCTCTCAGCCCAGCCCAGCTCCCTGCAAGCTCTGCCAGCTGCCCTGAGCTCTCTGCAGCACCAAGGGCCTCTCCCCAGCACAGCCCAGCCGGCTCTGGCCCCACAGCTCTGCTCAGGGCAGGCTGCTCTGGGCAGGGGCCCCACGGCCTCAGCCCCTGGCAAGGGCACAGCAGCAGCTGCAGCTCCCACAGGGCTCAGCCCCAGCCATGGGCAAGGTGCTGGCCCAAGGGAAAACCAGGCTCCCTGGGTGCCCTGCTCCCCTCTCCCTCAGCCCCTGAGAGCTCTGCAGCCCCTGCTGCCATCCCATCTGCCCAGGCCAGCACAACAGCCCCGGCCTTGGGGCCCTCCAGAGCTGCTCCTGCTGCAGTCCCAGGGCCCATCCCAAAGCTGGGGCAGCCAGAAAGCTGTGCCCATTTCTGTTCATGGCTGCTCTGATGAGGATGGATCCTCAACCCCTTGGAGGCTGCTGGTAAATTACTTCAAATGCCTCTTATTTCTTGAGCTCTTCAGTTCAGGAATTCAGTGAGAAAAGCTCATAAACGTTTGTTCAAAACATCTGAACAAGGAAAGCCCCTGGGAAGAAAATCAAGTTTTCAATTCTTCTGTGATCAATTACACAGACTTCAGAAGTGTATTCAAATGGAATATCCTGTATTGGAAACAAGGCAGAGAGAACTGTTTTGTCCTGTGAAGTTTTCTTTTCCTCTTTATAGATAGCTATCAGGAATGTCCAATTGATATTGACCCCCGGCACACTCTAATGCAGTCTGAATAGATATGAAAATCAAGACCTTTAGTGGCTGACAATCAATCAGACTTTGTCCCCACTCCTTCCCCACCATTTCCCTCATCCAGCCTCTTATGGATCAGGAACAGTGTGGCCAGCAGGAGCAGGGCAGGGATTCTTCCCCTGTGCTCAGCACTGGTTGAGCAGCACCTCGAGTGCTGTGTCCAGTTCTGGGACCCATCGTGTCCAGAGAAGGGCAACAAGGCTGGTGAGGGGTCTGGAGCACAAGTCCGCTGAGGAGAGGCTGAGGGAGCTGGGGTTGTTTATCCTGGAGAAGAGGAGGCTCAGGGGAGACAAGGCGGTGTCAGGGCACAGGTTGGACTTGATGATGTCCAAGGTCTTTTCCAACCTTGCTGATTCTGTGATTCTATTAAACCACCCTTGCAGCAGTTGCAGGGGGAGCCCTGGGCCTCCTCTTCAGAAGGTGCAGCAGCCCAGGTGCCTCAGCTTCTCCTCACAGCCCCAAAGCCCATCCTGTCAGTCCTGCAGAGCCTCTGCAGCTCCTCCTCCTTGCCCACAACAGGAAGCCCCACAGCCAGACACAGCAGCCCAGATATGTCCCCCTGGCCTGGGGTGCCTCTGGCAAGGGAGCAGCAGGAGGCACTGCAGGAGCCTGCAGACAATTCCTGAAGCACTTGGAGGATGATCCTGCTACCCCAGGGACATTCCCATGGTGCCAAGTGAGGAACTGAACTGGGGAGTGGAGCCAGACAGGAAAGGGCAACCAGGGATGATGGGCTGTTTGCAGGGGAGGGAACAGGGGTGGGCAACAGGAAGAAATCAGGACCAGGGATGAGTAAAGAAAGCCAAGGTGAAGCAAAGGAAATGGTCAGGGCAGTTTGGGGGTGGCTGCCAGGCAGCCCTGGCTCTGACCAACAACATCTGCAGTGGCACAGCAAACTCCCAGCTCATGGGAACAAACTTTCTGGCTCTGACTTCAGAGGCCACCACAAACCTGAGGGGTTTCCCTGCTGTCTCCCATGATTTATTAAAAATATGAATATCGACCTAATTCCGATATCCAACTGAGACGGACAAAAACTCTCTAACAGTTTAAAGTTAGAAAGTGTATGTTTATTACAGCGCCGGGCAGCACGAGGGGTAGTCCCCAAAAGCGTACCGTACCTTACAGAAAATCACAGAGTCATTTTATTTACAAAACTGTTGAGTATCCAAAATACAAATGCATATTCATAACCCTGGTACATCCCATTCCCCGCTTCGTATGGTAATTAGCAAAAAAGCAATTAAGCATGCGTAGTTTGTTATTTGAAATGGGTCGGTGGTCCCATTCAAGAGGAGTGGGTTTCAAATGATGAAGTAAAATGACTCTTCATCGCTCTGAACTTTCTACCTTTTCAATGCAAATGTGACAAATGAGTGTTGGTAGGACTCCCATTTCCTTAGGTACGTGACTTTCAATAAGTTTCAGAATTTGGGAGTCACTGTAATTGTCCCGTATCCCCAAATCTATTTATCAGGTTCCCTATTTATTGTTGCAAGCACAGCTAAGCAAACATAAAGTTGACAAGCAATCAGTTATTTGGAAGAAGTTAACTCAAGCCTAGTCTTCCTTAAATAACCACAAAGCTTTTAATTAACTCCAAAAACACAAGGCCTGCTTCTAACTAAAATCTTAATTTCCTTAAAATCCTATATTCTTTAAAGTCTATGTCTCAGTGTCACTGGCTGGACTTGTGTTTTTCATGGAGCTGTGCCTTCCCTTGGCTTTGTTGGCTGACAAGAAATGAACATCCCTCTGTGATGCTGTAAAAGACTAAAAAGACACAGACTCTGACTTCAGAAGGCTGATAAATGACTGTGTTTATTTTTGGTAATTTTTTCTCTTTTATACTATTTTACAGAGAACAACTTAATTGGTGAAAGAAACACAAACTTTTTCAATCACATTGGTCAAACTAGAGGGACATCAAGAAGAAGTCCCTTTTAGGGAAAGGAATGTAAACAAAGGTTACAGGTAAAAAACCGTGTTTCTTGTTAACAAAATACTCTCTGGGAAAAGACTTTCAGAAAACCAAAACATCTCAGACATGAACCAAGGCTACACCTCTGTGTCTCGGGCAGCTCCTTCTGCAAGGAAAGCAGGTGGGAGTTGGTGCCAAGGAGCTGAAAGCTGCAGGTGCAGCCTGGGTTGGAGGAAGCTCAGATTTGCACAAGGCTGCTCTGAATGCCAGGGGCTGGATGAGGGAAATGGTGGGGTGGGGATGGGGACAAAGTGTGATTGATTGTAAGCCATGAAGGGTCTTGATGTTCATATCTATTCAGAGCGCCTTAGGAGGTGCTGGGGATCAATATCAACTGGAGATTGCTGATATTAATCTATAAACAGGAAAACAAAACTAAAGAGGACAAAACCCCCCTGCATTTTTAAAAAAAATATATAGTACATTCTCTTTGAATACACCTCTGAAATCTGTACATTTAACCACAGAAGAATTGAAGACTTGAAATTAAATTATTCCCAGGGGCATTTCTTGTTAGATTGCTTTGGAATGTTAACGAGCCTTTGGCACTGAATTCCTGAACTGAAGAGCTGAAGAATGAACAAGCCTCTGGAGAGCTAAAATTCATCAGGGAACCTCCAAGTTGCTGAGCATCCATTTTCAGCAGAGCAGATGGAAGAGATTCCAGGGGTTTCCAGCTGCTCAAGAGCTGTGAGCTCACGTGCAGGCACAGGGGCTCCATGCTGGCATCTGAGGGGTCTCTGGGCTCCTGAAGATCTGTTTGGTCACTCTCAGTCACAGGGGCTCTGTGGTGACATCCCAGGGGTCCTTAATCTTCCTAAGGGTCATGAGGTGACAGACACTAACAGGGCTGCACCGTGACAACAGTGGTGTCTGTACCCTGCCAAGGAACCAGTTTGTCCCAGGCAGTGGCAGGAGCCCAGTGGTGACATCCCTGTGCTCCTACAGAACAGCGAGGCCACCGACACTCCCAGGGGCTCCATGGGGACATCCCAGGAGTGTCCAGGCTGCCAAAGAGCTGGGATGTCACAGACACTGCCAGGGGCTCCATGGGGACATCCCAGGAGTGTCCAGGCTGCCAAAGAGCTGGGATGTCACAGACACTCACAGGGGTTCCTGTCATGGGCAGAGAGGCAGCTTCAGGCAAAGTTTATTAGAGAAGCTCCTGTTGGGTCATGAGGTTCACAAAGGACCCAAACCAGGACCCCCAGGCTTTCTAAACTCCTTCTGGGACAGAATCCTGGGAGTGCCTGGATCCAATCCCAGCCCCAGACTTTCTCAAGGATTTATGCCTAAAGGATTTTACGGGTGGAACTGAACCTTTGTACAACTTTGTCCCACAACATTAAGGATGGCAAACCAGAAGTATTTATGTGCATATAGATATGACTGATTATGGTCATGATTAGACAAAAAGGTCTTAATCAGAATGATTTACTCCACAGTACAGGAGCTGTAACATCTATTTTAACCTATTGCTCTAGGAAGCAATTTTGAAGCAATTGGATTAAAGCAAAACCAGTTATTAACCAGAGATGGGTGTCACTCCCCCAGACCAACGGCCATGGGCAAATCTCTTTAGCTCAGCCTCAGGCCGTGACCTTGAGGGGTGTCCCCACTCCAGGGAGGAATCTCCACATCCCCTCAAGAAAGGAAATGTCAGGAGATGCTGCTGTTAAAATTTGGGATGGGGCTTTTCTAGTCTGAAGTGCTGCCCTGTCAGTCAGATGTGCCCAGGCTGTGCCAGCTCAGCAGCTCTGCAGAAGCTCTCAGTGGTGTCACTGGGTTGTTGCTTTCTCTGGGGATTTTAGCAGCTCTGCCACAGCTTCAGCTCCCTCTCAGCATGTGGAACTTTGGGATGGAGGAGTCAGGCTGCTTTCAGCATTCTTCACCCCCAAAGCAGCATGATCCCCTTCTTCATTTCCCACTGGGGGCTTTGCAAACAGGGCCTTGCTGGGGTTGTTGGAGCCCATTGCAGGCAGAGCCTCCTGCTCCAGCAGGAACTGCCTTTCCTGTGCCAGGACCAGGGCAGGTCCCACTGCAGGAAAAGCCCCAGGCCAGCCCCAGCAGAGTGAAGGGCTCGGGCATAAGTGCAGAGTGCCGTGCTGGGAGCTGTGCCAGGGAGAGCCTGAGGCACCAAAGGCTCCTGGGCAGCAGCAGCTGCTTCCAGGGCATGGCCAGAAGCCTCCCTTGGCCAGCCGGCCTGGTGGCCACCACTGCAGAGCTGCTGGCTCAGGGCTCATTTCTGCCTGGGCTCTGCCCCAGCCCACAGAGTGTGAGCTCAGCCCTGACTCTGGCACAGCCGCTGTGCCTGAGCCCTGCAGAGCCTCAAGGTCACCTGTGCCAGCCTGGTGCCCATCCCTGGCTCTGGCACTGTCACTTCTGTGCTCGCTGCTGCCTCCAACACTGAACCCCCTCATCTACAGCCTGAGGAACCAGGAGCTGGAGGATGCCCTGAGGAATATGACCACTCTGTGCTTTTCAGAAACAATCAGGTGCCTCTTTGTTTCTGCACAGCATTCAGAATGGAACTCATTCCAGGCCCGGACTGCTTGGTGCCCTGTGTGTCTTTTTTGTTATTCTATTTGGTGTAATAAATCTTTTCTTTTCTTTTCTTTTCTTTTCTTTTCTTTTCTTTTCTTTTCTTTTCTTTTCTTTTCTTTTCTTTTCTTTCCTTTCTTTTTTCCTTCCCTTCCCTTCCCTTCCCTTCCCTTCCCTTCCCTTCCCTTCCCTTCCCTTCCCTTCCCTTCCCTTCCCTTCCCTTCCCCTTCCCCTTCCCCTTCCCCTTCCCCTTCCCCTTCCCCTTCCCCTTCCCCTTCCCCTTCCCCTTCCCCTTCCCCTTCCCCTTCCCCTTCCCCTTCCCTTTCCCCTTTCCCCTTTCCCCTTTCCCCTTTCCCCTTTCACCTTTCCCCTTTCCCCTTTCCCCTTTACCTTTCCCCTTTCCCCTTTCCCTTCTTTTCCTTTCCCTTTCCCTTTCCCTTTCCCTTTTCCTCTTTTCCTCTTTTCCTCTTTTCCTCTTTTCGTTTTTCCTTTTCCTTTTCCTTTTCCTTTTCCTTTTCCTTTTCCTTTTCCTTTTCCTTTTCCTTTTCCTTTTCCTTTTCCTTTTCCTTTTCCTTTTCCTTTTCCTTTTGTAATATTTTCCATAGAGGGATGCCCTTAGTCCCAGTATTGCTACATCAGTATCTACCATCCCTGTGTTAAGCACAGACAGTAAGGAGCCCTGATCTCTGTGCATTGATGTCAAATAAAGTGTCATGCTCTGCCCTGTGTGCCCAAGATGTTCCCTCAGCCCCTCTCTGCCTCTGCAGGGGCAGTGCCTGTGAGCACAGGTGGAGGGCAGAGACTCCCAGCACAGCAGCACAGCCAGGGACAATGGCCCTGCCTCTTCCCACAGCTGCTCTTCCCAGCTCCAGCCTCTCCTTGCCAGCCCTTCTGTGGCTGTGAGGCCGCAGTGCTGTGGCAGCTTGGTCACTGTCCTGCTGCGTGTCCGTGCTGTGAGCACAGGCAGGGCCAGGCCATGGGCACTGCTGGGACACAGCTGGGCTCCAGCACAGCAGCTCCAGCAGCCAAGGGCATCTCCTGAGGGCAGCCCAGGAAGGCTTTGCTCTCCCTGCAGAGCTGCTGGCAGCAATGTGCTCCAGGAATGCCCTGGCAAAGCAAAGCCCAGGGCCCAGGAGCAGAGGGGGAGTGTGCAGGGGGGCACACAGCAGTGTCCTGGCACAGCCAGAGCTCCTGGCATGGACCTGAGGGAGCAGCAGAACAGGGCCTGGGCTGTGTCTCTCTTCTGGGGACAGCCTGGGAAGGTGCCCCAGGCCAATTGTCCCACACCAGCCCCTGCAACCACCATGGCCAGCACAGGCCTCTCCCCACACCTGCAGGAGGTTGTTTGTCCCTGCATGGAAGGACACCAAGTGACCAGGCCAGCAGTGCCTGTTTGCTCTGTCCTGAGGAGATTTCAGCAGTGCATTGTGTGTGTGTGGGGAGATGAACCAGAGTGAGCACAAACACCATCAGCAGCACTCGGGGCTGGCACAATTGCAGAGGCACAAACAGGGCCTTGAGGCCACTTCACCCTGAGAGTGAAATCCTCTGGGAAACCACCTGAATTCTTTCCTGGGCTGTGCTTAGGGCTGCAGAGAGAAACATCCAGGGCAGGGAGGCTCCAGGGAAACTGCTCAGCACAGCCAAGGACTGCACAGAGAGACCATTGGGGTGGGGGTGTGTGGGGAGAAATCACAGCTGCCTCCCTTCTGAACCACCCCCAGGACCTGGACAGGGCTGTGCTGTGTCCTGGGCACTGACATGGAACTGAGGGATGTGGAAAGGCCTTTGGTGTCAGGGCTGTTGAGAAGGCTAGGCAGTGTCACTGTGTGCCCAGACTTTAGCCAGGCCTGTGACATGGTCTGCTATGGTCTCCTCAGAGCCAGACTGGAGAGAGCTGGGCTGTAGAAATGGAACCTGGGGTGGGTGGGAATTTGGCCACAATGGGGGTCAAATTTGGGACAATGAGGGTCAAATGTCATCCCTGGTACAGAGTCCCCTTGGCAGCCATCGCCTGGTGACATCCCTCAGTGACCAGCCCTTGACCACCACTGGGGAACATTTCTATTATCTCTACAATGGCATGAAATGCACTTTCAATTCCTTTGGGGATGCTGCCAAATTGTAGGGAGTCTATGGCCAAACTCATCCTGTTGACAGTGACTGCAAACATAATTGGGCATAATTGTGCTTTTCTTTCCTATGGGCACGATGACTGAGTTGAGTCAATTTGTCTTGCCATCAGGTGCCAACCAAGCCATGCGAAAAGTGAGAAAAAACTCATGCATCAGAGAAAAGGCAGCTCAAATGGGAAAAACCCAAACCCAACCAAAAAACCCAAATCAAGACCCACCCACAAGAACACAAAAACACCACAACCAAACCACCAACCAAAAAGCAAAGGCCACAAACAGAAGAAAAGCAAATCCACAGGAAATATCCTATCAGAGGAAAAAGTTTAACTACCTTATGGCAGGAGTGGACTCTTTATGTCTCGGTGACATTTTGAAAGAAAAATGTCTCTAAAAAGAAATTAATCCCCTACCCCCCTTGCCTCCCCTGCTTCCTGCAGTTTATTCCTGATCATGGTGTGACATGCAATGGAACATCCCTTGGGTCAGTCCAGCCCAGCTGTCCCATCCCTGTTCCCTCAGGAACACTTGCCCACCCCAAGCCCATAGGTTGGGGGGGTTGCAGACACACCTCAGGTGGGGCGAGCACTGTGACAAGGGCAGGGGAACAGAACAACATTTACTCTTATCAAGGACAGCAGAACAGAACAGCACAGCCTTGGAGAAATGGATCAAGGATGTAACTCCAGCAAGCAGAAGTCATTCAAAATGCAAGAAAAATGTTAGCTCTACAAGACTGACAAAACAGAAGGTTTGCAAAACAGTAATATTGCCCATACTCATAAATGGGGTTCGAGGAACAACCACCTAAAAAGGACACTGGATGTTGAAGACAGACCCCAAAGAACCAGATAAGAACTTGTGAGAAGGGGTGCAACTATGTCAAGTAAATTCAAAGGAAGTGGGGATAACTAATGAATGCATAATCAGTGTGTGTGATCAAAACTCTCTTCATTTGATGCTCAGTGCACTCAAATGGAGGAAGGATCACCCAAGTGACCAGCACACTGTAATAAAGAGTACCTGCTCTCAAATACTCAAAGTTGTGTTCAAAAGTTTCTATCCAGTGGATTTCAGTATCTGCGGTGTCCTTGACTCCATTATGCCCCACAGTGTCACAATGGCCCCTTGGTTCCATGAGGCCCTGCTGTAATACAATGGACCCTTGGTTCCATTATCAAGTAAATGAAGCACAGACAAAGACTCTCCAACTAATTAAAGTTAGAAAAGTGGTATCTTTAATTCAGTGCCAGGCAACACAGGGAGTAACCTCCCAAAGACGTGTGCAAAAATCACGGAGCTCTGGCTCTCTCTTTATCTACAAAATCTTACATATTCATGTAATCATTCAACATGCCTATGCATACTTATTACTTAACCCTGCCTTCTCTCCTCTTCATCATAAAATGACCTCAAAGTCCTTTCACACTTGCACAGTCCTTCACTCAAATTGGGTCGGTGGGTTTTGAAATGGGTCAGTGGTGCCTTAGGATGAAGTCAGGAATGTCTTCCTCGAGGTAAACTTTCCACCTTGGTCTTGTTGGCAGGCTCTCTGACCCCTTGGGCATAGTTCAAGCTCTCCTGCCTGGTTCTGACTGGTTTTGGGGCCCAGGTGCACCTACAGTTTCTTCATCTTTACAATACTCCATCCTCCCCTCAGAACTTCTACAAACACAGCAAAGTCAGACAAATGATAAATTGTCTTCTCAAATCAGCTTCATCGGGCAATGATCGACTATCCTACATTGCTTCTGCTCTAAACACTTCATTAATATCCATTGCTTCTTGCTTCTATCCCTTTAGCTGAACTCTTAACCCTTTGGATTCTTCTAAACCCTTGATTTAATTAGGGTCCGTCCTGTCAAAATGGCCTCCTTGGTTCTGCACTGCCACAATGCTCTCCTTGGTTCCACAAGGCCTTGGTGTGCCACAACAACCCCTTGGTTCCATGAATTGCCATAGTGTCACCACAGTCTCTTGCATCTGCAGTATCATGATGGACAACTGGTTACAAGCAGCCCCACTGTGTCACAAGGAATATTTGATTCCATGGGGCCCCACAGTGTCACACAGGCCCCTTGGTTCCACCAGGCCTCGCTGTATAACAATGGCCCCTCAGTTCCATGAGGTTTTGTACTGACAACAATGTTCTCCTTGGTTCTGTCGTTTGCAAATGGCTGCTTTGTTCCATGGAATTCCTCTGTGTCACAGTGGCCTCCTTTGTTCCATGAGGCTCTGCAGTGCCACAATGTCCCATAGTTTCCATGAGCATCTTCCATACCATCAACAATGGCCTTTGTTCCAAGGAGGCCCCACAGTGTCACAACGGCTCCTTGGATCCATGAGGTTCTGTAGTGTCACCATGATCTCCTTGGATCTGCATTGTCGCAATGGAGAATTGGTTCCGTGTGGCCCTGCTGTGTCACAACAGCTTCTTGGTTCCATGAAGCCCAACTGTTTAACAACTGCCCCTTGATTCCATGAGATTCTGTGCTGTCAAAATGGTCTCCTTGGTTCTGGACTGTAACAATGGACCCTTGGCTCCATGAGATTCCATTATGTCACAACGGTCTCCTTGGTTCCACGAGGCTTTGCTGTGTCACAATGGCCGCTTGGTTCCATGAGCTTCCCTAGTGTCACCATGGTCTCCTTGGACCTGCATTGTCACAATGGACACTTGGTTCCATGGAACCCTGCTGTGTCACAGTGAAGCCTTAGTGCCATGAGGTTCTGTAGTTTGACAATGGTCTATTTGGTTCAAGGACGCTTTGGAGTGCAACAATGGCCACTCAGTTCCATGAGCTTCCATAGTGTCAGCAATAGTCTTGTTGTTTCTGCAGTGTCCTAATGAACCCTTGGTTCCATGAGCTTCCTAAATGTCACTGGTCTCCTTGGTTCCATGTGTCCCTGCTGTGTCACCACAGCCCCTTGGTGCCATGACTTTCTGTACTGTCAACAATGGTTCTTTTGTTCCAATGAGGCCTTGCTATGTCACAGTGGACCCTGGGTTCCGTGAAGTTCTTTGGTGTCACAATGGCCCCTTGGATCCATGAGGTTCCATAGTGTCTCCGTGGTCTCCTTGGATCCGCATTGCCATAATGGACAATTCCTTCCATGCAGTCCCAAGGTGTCAGAATATCCCCTTAGTTCCATGAGGCCCCGCTTTGTCCCAATGGCCCCTTGGTTCCATAGGTTTTATGCTGAACCAATGGACTCCTTGGTTCTATGAGTTACCCTACTTTTAGCAGGGGTTTCTTTGGTTCCAGCAAGGCCCAGCTGTGCCTCAATGCACCCTTGGTTCCACAAGGCCCTGCTGTGTCACAGTGGATCCTCTATTCCATGAGGCCCTACAGAGTCACAATGGACCCTTGGGTCCATGAGGTTCCATCATGCCACACTGGACTTTTCATTCCATGAGCTTTCATACTGTCAACAACAGTTTCCTTGGTTCTGCATTGTCACACTGGCCCCTTGGTTCCATGAGCTTCTGTAGTGTAACATGGTCACCTTGATTCCATGAGGTTCTGCAGTGTCACAGTAGAAACCCTTATTCCATTAGGCCTCCAAGTTTCACAATGTTTGATCCAGGAGGCACCACAATGTCACAATGGACCCTTGGCTCTGTGAGGTTCCAGAGCATCCCAATGGTCACCGTGGTTCCATGAGTTTCCTTAGTGTCACAATGGTCTCCATGGTTCCATTAGGCCCTGCCTTGTCACAATAGTCCCCTAGGTTCCAACGAGGCCCTGCTGTGCCACAAAGGACCCTTGGTTCCATGAGGTTCTGTGGTGTCACCATGTTCTTTTGCATCTGCAGTGTAACAACGGACCATTGGTTCCACACGGCCTGGCTGTGTCACAAATGTCTCTTTGATTCCAGGACTGGCACAACAGAGACTTGTTTCTAGGAGGTTCCCTACTGTCACAATTGCCTCCTTGATTCCATGAGCTGTGTCACAATGGACCCTTGGTGAAACAAGGCCTTGCAGTGTCTCAAGAGTCTCCTTGGTTCCATCAGGAACACAAAAGCTTTGCATCAACATTCAGCAACGCTTCCTTTACACACCTGGGAACCTCTGTCTGCATTCCAAAGAAGGGTTCAAGCTGAGGATGGCACCAGCAGCTTCCATCTGCAACAGAGATCCAGGACAGGGACAGAGAATTCAGCTGAGAGACTCAGAGAATTCTGCTTCCAGAGCTCATTTCTGGCGTGTCATAGGCTAGGAAAAGCCTGATTTTGTTCCAATCGGGGTCAGCTTTTTTGATTGACAAGCAATTTATCCAGTAGAAGACAAGCTGCGACTTTTGGCGAAATGCTTAAAAAGGCTGGGTGGGGGGAGGAGTGATCTCTTTGTCTTCCGGGGTGGCAGGCTGGGGACAGGGAGCCGCCGGGGCCGGGCCGGCCTCGGTGCCCCCCCACCCCGGGCGGCTGCGGCGGGCCGGGCCGGGCCCCGATGCCGCTGGAGCCGGGGCAGGCCGGGCCGGAGCTTTAGGAGCCGCTGTCTCGCAGAGAAGCAGGCAGCATGGAGAGGAGAGAGAGCTCGGACGGAGTGCCCCTTCGCCCTTGCTCTTCTTTTCAAGCCGAAGAAACCAGCGCATGGCTTCTAAACGACTCAGTTTCCCGCCGCAGAGCCACGTGGGCAGCCCGGCAGCCCGAAAAGTTTAACCCTTTGTTGCTAGCAGATGGACTTTCCTAAACATCATCTTTCTCCGGAAGAAGAACAGCTATAGCGAATGAACCATGGAAGGACACAGCATGAAGCTACAGTCGGTGAAGGGAGAGTGAAAAGGACTTTAAGGCAAAGGACAAAGGAGTGGCCTAATTTTGGCTGGACATTTCTGGTAAACTATAGAGACTGAACTAGTTTTTCCTGTAATATATAAATGCTTTTGGGGGGATGTAAGGTTCTAGTTAAAAGTGATATGAAGCTTTTTTTGCTCCTAAAGAAAGAGGAGATTTGTTTTTGGGTCTTGAGATGATTTTGGAAATAGAAGAAGAGAATCTTTGTGTCATACTAGAGGAGGCATCCTTAAACAGTACCCCAATAAGCAGATATGGCCTATGTGCAGTGTTGAGAGAGCTGCTAATGGGTAGGATTTCGCAGTTTGCAGGAGTTCCTTTAAAATCCTCGCAGATGTAGAGCATGGGATGTCTATATAGAACCCAGAGAGACTCCTTTCCTAAAAGAACTGATAAAAGGTTATTTTTAAAATGGTAAAACTGGCTGAGGTTGCAGGTCATGTCTTTTTATGTTGAGTGAAGAAAGGTAAAAAACTTAGAAAGAGAAAGAAAGATGTTTTAGAAGTTTCATTTGTTGTTGTTGTTTTTTCCCTTTTTTTTGGTTGTTTTTGTGTGTATTAATAAACTATCTTTGTAATTTAAAGATAAGCCTGTTTGCTTTTATATTCTTCCAGTCAAATGAGATATAGAACGTGATAAAACCATCACATAATTGGTGCATTGGCCCTGAAATTCGAACCAAAACCCATCACATTAATTTAACAAGCTAGCCAAGAAAAGAAAATTTGATAAATTGACTGGGAGAGTTTAGAAGCAAAGCAAGAGTTGATATGTTAAGTAAAACTATAGTAAATTATCATAATGTACAATGGCTTGTTTTAGTATATGAAAGTTGTATGTAATTTTAATAATAAGTGTGGGCATTCCGCCAAAAGTCGAGAGGTGGATATTGTCATAGGCTAGGAAAAGCCTGATTTTGTTCCAATCGAGGTCAGCTTTTTTGATTGACAAGCAATTTATCCAGTAGAAGACAAGCTGCGACTTTTGGCGAAATGCTTAAAAAGGCTGGGTGGGGGGAGGAGCGATCTCTTTGTCTTCCGGGGTGGCAGGCTGGGGACAGGGAGCCGCCGGGGCCGGGCCGGCCTCGGTGCCCCCCCACCCCGGGCGGCTGCGGCGGGCCGGGCCGGGCCCCGATGCCGCTGGAGCCGGGCCGGGCCGGGCCGGAGCTTTAGGAGCCGCTGTCTCGCAGAGAAGCAGGCAGCATGGAGAGGAGAGAGAGCTCGGACGGAGTGCCCCTTCGCCCTTGCTCTTCTTTTCAAGCCGAAGAAACCAGCGCATGGCTTCTAAACGACTCAGTTTCCTGCCGCAGAGCCACGTGGGCAGCCCGGCAGCCCGAAAAGTTTAACCCTTTGTTGCTAGCAGATGGACTTTCCTAAACATCATCTTTCTCCGGAAGAAGAACAGCTATAGCGAATGAACCATGGAAGGACACAGCATGAAGCTACAGTCGGTGAAGGGAGAGTGAAAAGGACTTTAAGGCAAAGGACAAAGGAGTGGCCTAATTTTGGCTGGACATTTCTGGTAAACTATAGAGACTGAACTAGTTTTTCCTGTAATATATAAATGCTTTTGGGGGGATGTAAGGTTCTAGTTAAAAGTGATATGAAGCTTTTTTTGCTCCTAAAGAAAGAGGAGATTTGTTTTTGGGTCTTGAGATGATTTTGGAAATAGAAGAAGAGAATCTTTGTGTCATACTAGAGGAGGCATCCTTAAACAGTACCCCAATAAGCAGATATGGCCTATGTGCAGTGTTGAGAGAGCTGCTAATGGGTAGGATTTCGCAGTTTGCAGGAGTTCCTTTAAAATCCTCGCAGATGTAGAGCATGGGATGTCTATATAGAACCCAGAGAGACTCCTTTCCTAAAAGAACTGATAAAAGGTTATTTTTAAAATGGTAAAACTGGCTGAGGTTGCAGGTCATGTCTTTTTATGTTGAGTGAAGAAAGGTAAAAAACTTAGAAAGAGAAAGAAAGATGTTTTAGAAGTTTCATTTGTTGTTGTTGTTTTTTCCCTTTTTTTTGGTTGTTTTTGTGTGTATTAATAAACTATCTTTGTAATTTAAAGATAAGCCTGTTTGCTTTTATATTCTTCCAGTCAAATGAGATATAGAACGTGATAAAACCATCACATAATTGGTGCATTGGCCCTGAAATTCGAACCAAAACCCATCACATTAATTTAACAAGCTAGCCAAGAAAAGAAAATTTGATAAATTGACTGGGAGAGTTTAGAAGCAAAGCAAGAGTTGATATGTTAAGTAAAACTATAGTAAATTATCATAATGTACAATGGTTTGTTTTAGTATATGAAAGTTGTATGTAATTTTAATAATAAGTGTGGGCATTCCGCCAAAAGTCGAGAGGCGGATATTGTCATAGGCTAGGAAAAGCCTGATTTTGTTCCAATCGAGGTCAGCTTTTTTGATTGACAAGCAATTTATCCAGTAGAAGACAAGCTGCGACTTTTGGCGAAATGCTTAAAAAGGCTGGGTGGGGGGCGGAGCGATCTCTTTGTCTTCCGGGGTGGCAGGCTGGGGACAGGGAGCCGCCGGGGCCGGGCCGGCCTCGGTGCCCCCCCACCCCGGGCGGCTGCGGCGGGCCGGGCCGGGCCCCGATGCCGCTGGAGCCGGGCCGGGCCGGGCCGGAGCTTTAGGAGCCGCTGTCTCGCAGAGAAGCAGGCAGCATGGAGAGGAGAGAGAGCTCGGACGGAGTGCCCCTTCGCCCTTGCTCTTCTTTTCAAGCCGAAGAAACCAGCGCATGGCTTCTAAACGACTCAGTTTCCTGCCGCAGAGCCACGTGGGCAGCCCGGCAGCCCGAAAAGTTTAACCCTTTGTTGCTAGCAGATGGACTTTCCTAAACATCATCTTTCTCCGGAAGAAGAACAGCTATAGCGAATGAACCATGGAAGGACACAGCATGAAGCTACAGTCGGTGAAGGGAGAGTGAAAAGGACTTTAAGGCAAAGGACAAAGGAGTGGCCTAATTTTGGCTGGACATTTCTGGTAAACTATAGAGACTGAACTAGTTTTTCCTGTAATATATAAATGCTTTTGGGGGGATGTAAGGTTCTAGTTAAAAGTGATATGAAGCTTTTTTTGCTCCTAAAGAAAGAGGAGATTTGTTTTTGGGTCTTGAGATGATTTTGGAAATAGAAGAAGAGAATCTTTGTGTCATACTAGAGGAGGCATCCTTAAACAGTACCCCAATAAGCAGATATGGCCTATGTGCAGTGTTGAGAGAGCTGCTAATGGGTAGGATTTCGCAGTTTGCAGGAGTTCCTTTAAAATCCTCGCAGATGTAGAGCATGGGATGTCTATATAGAACCCAGAGAGACTCCTTTCCTAAAAGAACTGATAAAAGGTTATTTTTAAAATGGTAAAACTGGCTGAGGTTGCAGGTCATGTCTTTTTATGTTGAGTGAAGAAAGGTAAAAAACTTAGAAAGAGAAAGAAAGATGTTTTAGAAGTTTCATTTGTTGTTGTTGTTGTTTTTTCCCTTTTTTTTGGTTGTTTTTGTGTGTATTAATAAACTATCTTTGTAATTTAAAGATAAGCCTGTTTGCTTTTATATTCTTCCAGTCAAATGAGATATAGAACGTGATTAAACCATCACATGGTGACACTGTCCCTTGTAGAAAGGTGTCTTGGTTTGACAAGACAGGTGTCTGCCAGGGAAACTGGGGTTTCCCTTAGAATAGAGAATGCAAACCCCCCACCCCTGCCAAATTATAAATTTTCAATTAAGGGCTCTCAGGCAAAGATTTGGGAATAGGAATAACAGTTCTTTACTAGGAATATCAATAATACAAATGTGGTAGGAAACAAAACTACCCCACCAAACCAGCAAACAAACAACAACAATTTGGGAAAGCCCTGACAGAATCAGAGCTGCCACCTGGCACCCTGTTAGTCAGGGTGTTGGAAGCAGTCCAGAAGTGAGTCCTGGGATGACAGACGTGGCTCTGTTGGAGCAGGGACGATCCTGTAGCCAAAAAGGGTCTAGGAGTGATGAGGAAGGGTCTAGGAGTGATGAGGAGGGGTCCAGGGGTGAGGTGATGGTGAGATGGGGTCCGGTGATGATGAGATGGGGTCTGGCGAAGATGAGATGGGGTGCCGTCTTCCTCCCAGGAATCGGGGTGAAGCAAGTGAAGTCTGTCCCCGGCCGGCTCAGTTTTCCCGGCAGCGATTGTAGACTCCCCCCACTGGGCGGGGCACCCCACAATAGGACCATGCATGCAAATGGGGCTTCTGGGGCTCTGGGGGGAGCGGGTATAGTCCGGGGGTATAGTCTGTTGATGGCCCATTACCCAAAAGGCACCCGCCCCTCCCCCCCGTCCCCCTCCTTCCAAAGTTACAAGAAATAAAGAACAATTCCCCAACTGCTTTCAGCAGATGAAAATAGAATACACATTTTTGATTCCATAACCCAGGACAAAAGGTGACATCATTCCAGGCAGCCTGTCCTGAGCATGTGGTTCCTGAGTGGGCTTTGTTGTTTAGGAAACCTGCTCAGGCTTTTCCATTCTTTCCTCACCAACAGGAAAACTTCTCCTGGGCCTGTGTGCAGGCAGAGGCCTGAGGAGAGCAGGTGGGACGTGGTGCAATGGCCTGGGACAGCCAGCTGCAGAGCTCAGGGGACAAGGTTCTGATGCAGGGCACAGGGATGTCAGTCCCAGGGGGGCAATGTCAGACCTGGTGAGGTTGGGGTGAGGAGCAGGTTGTCCAAACAGGGTCAGCCTGCAAGGGGCTCATTCTTCTCCATGCTCAGACCTCCCAAGGAGAAATTCAGCATCAAGATCCCTTGGGGAATGTTTCTATCCACTCTTCACTGACCTGGAAAATAAACAAAATGCTAAATCAAAAAAGAAAGTAATGAGATGCACTTTCAAATCTCCCTCCATCACAGGACTCCAAACTGACTCCAAGCAGCTGCACAAGCCCTAGAGACTCAATGACAATTGAAGGAAGACAAGGAGCTCCTCAGGGCTTTCTGTATTTTCATCAGCCCCACACTGGATTTGGGGCTGAGTCCAGGACCCCCAGGTTGAAGGTTGAAGAAGCTGCTGAAGGAGTCAGAAGCAAAACTCCAAGTCCCTTGGAGCATCCCTGGGCCCCAGTGAGGGCAGGGAGTGCCCAAGGCTGCCCAGGGCCTGGTGAGAGCAGCTCCTTGAGGCCAGGATTGCAGGGAGCCCAAGGCTGTGAGCAGGGAACTGCAATGCTGAGCAAGGCCTGGGCTGGCTGGAGGGAGCAGAAAGGCCAAGCCCTGAGCCCAGGCCTGGGACAGCAGGGCCTGTCCCTCCCAGGTGGCTGGGGGCTGTTTGTGGGGCAGGGGGATGGCAGGGGCAGCAAGGACAAATGTCCTAAAGCTGCAAGCCCTGCCAGCCTGCTCAGGGAGGGGCCAGGGAGGACCAAAGTGCAGCCCCTGCAAGGAAAGTTCCTCCTGTGGGGCCTCCAGAGGCGCTGGCAGAGCCCAGGGGACAAAGGGCTGGGTGCTTGTGGCCCTGCCAGCCCTGCCCAGCCCTTGGCCATCTCTCCTGCAGGTGGGAGTGTGGATCTGCTGGAGGGTAAGAGGGCTCTGCACAGGGCCCTGGACAGGCTGGATCCAGGGCCCAAATCCAACAATGTCAGGTTGAACAAGTCCAAGAGCTGGGTCCTGCACTTTGGCCACAACAACCCCTGCAGTGCTACAGGCTGGGGACAGAGTGGCTGGACAGCAGCCAGGCAGAAAGGGACCTGCAGGGAGTGATGGACAGCAGGCTGGACATGAGGCAGCAGTGTGCCCAGGTGGCCAAGAAGGCCAATGGCTCCTGGCCTGGATCAGGAATGGTGTGGCCAGCAGGAGCAGAGCTGCTGTGCCACCCCTGGCCTGGCCCCAGCTCTGCACACAGACATTGCTGCTGCTGCAGCTCCAGAGAAAGGAACAAAAGCGAGATCTCAGGTGAAAACTTTGCTGGGAGAGCATTTAGTTCATTTAGAGCCACTGTGAGCACAGCCTCTCATTGACACAGTCTGGGGCCACAGCGGAGGTGGAGAAAATCAAAATCAGAAATGGCACAAACAATGACATTTCTTTGTGGATAATTGAGACAAACTAAAAGACAGGAAAAAAAAAAAACCAAAACAACCCACAACCAAACTACAAGAACTATCAAAGATGACTTTTATTACAAGTGATTTGCAGAAACTGCCCAGCGGTTTAAAGTTTCTGAAATAGTCCAGTGATCAGTGTCCAGACTGCAGCCTTGAGCTCCTGGTTCCTCAGGCTGTAGATGAGGGGGTTCAGGGCTGGAGGCAGCACGGAGTACAAAACTGACAGGGACAGATCCAGGGATGGGGAGGAGATGGAGGGGGGCTTCAGGTAGGCAAATGCAGCAGTGCTGAGGAACAGGGAGAGCACAGCCAGGTGAGGGAGGCAGGTGGAAAAGGCTTTGTGCCGTCCTTGCTCAGAGGGGATCCTCAGCACGGCCCTGAAGATCTGCACATAGGAGAAAACTATGAACACAAAACAGCCAAAAGCTAAACAGGCAGTAACTACAAGAAGCCCAAGTTTCCTGAGGTTTGACTGTGAGCAGGAGAGCTTGAGGATGTGTGGGATTTCACAGAAGAACTGGCCCAGGGCATTGCCATGGCATAGGGGCAGGGAAAATGTATTGGCTGTGTGCATGAGAGCATTGAGAATGGCACTGGCCCAGGCAGCTGCTGCCATGTGGGCACAAGCTCTGCTGCCCAGGAGGGTCCCGTAGTGCAGGGGTTTGCAGATGGACACGTAGCGGTCGTAGGACATGGTGGTCAGCAGGAAATACTCTGCTCCAATGAAGAACATAAAGAAAAAGAGCTGAGCAGCACATGCTGTGTAGGAGATGTTCCTGGTGTCCCAGAGGGAATTGTGCATGGCTTTGGGGACAGTGGTGCAGATGCAGCCCAGGTCGGTGAGGGCCAGGTTGAGCAGGAAGAAGAACATGGGGCTGTGCAGGTGGTGGCCGCAGGCTACGGCGCTGATGATGAGGCCATTGCCCAGGAGGGCAGCCAGGGAGATGCCCAGGAAGAGGCAGAAGTGCAGGAGCTGCAGCTGCCTCGTGTCTGCTAATGCCAGCAGGAGGAAGTGGCTGACGCAGCTGCTGTTGGACATTTGCTCTGGCTGGGCAATGGGGATCTGTTCATGGAGAAAAGGACAGTGAAAAGTTAGAGGAGATAACCTGGAACCAAAATCAAAGCCATTTCCCATACACCCTTCCCCCGGAACACACAGAGACCCTTTTGTGTTTAAGAGTTCTGCAGTTTTCTTTCTAAGCTCCCCCCATATCTCTCCTGGTATTCTTGGATATCAAACCCTCAGCATTTCTGCTGCCCCCAGGGAGAACAGAGCACGTTCGGTGAGGCAAAGTGATGAGTGGAGAGTGAGGGGACATGGTCTGTCATTCTGACCTGCTCAGAGTTTCTCTGGGCTTTAGCCTTTCTCAGGTGGAGGGGGATCACCTTCCCATGTTTCCCCTAAAAAATCCCCAGGTACTGCTGAGAGCAGATGGATCCACCACAGACTAGCCCCACTTTTGTATCCAAGGACTCACGTTGCTCATTTCACCAACCCAACAGCATTTGCAGTGTCAGAACACCTCTGCCTTTCCCCCTGGGTCTTTCAGATAACACAAAGATGCTGCAGAACAGGTTTGCATCCTGCATTGAAGCACCCAGCTTGCACTGAAATCTTTGGGAGATTTCCAAGTGTCCTTGTGCTGGCATTGGACTGAGGGAGATGCAGCTCCTTCCCTGGCTGCACTGACAGCATTGCCCAGAGCCCTGCACTGGGGACAGCGTCACCCTGAGCCAGCTGTGCCCCCTCCCAGAGCCTCCCAGGGCCGGGCAGCTACTCCCAGCCCTGTGCTCTGCAGAGGGAACTGGGCCTGGGGCTGCAGAGCTGCCCCAGGGCTCTGCTGCAGCTCTGCCTGCACAGGAGGGGCTTCAGGCCTTGGAGCCCTGGCCCTGAGGGCAGAGGCTTGGCTGGGGGACAGGAGGGAGGGGGCTTGTTGAGAGGGAGGGGCTGCACTGGAGGGGCTCCTGTGGAGATCTCTCAACTCTCCCTGCCACAACATTGCTGGGGTTTGTTTTCTCTCATTGCTTCATCTTCTCTCTGCTTCCTGCAGATTTTTCTCCTGCAGGGGTTTCCCTGTGCCTGAGCTCTCCCTGCCAGCACTCCCAGACCCCAAATCTCTGGGCATTCTCCTTGGCCCTACAGAACCCTGCCTGTTTGCAGGGCACTGGCTGGGGGCAGGTTCTGTTGGCAGCCTGGAGAAAGGAGAGCTCAGCCTAAGCCTGATGGGCCCAGCCAAGGTGATGCTGGTCCTGTCCATGGGCAGAGGAGTGGCTGAAAGCACATCAGGGATCTCCTGCACACCTGCTGAGCACTGAGAGTTCAGATGTCCCAGGGACTTGTCAAAATTAATGATACCCTCTTCATTTGTTCTCCCACTCCCCCATTATCTAATATTAGGAAAAGAAAACAAAGTCTCAGGAAATGTCCTCATTTTAAAATAAATCCTTGTCTTGGAAATATTTTGGGAGTGGGCACAAGCTCTCAGTGTGTCAGAGCTTCATGAGCATTTCAACTCCCCTGCACCAGAAATAGAGAGTTGTACTCACAGAGTCTGTAGGCATTGCAGTGTTCCAGCTTCAGGAGATCCCTGCAGGAGCTGCAGCTGCATTGTCCTGCAGCCAGAGGTTCCTGTGCCAAGGGCTGGCAGTGATTCTCCCCCAGTCTCTTCTCAGCTCTTTCCCAGCCCTGAGTGATTGAAGCTCTCTGTGCCTGTGTGCTGTGCCCGGGATGGCTGCAGGCAGTGCCCCAGCCCTGCTGGGCTGGGAGAAGAGCTGCTCAGCAAGAGAAATGGGTTTTTAAGCTCTTCTTGGTTGCCAGGAGCTGCCTCTGTGCCAGGAGCCCAGCCCAGCTCAGCAGCACAGACACAGCACAAGGACTTTAATGACCCTCTTGGGACTTGTGCTCAGGCCCTGAACATCAGTCCCTGACAGGGAGATGAAGAAACCTCTCAAGAACTCCAAGTCAGAATCCAACTCCAAAGTTTCCTGAAGTTTTAATGGGTCCCAGTGAGGGACACAACAGAGAAAGTGTCCCCAGGCCCCAGGCAGAGCAGAGAACTGGAGGCAGTGATGACAGGAGGGGACAAAGAGAAGCCAAGTCTTGGTGGCCTGGGGCACAGCAGGGTCTGTGGCACCAAGGGCTGTGAGGAGACACCTTGTCCTGAGGCCCTGGGGTCTCCTGGCACAGCCCCAGCAAGGCTGGGCACTGTCAGCCCCTTGTCCTGCCCTCAGCATCCCCCTGACAGCCCAGTGGCCTCAAGGATCTGCTGGAAGGAGTCCCTGGGGAGCCTTGGTCAGGAATGGCCCTGGGGGGCTCCTGAATGCTCCTAGGAACTGCAGGTTCTTCAAAGGACTTCGGGTTTGGCTTTTGCCTTGGAGTTTCTGAGAGGTTTGTGCAATCATGGCCTCCAATTATCTGCTGTAATTAGTCCCTTGAGAGGCTTTGTCAGTAACAACACTCAGTGGGGCTCATTAATGCTTCAAGGTACTTCAGTTATTTAAAGGTACTTGGTGTTTCCCCTTTAAAACTGATTCTGTGAGAAAGATTGTGCAATCCTGGCCCCAATTATCTACTTTAACAAGTCCCTTGGGATTCTCAGTCAGTAACAACACTCAGTGGGGCTCATTAATACTTTCAGGTACTCAAAGTTTCTGAAAGAACTTTTTTTGTGGCTCTGAGTCTCTGAGAAGTTTTTGTGTGATCCTGGCCTCCAATTATCTGCTTTAATGAATCCCTTGAGAGCTTTGCACTGACACTCAGTGGGGCTCATTAATGCTTTGAGATACTCAGGGTGTTTAAGGTACTTTGGATTTTCCTTCCCACGCTGAGTCTCTGAGAGGTTTTTGTGCAATCCCGGCCTCCAATTCTCTCCTCCATGGAGTCCATGAGGAGCCTGTGTTGGGGATTGACCTCAGTGCAACCCATAAATGCCTGGAGACACTTTGGGTTTTTCTTCTGACTTTGACTCCTGGAAAGGTTTGTGCAATCTCCTCTCAGGCCCTGAAGTTCAAGGGCTCAGCACCAAATGCACCACGGGGCTTATTAGGATCAAGCAAGTCCTGACACACCAGGGCTGTGTCTTGATTTCCCTCTGGTATAGAGAAGCTCGCTAGGAAGTCTTTTGTCCTAGAATTCTGGAGAAATACTTCAAAGGGATTCTAATAAATCCACATTCATATTTTCAAAGGTGAAGTTTTCTCTTTAGAAAAGCGGTGATTGCAGCACCCAGTGTTTGATCTTGACCCAGGGTTTCTCCTCAGGAGGTTTGGCCTGCTCAGAGAACCTGTGTCTTGAGGTCTGACCCTGTGTGGACAACCTTGCTCCACATTCCCCAACCCTATCCTGTCTCTCCTCACTGGATGCATTCAGCCAAGGAGGGGTTTAATTCCTTTTTTAACAATCTAAACTCCTGAGTTTCAGACAATCTCCTCAAGTGTGTGCCAAGCCCAAGGTGGCACCAAGGAGGTTCCCCTTCCCCAAGGCAGAACCATGCAAGGAATGTTTTAGATACACAGGAAGTTCTACAAGAAACACAAACCCAGAGTTGGCTGAAGGCAAAATTCAAACAACTCCTGAAGGACAGACAGGCTTTGATCTCCTTGCAGCTGAAAGCTCCAGGTGGGTTTTTGGGAGGTGTGTGAGTGAGCCAAGAGTGAGGGGAAGGGAAATGCAGAGAGGCCTGGAAGTGCTTCAGTGCAGACAGGCTGTGGGGAAGGGCACTGCAGCCCTGCCCTGGGCCAGGAGTGAGGGTGGATCATCATCCCAGCCTGCCCTGGGCCATTGCAAGGGGCTGTGGCCATGGACACTGCCCTGACCCCACTGCTGGGTTTGGGTGCCACAGCAGCCTCCATCAGTTCAAGTTTCCTTGGAAAGCAGCCCAAGGATACATTTCTGGCCTTCACTATGTTGGGGCTGGCCTGGGGCTTTTCCTGCAGCAGGATCTGCTGGTCCTGGCACAGGAAAGGCAGTTCTTGATGGGGCAGGAGGCTCTGCCTGGAATGGGCTCAAACAACCCCAACAAGGCCCTGTTTTTTTGAAAATTGCTTCCTTGAGCACTATAATCTAATAATTGGTATAGCTCCTATATTCAGGAGTAAATAACTCTTTTTTAAAATTCACTCTGTGGTGTAAATAAATCTTTCTGATCACAATCAATCATAGCTGTATTTATAGAAATATATCTGGTATTCCATTGTTAATTCTGTGGGACAAATTGCATTTCAGTTCAATGCCACCTCCCCAATCTTTTACACATAAGTGTTTGACAATGTCTGGGGGTAGGATTGGATTCAGCTGCTCCCAGTCTCCTCTCTTAGATCGAATTTTGGAAGTCTTGGCATCCTGGAGGGGCTTAAGGATCCATGGTGGCTGTTGGGTGTAATTTCTCCACCTCATGACTCAGCAGGAGTTTCTCCAATGAAGACATGAAGCTTTTGCCTGCAGCTCCCACTCTGCCCATGACAGGAACCCCTGTGAGTGTCTGGGACATCCCAGCTCTTTGGCAGCCTGGCGACTCCTGGGACGTCACCATGGAGCCCCTGTGATTGCCTGTGAGACAGAGATCTCCTGTGCTTTTAGTTAGTTTTAGCTAACTGAGGCAAAGAAGTTCCCTGAACTGTTTTTTTTTTCTTTTTTTCTTGGGACTGTATAAATCTGCTCTGGACTGAAAAACCCAGAGGAGCAGCGAGGGCTCACACCTGCGGCCACCGGGGCCTGGACCTCCGGAAGGAGTGGGGCTGGTGAAAGACTGAGTGAGCTGAGCTACACCCACAGCAAGGACTGTCTCAGTTTGCCATCTCTCTTTGGAGTGGCGAGAGGTTTTATTGTTTCATATTATTCATTGTTTCTGCTTGTGGGCATCTTGTTTGTTAAATAAATAGTTTTTTCCACTTTTCTCTAAGGGAGTTCTTTTTTCCCCAACGGGCTGGGGGTAGGGGATGTTTGGGTTTGCTTTTCCAGAGGAACCCCCTTTGGAAGTTTCCTCCCAAATTTGCCCTAAACCAGGACAAAAGCACAGCGCCCCAGTGTGTCAGGGGCTGATGAATGGCAGCCACCAGAGGCCAAGGCCAGCCACAGCTGTCTGTCCTGGCAGCTTTCATCTGGGAGCAATGGAATAAGCATCTTGGATTCCGTATCTTGGATATATGGAATTTTGGGGGCAGAATCCCAAATTCAACCATGAGCACCTGCATGAGAAGGCCAGTTCTTTCCCATAGGAAGGAAAGCACAGAGCCCTAGGATTTCCAGGGCAGATCAGAGGTGATCACCAGAAGCCAAGGTGAGCCAGGCCTGTCTGTCCTGGCAGCTTTGGCCAAGGAGAAACCCTTGCATACAGTGAATTTTGGAGAAGTACCGACTTTGGCCATGGGTGCCTGGGCAGGCAGGATGGTTCTTTTCCATAGGAAGGAATGCACTGAGTCGCAATGCTTCAGGGGCACGTGAGAAGAGATCTCCAACATGCTGAGGTCACTTGAGCCTATCAGGCCCAGCCAACCAGACCTTTTACCTGTTCGATTGGATCCATGGGGGGCCCACAGTTTCACACTGGTGGTGTCATATTGGATCCTTGGTTCCAAGGGGCCTTGCTGTGTCACCCTGGCCCCTTGTTTCCATGGGTCCCCACAGTGTCACCATGGTCCCTTGTTTCCATGAGGCCTTGCAGTGTCAAAATGGTTTCCTTGGTTCCATGGAATGGAACAATGCACAATGAACAATGCACAACTGCACAATGACACAGTGGTCCCTTGGTTCCATGAGGCCTCAGAGTGTCACAATGGTCTCCATGATTCCAGATAGTCCTGCAGTGTCATAGTGGTGCCTTGGTTCTTTTGGGCTCCTCAGGATCACAATGGCCCCTTTGGCTGCATGAGGCCCAGCTCTGTCACACTGGCCCCTTGCTTCCATTGGGCTTCATAGGGTCACAATTGTCCCCCCTTGCTTCCATGTGGCCTTGCTGTGTCACAGGGGTCTCCTTGGTACTGCAGAATCACAACTGACCCTTGGTTCAATGAGGCCCTGCAGTGTCACAATGGTCTCCTTAGCTCCACAAGGTCTGGCAGAGCCCCTTGGTTTAATGAGGCCTCAAAGTTTCATCATGGTCTCCAGGATTCCATGAGAGCCCACAATATCACAATGGACCTTTGGTTCCATGATGCCCCATAGTGTCACAATGGTATCCTTGGTTCCACGGTATCAGAATGGACCCTTCATCCCATGGACACCCACAGTGTTCACTGCAGCCCCCTTGATTCCATGAGGCCCTGCCATACTCTAATGGCTCCTTGGTTCCAGTGTGTCCCAAAGTGTCAGAATAGTCTCCACTGTCCCATGAGACCCTGCAATGTAACTGTGGTCCCCTTGGTTCCACAGGGCCCCACACAGTGTCACAATGGACTCTTGGTTCCATGAGGTTCCTCAGTCACAATGGCCCCTTGGCTCCATGTGACCACACTGTTTCATAGTGGCTCATGGTTCCATGAGGCCACACAGAGTTGCAATGGACCCTTGGTTCCATGAGACCTTGCTGTGTCACAATGGAGTTCTGGTTTCATGAGCTTTCCTACTGCCCACAACAGTCTCCTTGCTTCTGCAGTGGCATCATGGACCCTTGGTTCCAGGAGGTCTTACAGTATAACATGGTCACTTTGGTTCTGTGAGGTTCAGCAGTGTCACAATGGCCTCCTTGGTTCTACAAGGCCTTGCTGTGTCAGGATGGCCCCTTTGGTTCCACGAGGCCCCACAGTGGCACCATGGTCTCCTTGGATCTGCATTGTCACGATGGACCTTCCATTCCATGCAGCCCTGGTGTGTCACCGTGGCCCCTTGGTTCCATGAGTTACTGGACTATCAGCAATGGTTCCCTTGCTCAAACAAGGCCTTGCTGTGTCACAATGGACTCTTGGTTCCATGAAGCCTTTCTCTGTCACAATGTACTTTTGATTCCATGAGGTTCCAGAGTATCACAATGGTCTCCTTGGATCTGCAGCATCACAATGGACCATTGGTTCCATGTGGCCCTGCTGTGTCTCAAAGGATTTTGGTTCCATGAGGGTCCAAGGTGTAACAGCTGACTCCTTGGTTCTGTGAGGTCCCACTGTCACCAAATGTACTAAAAATCAGAATAAGACTCCTTAACACTAATTTGGTGTTTAAGAGAGGATCAGTCATTCAGGCTTGAGGTTCCACATGCAATAACTGATAACCTTACATGGACATGCGATTCTAAAACAATGTTACTTATATAAAGTCATTACACATGTATTACAATTTAGCCATTACCATAAAACCCACCACAAGTTCCCAGATTCACTACCTGCTTTTTCCATCACTGCACCCTTCAGACAGATGTCTTCTTCTTCTCTTCCAACCGTCCTTACTGAGAAAGCAGGACCTGCATGCCTTGTTCCTGTGCTAAAAGTTCACAGGCAGGGTAAAAATGGAATGAACCCTTTTGGTATCCAGCCCAAGGCTCTGTGTGCCCAGGCAGAGGCAGGCAGGACGCAGAGCTGTCAGCAAAGGAAGGGCCCAGCCAGGTGGGGCAGCCGGGGGTGACGACAGCCTGCAGGGACAGAGGCACAGGGCATGGACACCGTAGGACAGCCTGGGCTGCAGAGGGCACAGGGATGGGCAGCAGCTGCAAGGCCCTGACAGAGCCAACTTTGGCCTGCAGCACTTTGGCCATGGCTGCTGGCCCTGGGCCTGAGGCAGGAGGAGGGGACAAGTGACCCTTGCAGGCCTGGGGCCTCATGGCCTCCTTGTCCCTGCCCAGCAGCCTGGCAGGGGCTGCCCCATGGTGCTGCCCTTGGCATTGCACATCCCCACATCCCAGTGGCCTGGGAAGAGCCCTGAGCAAGGAGGGAGGGACAGGATGTGCCTTGGCAAGGGCAGGGGCTCAGGCCTTGGCTCTTTGCATTCCTGGAACACATCCAGGTTTGCTCAGCACCAGAGACACCTTTGCCTTGTTTGTCCCCACCTGTCATCACTGCCTGCAGGGTTCTGCTCTACCTGGAACCTGGGGGACACTTTCTCAGTTCTGTCTCTCTCTGGAACACATTAAAACTTGAAGAAAATTTGGAGTTTGAATAGCAGTTTGAAAAGTTCTTGAAAGAGTTCTTGAAAAGTTTTTGAACACTCTTCCAGGGACTGAGTCTGATGTAAACAACATCAAAGTCCCAAGAGGTTAATTAAAGTCCTTATGCTGTGTCTGTGCTCCTGAGCTGGGCTGGGCTCCTTGTAGAGACGCAGCTCCTGGCTACCAAGAAGAGGTTCAAAAAGACATTTCTCCTGAGGAGCAGCTCCTCTCCCAGCCCAGCAGGGCTGAGGGCACTGCCTGCAGGTGCCTGAGAGCAGTGAAGCAGACAGAGGCTTAAAGAAACTGGAAGGACAAATCTGAGATTATTCATTGAGAAATCTTCACAACTTTTGAAAATTCTGAGCTTCTTCCTGGAGAAATCTTCACCACTTCTGACACAGTCAGTCTCTGGCTGCAGGGATCTCCTAAAGCTGACCCATGACAGGACTGAGGTGACTGTAAGGATGGCTCTGCTGCCCTTTCTGCTTTGGGGGAGGATGTGCTCCAGGGCAGGGCTGCCCTGGGCACCGTCAGAGGGACAGGGCAGGATGGCTCCTGCTGCCAGGGACGGCTGCAGGGGCTGAAGCTGGGGCTGCAGCCAGGGGTGCCCAGGGCTGTCCTGCAGAGCAGCTCCTGCAGCCCTGAGGGCTCTTGGCCAGGCCAGGGGATCTGCCACCTGCCAGGGGCAGCTCTCAGCCTGCCTGGGAGCTCCCATGGATGCTGGAGGGGAGCAGTGGGTGCAAGGAGTGACTCCTGCCAGGGCAGGTCCTGCTGCTGCTGTGGAGAGGGTGCTGTGTGTGCCAGGGCTGCTCAGAGCTCCAGCTCATGTCCAGGTCATTTCTGAGGGGGCTTTTCATGAGCACATTCACGGCAGGGGTTTCCTGCTTGGGTCTCTGCTTTCCTGAATCTGTGCTCCCACTTTTCCCTGGCTCAGCTTGGTGGCAATGGAAACTCAGCTGTGCAGGGCAGAGCAGGGGCTGAGGCTCTTAAACCATCCCACTGAGTTTTCCTGGGAATCTCAGCAAGTGCCCCACCACCCCAGGCTCCAGATCCATGCAGCATCACCTTTCCATGGTGCCCAGGCCTGGGGGAGCTGTTCTTTCATCCCTGCAGCCCCGAGCAGCTGCAGGGCAGAGCTGGCCCAGGGGCTGGGCTGGGCTCTGGCAGCTGTGGCAGGGAAGGAGCCCGGGCCCCCAGGAACAGCTCGGGCTGGGACAGCTGCAGCAGCAGAGCCGTGGGCAGGGAGGGAGGGAGGCAGTGCTGAGGGCAGCCCTGCTGCTGCTGCAGGGGAGATGTGGCAGCTGCCAGCCCTGCCCTGCAGGGCAGACCCTGCCCTGAGCAGCGCAGCTCCTGTGTCCCCTGGCAGCCAGCACAGCCCTCAGCCCGGGGGCTCGGGGCCCTCAGTCCCCTCCTGGGCCGGCAGAGCAGCTCCAGAGATGAAGGGCATCTCTGCTGCCATGTGCCCATTCCCTGCTGCCCAGGGCCTGAGGGCCACTGTCCTGCACTGCTGCTGCCTGGCAGGGGCTGGGCAGGGCTGGGCAGGGAAAGGCTTTTCCTCAGGGCCCGGCTCTCTCTCTCCTTGCCTTGCCCAGGTGCTGCTGGCATTGCTGAGGAGCTCTCTGGGAATGGCAGTTCCAGCTGCAGGCTCAGGCCCAGCCCTTGGGCTGCTCCTGTGCAGGCTGAGCACAGCAATGGGGTGTCCCAGCTCCCTCTGCCCGGGGAGCTCTGGGCAGGGCAGGCTGGCAGGCTGGGAATGAGCTGACTCCCCCTGACTTTGGGAAAGGCTGGAGCCACTTTGTGTGCCAGGGATCCCTCTGCTCTCAGCAGTGTCTCCTGCCTTTCCAGGGAAACACAGGAGTGGAGCTCAGAAAGGTGCAAGTCCAGAGCAGCTGGAACAGGAGAGAGGAACAGAGCAGCTCCCCTCAGTCTGCACTAAAGTTCAGACAAATCTCCTGCCTCACTGGACTCTCTGTTCTCCCCAGGTGCAGCAGAATTTCTCGTTCTGCCTCCTGCAATCCCCATCCTATGCCCTGGAAGCTTCTGCCTTAGGAGCAGATTCTTTGTCCAAGTTCAAACACCAGGACTGGTGCCTGCCCTCACTGTTCCCCTGCACTGACTGGGGGTCAGGGCTGACTCCCAGGTGTCCTGCAGGTCGAGGTCTGGCTCCTCACACAACAGTGGCCAGCAGCAATCAAGGCTCCAGTAATCAAGGTAAAGGAGATGTCCTAGACATAGAGAGGGGGGAGGTGCTTAGTGTCAGGAGAGGGTCTGTGAGAAAGGGCTTTGACTTTCTGTAACAAATCTTCTGTCAGTTTTCACTGTCTTTCCTCTTTCAAAAGGTTCCAATGTCTTGAGACAGCAAATGTCCAACAGCAGCTCCATCAGCCACTTCCTCCTCCTGGCATTGGCAGACAGGCGCCAGCTGCAGCTCCTGCACTTCTGCCTCTTCCTGGGCATCTCCCTGGCTGCCCTCCTGGGCAACGGCCTCATCATCAGCGCCGTAGCCTGCGGCCACCACCTGCACAGCCCCATGTTCTTCTTCCTGCTCAACCTGGCCCTCACCGACCTGGGCTGCATCTGCACCACTGTCCCCAAAGCCATGCACAATTCCCTCTGGGACACCAAGGACCATTTCCTACACAGGATGTGCTCCGCAGCTCTTTTTCTTTATGTTCTTCATTGGAGCAGAGTATTTCCTGCTGACCATCATGTGCTACGACCGCTACGTGTCCATCTGCAAACCCCTGCACTACGGGACCCTCCTGGGCAGCAGAGCTTGTGCCCACATGGCAGCAGCTGCCTGGGCCAGTGCCTTTCTCAATGCTCTGCTGCACACAGCCAATACATTTTCCCTGCCCCTAAGCCATGGCAATGCCCTGGGACAGTTCTTCTGTGAAATCCCACAGATTCTCAAGCTTTCCTGCTCCAAATCCCATCTCAGGGAACTTGGGCTCATTGCTGTTAGTGCCTGTTTAGCTTTTGGCTGTTTTGTGTTCATTGTTTTCTCCTATGTGCAGATCTTCAGGGCTGTGCTGAGGATCCCCTCTGAGCAGGGACGGCACAAAGCCTTTTCCACCTGCCTCCCTCACCTGGCTGTGGTCTCCCTATTCCTCAGCACTTCATTTTTTGCTTACCTGAAGCCCCCCTCCATCTCCTCCCCATCCCTGGATCTGGCCCTGTCAATTCTGTACTCAGTGGTTCCTCCAGCCCTGAACCCCCTCATCTACAGCCTGAGGAACCAGGAGCTCAAGGCTGCAGCGTGGAGATTGATGACTGGATGGTTTCAGAAACATTAAACTGCTGGCCAATTTATGCAAATCATTTGTAATAAAAGTCATCCTTTATACTTCTTGTTGGTTTCATTTTGGATGTTCTATTTCTGTGTTTTGCTTTTTTCATATTGTCCACAAAGAAATGTCATTGTTCCATTTTTCCTTTCATTTCTCTCCACCTCCCCTGTGGCCACAGACTGTGTCAATGACGAGCTGTGCTCTTGGTGGATTTAAAGGAACTCAAGGATCTCCCAGCCAAGTTTTCTGCAGAGATGCCCCTTTGGTTCCCTTCTCTGCAGCTGCAGCAGCAATGTCTGTGTGCAGAGCTGGGGGCAGATCAGTGCTGGCACAGCAGCTGTGCCCAGCAGCAGCAGCACTTGGTGCTGCCAGTGCTGCTGCCGTGGCCCTGCCCCGCTGCCCTCCTGGCCCTGGTGTTGCTGCAGGGCCTGAGTGCTCTCGGGGCCGGGCACAGGGCTGGGGGTGGCAGTGCCGGGGCTGCAGCAGGGACAGCCCATGGGCACTGCTGGCACAGCAGCGCTGAGGCCTCAGCCCAGGGCCTGGGGGCTCCAGGCTCCTTGCCCAGGCTCTCTCCACAACACATTGCCCAGGCCAATGCTCAGCAGAGAAAAGCCCCGGCAGCAGCCCCAGGCTGGCCGTGGGCAGGCTGGGGGCAAACAGCACAGCTGGGGCTCTGCAAGGGCCCTGGGGCACACGGCAAGGAGCAGCAGAGCAGGGCCTGATCCATCCCCACTGCGCTGGACACTCCAGGGCAGCGTCCCACAGCCTCCTCATGCACCTGCCAACAACATCCCCCCTCTGCAGCCCTGGCCTCTCCCCCAGCTCACACAGCTGCCGCAGCCTTGCAGGCACAGACATGGCAGCACTGCCTCAGGAGCCCCTGTTTGCACTGCCCAGAGCAGGCCTGAGCACCCCCATGCTGTTGGTGTGGGGAGATGAACCTGAGGGAGCACAAATGCCAGCAGCCCCTGGGGCCAGGAAGGGCTGGGCCACAGCAGGGAAACCCCTCAGGTTTGTGGTGGCCTCTGAAGTCAGAGCCAGAAAGTTTGTTCCCATGAGCTGGGAGTTTTCTGTGCCACTGCAGACGTTGTTGCTCAGAGCCAGGGCTGCCTGGCAGCCACCCCCAAACTGCCCTGACCATTTCCTTTGCTTCACCTTGGCTTTCTTTTCTCTTCTGGCTACAAAATCTCTTTCTCTTTCCCACCCGTGTTCCCTCCCCTGCAAACAGCCCATCCCTGGTTGCCCTTTCCTCTCTGGCCCCACTCCCCATTTCAGTTCCTGACGTGGCACCATGGGAATGTCCCTTGGGGAGCAGGATCATCCTCCAAGTACTTCAGGAATTGTCTGCAGGCTCCTGCAGTGCCTCCTGCTGCTCCCTTGCCAGAGGCACCCCAGGCCAGGGGGGCCCATCTGGGCTGCTGTGTCTGCCTGTGGGGCTCCCTGTTGTGGGCAAGGAGGAGGAGCTGCAGAGGCTCTGCAGGACTGACAGGATGGGCTTTGGGGCTGTGAGGAGAAGCTGAGGCACCTGGGCTGCTGCACCTTCTGAAGAGGAGGCCCAGGGCTCCTCCTGCAACTGCTGCAAGGGTGGTTTCATAGAATCCCAGAATCAGCAAGGTTGGAAAAGACCTTGGACATCATCGAGTCCAACCTGTGCCCTGACACCACCTTGTCTTCCCTGAGCCTCCTCTTCTCCAGGATAAACAACCCCACCTCCCTCAGCTGCTCCTCACAGGACTTGTGCTCCAGATCCCTCACCAGCCTTGTTGCCCTTCTCTGGACACGCTCCAGCCCCTCCATGTCCTTCCTAAATTGGGGGGCCCAGAACTGGACACAGCACTTGAGGTGCTGCCCAACCAGTGCTGAGCACAGGGGAAGAATCCCTGCCCTGCTCCTGCTGGCCACACTGTTCCTGATCCAGGCCAGGAGCCATTGGCCTTCTTGGCCACCTGGGCACACTGCTGCCTCATGTCCAGCCTGCTGTCCATCAGTCCCTGCAGGTCCCTTTCTTCCTGGCTGCTGTCCAGCCACTCTGTCCCCAGCCTGTAGCACTGCAGGGGTTGTTGTGGCCAAAGTGCAGGACCCGGCCCTTGGACTTGTTCAACCTGACATTGTTGGATTTGTTCCCTCGATCCAGCCTGCCCAGGGCCCTGTGCAGAGCCCTCCTGCCCTCCAGCAGATCCACACATACCCAGCTTAGTGCTATCTCCACCTGCTGCTCAGAAGAAGTGATGAAGTGATTTGAGAAGTTCTGGCTTTTCTTTCTCCTGGTGCATTTTTTTTTTTTTTTTGGACACTCCAGAGGCAATTTCTGTGCTGGCCTCTGTAAACTGATTCTATTTCAACAGCGCCAGCAACAGGGCTGTGAATGTGAGCGCTGTGATTGTGGCCTGTGTGGCTTCAATTCTACTCAACTTAGTGCTTAGGCACTTGTATTTCAAGATCTGCTGATCATGCTGCCTGTGACAAAAATACTGAGTTCCCCATCTCAAAAGCACTGTGGGTAGCACTGATCAAAAGAGGCAATTGCAGTTGTACTGATAAAATCCAGGTGGCAGCCAGAAGAGGGGAAACAGCAGCTGAGATCTACAATTCCCAAGGCAAAGGCAACAAAACCTTCCTGCTGCCACCTCTCCAGGAGTAAAACAGTGCTGAGAACAGGGCTGGAACCTGATCCTTTCTTTCTCTGAAGGTGGGGTCAGAGCAGCACAGCCGAGCCCTGAGCAATCAGGGAGGTCTGTGGGTGATTGTTGCTCTAATCAAGAAATTCAGTGGGAAAAAACAATGTCTGGTGCAATTGGAGTCTTGGCTGCAGTGCGTGGTGTTGCTGTGCCGGAGGGCAGGAAGGCTCTGCAGAGGGATCTGAACAGCCTGGAGTGACGGGCCGAGGCCAAGGAGAGGAGGTTCCCCAGGGCCAAGGGTCGTGTCCTGCACTGGGGTCACAACAGCCCCTGCAGAGCTCCAGGCCTGGGGGAGAGGGGCTGGAAAGGGCCCCCTGGGAAAGGCCCTGGGGGTGCTGGGTGAGAGCAGCTGAGCAGGAGCCAGCAGGGCACTGCTCCCTGAAAGGGGCTGGGAGCAAGGGGGGAATAGGTCTCTTCTGCCACAGAACAAGGGATGGGACGAGAGGAAATGGCCGAAAGTTGTGCCAGAGAAGGTTTAGATTGGACGGAGGAACAAGTTCTTCCCTGAAAGGGTGGACAGGCTTTGGAACAGGCTGGCAGGGCAAAGGGTGAGTTGCCATCCATGGAGGCATTTCAGGCACCCTGTCCTGGTTTAGGGCAAATTTGGGAGAAAACCTCCGAAGGGGTTCCTCTGGAAAGCAAACCCAAACGGCCTCTGCCCCCTGCCAGTCCGGAAAAAAGAACTTCCTCAGAGAAAAGTGGAAAACGCTATTTATTTAACAAACAAGGTGCCCACAAGCACAAAAAATTGAATAATATGAAACAATAAAAGCTCTGGCCACTCTGAAGAGAGATGGCAAACTGAGAAAGTCCTTGCCCTGGGTGCAGCTCAGCTCACTCAGTCTCTCACCAGCCCCACTCCCTCCAGTGGTCCAGGCCCTGGCGGCCGCAGGTGCCAGCCCTCGCTGCTCCTCTGGGTTTGTCAGTCCAGAGCAGATTGAAACAGTCCCAAGAAAAAAAAGAAAACAAACATTCCAGGGAACTTCTCTGCCTCAGCCAGCTCAAACTGACTCAGAGCACAGGAGATCTCTGTCCCAGTGCTGTCCGTGCCTCAGACGAACGCCGGAGAGCAGCAATGTGTGGGAGTCAGGCAGTTTTCTCAAAACAAACTGCGTGCTGCTGCTTTCTCCTTCTTCGCTCCCAGAACCATTTTAAAGGTACAGAACTGAATATACAGCACAAGCAGAGCAGAGGATTGGGGAGTACAAGCATCATAAAAACACCCTGCAAGGGGCTCGCAGCTCTCTCTGGAGCCTTCCCTTCCCCAGGTGAACATTCCCAGCTCTCCCAGCCCGGCTCCACAGGGGCTCCAGTTCCTCTGGGCTCGCCCCAGCAGCTCCCCATCCTGCAGGGGGGCTCCCAGCTCTGCAGGTGGGGTCTCACCTGAGCGGGGCCCAGGGCCAGGATCCCCCCGGAGCTGCTGCTGCCCACGCTGGGGCTCAGCCCAGGCCACCTCTGGGGTCATGTCCAGCCTCTCCCACACCCACACGGTGCCCTTGGCGGGAGCTGTGGAGGTGACATCAATGACAGTTTATTCTCTGCACCTGCTTTGTCTTTCATTCAATATTCCTTGATTGATATTAGACTTAGGAGAAATTTGGCATCATTTTAATCCTCCCCTGTTTAATGGGGAAATGAAAGGAAAAGTGAGTTCATCCAGGTTTAGAGGGGTGGGTGACACCAATGGTGACATTGCCAGGAAATGACAACAAAAGCAGGAATCCAAGAGAAAAAAAATCCGTAAGCATCACCTAAATATTTAACTCCAAGATCAGCTGGTGTTGATCACATTTCAAGAGCTGAGTGAAACACGTTGAGAATGCCAGGAGGAGAATCCGGGAACGGTTTGGGTTGGAAGGGACCTTCCAGCCCATCCAGTGCCAGCCCTGCCGTGGCAGGGACACCTCCCCCTGCCCCGGGCTGCTCCGAGCCCCGCCCGGCCGTGGCCAAAGGCAGCAGCCCGGCAGAAACCCGCTGGCCCGGCTGCGGCTGGGAGCTCCTCGGACACCGGGATGAGGGCAGATTCCATCAGTTCCAGGGAATTCCAGAGAATCCCCGAGCATCCCCCGGTGTGACACGGACAGAGACCCCCCAGCCCCGATCGTTCCCCGCCGGGAGAGGCTGAAGGTCCCCCCGGAGTGCCCTCGGAGGAGGGGGACGGAGACAACCCCGGGCCCTCGGTGCTCCTCTGCCATGGCCAGGGCGGGGGCTTTGTCATTTGTTGGCGGCTTTGCTGGGCAAGCCAAGATCAGTCCCAGCACCGGATGGGATTTTTGCCAATTTTATTTTGTCCTTCCCTTTGGCAGGCCGGGGCGATGGCCTCGTCCCTCCGATTTGGGGGGGCCGGCGCGGTCCCTCGTGTCCCCGGGGGATGCTCGGGCCGGTGTCCGTCGGTCCGTAGCCCCCGGGGGATGCTCGGGCCGGTGTCCGTCGGTCCGTAGCCCCCGGGGGATGCTCCGGCCGGTGTCCGTCGGTCCGTAGCCCCCGGGGGATGCTCCGGCCGGTGTCCGTCGGTCCGTAGCCCCCGGGGGATGCTCGGGCCGGTGTCCGTCGGTCCGTAGCCCCCGGGGGATGCTCGGGCCGGTGTCCGTCGGTCCGTAGCCCCCGGGGGATGCTCCGGCCGGTGTCCGTCCCTGCCCCTCCACCTCCTGCGGCGCCGCTCGGGGCAGGGGGAGGTGTCCCTGCCGCGGCAGGGCTGGCACAGGATGCGCTGAAGGTCCCTTCCAAGCCGAAGCGTTCCCGGACTCTCACCCTGGGGAGCCCCACCAGACCGGGACACAGCCCCCGGCTGCAGGGAATCCGTCTGGGCAGGGAATGGCCCGAGGGACAAGGGCCGGGGTGGCCACGTCCCGCACGGCCCTGAGCGTTTATTCCACAGCCCGGGTGCAGCTCCCGGGAGAGGCACACGCCATCGGATCCCGCGGCTCAGGCCAGGAAAAGAGGCACGACACCGAGAAATCTCTGCCCGGCTGCCACAACCCCCCCTGGGCCCTTGGAAACAGCTCCCACCAGCCCGGTGCCAGCGTGGAAAATCCACCCACCCCAGTCCTCTCCTGGCCCGGGGGCCACCGAGCCCCCCCCGGGGACCTGTCCTGGCTGGGAATGTCCTGCAAAGCCGCAGGGCTGGACTCGGCTCTCCCGGATCCCGGCGAGGAGGGCGCTGCCACCCCGAGCCCCGAGTCCCCGGGGCAGCCCTGATCCAACCTCCCCCTCTGCCGAGCCCCCTGGGGAGGGCGGTTCTTAAAGAAAGGTTGGATTCGAGCGGGCTGCGGGCACAATGACTGCACGTTTGACTCGGCTCTTGAAATGTGATCCACACCAGCTGATCTGGGAGTTAAAGATTTAGGTGATGCTTATGAATTTTTCTTTTCTCTTGGATTCCTGCTTTTGTTGTCATTTCCTGGCAATGTCACCATTGGTGTCCCCCGTACCTCTAAACCTGGACGAACTCACTTTGCCTTTCATTTCCCCCATTCAGATAAGGGAGGATTAAAATACTGCTAATTTTTTCCTAAGTCTATTCTCAAGAAAGGAATATTGAATGAAAGACAAAGCGGGTGCACGGAATAAACTGTCACTGATGTCACCTCCACAGCTCCTGCCGTGGGCACCGTGTGGGTGGGTGGGTGTGGGAGAGGCTGGACATGACCCCCAAGGTGGCCTGGGCTGAGCCCCAGCGTGGGCAGCAGCAGCTCCGGGGGGATCCTGGCCCTGGGCCCCGCTCAGGTGAGACCCCACCTGCAGAGCCGGGAGCCCCCCTGCAGGATGGGGAGCTGCTGGGGCGAGCCCAGAGGAACTGGAGCCCCTGCGGAGCCGGGCTGGGAGAGCTGGGAATGTTCACCTGGGGAAGGGAAGGGTGCAGGGAGAGCTGCGAGCCCCTTGCAGGGCGTGAAGGGGCTCCAGGAGCTGCAGAGGGACCGGGAGCCCCCGGAGCTGCTCCCAAAATCGCGGGCTGGCCCCGGCCCCTCCCCCCCCCGCCCTCGCACCTGCCCCCCCCTCCCCCCAACGCCAGACCCCGGCCCCGCCCCCTTTCGAACCCTCCGCCTCCCGCCCAATCAGATCGCTCGGCCGCGTTCTGGCCACGCCCCCTCTGTGTGCTCACAACGTGGAACGCCGCTGGCCCCGCCCCCCCGGCCGTTCCTCGGCTCCCATTGGCTGTCGCCAGGGGCAGCGGGGCTGACACCGACTGCGGAAAGCGGCGGCGGCGGCGGTGGAACGGAGCGGGCGGGAACAGCGCAGCTCCGCTGAGCCCTGCGTGCCTCCTCTCTGCTCCTTTCTGCTCTCTGCTGAGCTCTGTACACCTCCTCCCTGCCCCTCTCCCCTCCGCTGAGCCCTCTGCACCTCCTCCCTGCCCCTCTCTGCTCAGCTCCTCTGTTCCGCTCTGCGCTGCCCCCTGTTCTCCTGCGCTGCTGTCCTGTTCCCCTCCCCTCCCCTCCACACACACCAAGGTGAGCAGCAACAGACACAGCCCGGCACCCCCTGCCACCCGAGTAAAGGGAAGAGGGCAGAGATGACCTGACCCCCTTATTCCTACAGAAAACCACGCTCCCAGCCACACAGCAACAACAATGGCTGAGGAGACCTCACTACAAACTCTGCTCCACAGAGCCCACCTCCAGCCCACCCATGGTGAGCACCCCCAGCAAGGGGAGGAGGATGGACATGACCTGCCCCCCCCCTCCCCCCTTTTATCCCCACAGCAAACTTGATCCCAGCCAAAGAACAACAACAAAGGGGTGCGGAGACCCCACCACCAACTCCGCTCCACACAAAGCATCTCCAGCCCTCCAGCCAAGGTGAGCAAGAGTGGAGATGATCTGAGCCCCCCATAAGGGAATGAGGACAAACATGACCTGCCCCCCCTTATCCCCACAGCAGCCTTGATCCCAGCCGAACAGCAGCCACCAAGGGTGCAGAGGCCCCACCAGAAACTCCGCTCCACAACGCCCACCCTCCACACACACCAAGGTGAGCACGAACAGAGACGACCCAGCCCCCATCCATTGCAGAGGAGAAGGATGAACGTGACCTGACCCTCCCCTTATCCCCACAGAAAATGGGCCCTGGGATGAGCCGGCCCCCTCCAGAGAGGAGGAGCGGCAGCGAGGGCTGCGGAGCCACAGCAGGAACTCCGCTCCTTGGAGAGCCCCTCCAGCCCACACCAAGGTGAGCATGAGCAGAGGTGACCCAGCAGCCCCAGGCCCCTCCCCAGTGAGGGGAGCAGGGCAGAGGTGACCCCATCCCCTCATCCCCTCGGGGAACAAGGATGGAGACACCCCGGCCCCTCCATCCCGGAGGAGGAGTGAGGCAGCCCGGCCTCATCCAACAGGGGTGGACGCTTGGAGTAGATCCGGCACCTCCTTAGTGGGAGGACAGAGAAGAGCCCGGACCCCCCGATCCCGATCCTGGGGCTGAGGACGGGATGGCCCGGCCCACGCCTAATAGGGGTGGGAGGTCGGAGTAAAGCCCGACCCCTCTGTAGCTGGAGGGGGGAGAAGAAAAGGATCCCAAGCCGAGCATGAAGGTCAGGGTTAAACGTGCAGAAGAAGTCTGCATGCTCTGTTCAATATTTTTATTGGTGACATGGATGAGGGTATTGAGTCTTTTATTAGTAAATGTGCAGAGGACACTAAGCTGGGAGTGTGTGTCGATCTGTTGGAAGGTAGGAGGGCTCTGCAGAGAGACCTGGAAGGGTTGGATGGGTGGACAGAGTCCAATAAGATGAAGTTTAATAAATCCAAATGCCAAGCCCTGCACTTTGGCCACAATAACCCCCTGCAACATTATAGGCTGGGGACGGTGTGGCTGGACAGTGCCCAGGCAGAAAGGGACCTGGGGCACTGATGAACAGCAGGCTGGACATGAGCCAGCAGTGTGCACAGGTGGCCAAGAAGGCCAATGGCATCCTGGCCTGGATCAGGAATGGTGTGTCCAGCAGGAGCAGGGAGGTCATTCTGCCCCTGTGCTCGGCACTGGTGAGGCCACACCTCGAGTATTGTGTCCAGTTTTGGGTCCCTCAGTTTAGGAAGGACATTGAGTGCTGTGTCCAGTTTTGGGTCCCTCAGTTTAGGAAGGATATTGAGATGCTTGAGCGTGTCCAGAGAAAGGCAGCGAGGCTGGTGAGGGGCTTGGAACACAAACCCTATGAGGAACGACTGAGGGATCTAGGGTTGTTTAGCCTGGAGAAAAGGAGGCTTAGAGGTGATCTTATCACTCTCTACAACTTCCTGAAGGGTGGTTGCAGTCAGTTGAGGGTTGGTCTCTTTCTCCAGGCAACAACAGACAGAACGAGAGGACACAGTCTTAAGCTGCGTCAAGGGAAATATAGGTTGGATATTAGGAAGAAGTTTTTCACAGAAAGAGTGATAAAGTATTGGAATGGCCTGCCCAGGGAGGTGGTGGAGTCACCATCCCTGAATGTGTTTAACAAAAGACTGGATGTGGCACTTGGTGCCGTGGTCTAGTTGAGGTGTTAGAGTATGGGTTGGACTTGATGATCTTGAAGGTCTCTTCCAACCTAGAGATTCTGTGATTCTGTGAATTTATCAGGGGCAAGATTGCCTTTAGCACTATCTCTGTTCTCTTTACAATCCCTCCTCCCACACCAAGGAGAATCTGTGTACAGTACAGAACCTCATGGAACCAAGGGGCCATTGTGGCACAGCAAGGCCTTGTGGAACCAAAGAGACCACGGTGACACTACGGAACCTCATGGAACTACGGGTCCATTGTTCCTCAGCAGGGCCACAGAACCAAGGAGTGCATTGTGACCCTACAGAACCTCATGGGATCAAGGTGTCCATGTTACACCACTGAACCTCATGGAACAAAGGGTCCCTGGTGACACTGCAGAACCAAGGAGAATGTTGTTGGCAGTATGAAAGCTCATGGAACCAAAAGTCCATTGTGACATTGTGGGGGCGCATGGAACCATGGAGACCATGATGACACTTCAGGACCCACTGGAACCAAGTGGCCATTGTGACACTGCAGGGCCTTGTATAACCAAGGGGTCATTGCAGCACGGCAGGGGCTCATGGATTCAAGGGGATCATAGTGACACTGTGGGGCTCCATGAGACCATGGGGACATTCTGACTTTGGGCAACCAAGGACACCATTGTTACACAAGGGGTCATCATGGAACCAATGAGAGCATTGTGACACTGCACAGCCTCATGGAAGCAAGGGGTCATTGTGACACATCGTAGAACCGAGGGGCCAATGTGACACTGTGTGACACCATGGAACAAAGGAGACCATTGTGACACTACAGGGCTCCATGGAACTAAGAACTTGTGCAACAGTGAGGGGCCCAATGGAATCAAAGGGCCATTCCATACTTCAGGGCCTCAAGGAACCAAGGTGCCCCTGTGACACTGCTGGGCCTCATGGAAGCAATGAGACCGTTCTGGCACTCTGGGTCCCCAGGGAACCAAGGGGCCATTGTGACACCACAGGACCTCACGAAACCAAGGCCACCACTGTGACACTGCCAGGTCTCATGGAAGCAAGGGGCCATTGTGACACTGTGGAGGCAAGGAGACCACTGTGATATTGCTGGGCCTCATGGAAACAAAGATCTGTTGTGATCATGTGGGGCCTCATGGAACCAAGGGCCAATTGTGATGCTGCAGGGCCCCAAGGATCCAAGAACATGGAACAGGTCTGGCTGCCTTGGCCTCTGAGGGCTGTCTGACTTGTCCAGTGCTACCTTGGCATGTTGAGGGCTGCTTCTGATCTGTCCTTGAAACCCTGGAGTTGTGTGCTTTCTTTCCTGTGGGAAAGAACTGTCCTTCTCCTCCAGGTGCCCATGGCCAAAATTTGGATTCTACCTCCAAATTTGATTCTATCCAAGGATTGTTCCCATATGAAACCTGGCAGGACACACAGCTCTGGCTGGCCTTGGCCTCTTGAGGGCCACTTCTCATCTGTCTTCAAAACACTGGCAGGCTGTGCTTCTCTTCCCATGGAAAAAATCATCTTTCACATCCAGGTGTCCATGGCCACAACTGGGAATCTGCCTCCATAATTCCAGACATCCAAGGATAGCTGCCAGACAAAAGTTGCCAGGACAGTCTCAGTCCCTTTTGCCACCTGAGAGCCAGCTCTCATCTGCTTCCCTCCATCTCCTCCTCATCCCTGGATCTGCAGGTCCAACATCGTCCCTCCCCAGCTGGACTCACTCACCAGCTGCAGCAAAAAGTTGTCCTCCATGCACTCCAAAACCTTCCTGGGGTGCCTCTTTTCTGCTGTATTCAGTTCCCAGCAGATGTCTGGTAGGTTAAAGTCACCTCCAAGAACAAGGGCTGGTGGTCCTGAAACATTCTCCAGCTGCTCATAGAATAAGTTGTCCACCTCTTCTTCCTGACTGGATGGACGATAACAGACTCCCAGTAGGATGTCAGCCTTGTTGGCCTTCCCACTGATTCTTACTTACTTACTTTCCCACTGATTCTTACTTTCCCACTGATTCTGACTTTCAGCTCCGTCTTCATTAATTTCAATATAATCTCCCAGAGGAGATGGGACAGATGGGAGCAGAGACAAAGAATTCCTGCTGGATTCTTCATTGTGTTTGCTTCTACAGGAGACCTGGATCCATATGTTGTTGCCTCTGCGCGAGGCAGCGGCGACCCAGTTCGGAAGGGACACGACGGTTAACGTACAGACCGTTCGGGCAAGTCACTCACAACACTAGTATAGTGGACGGTGAAATGCGTTTATTTCTTGCGTGCGCTCCTTTATATAACCTCGGTGCGCTTACGTCAGCGCGGCGAAGCCGCGGGTTACAACGCTATTGGTTATCAACGTCAGAGAGGAAGGGACCCTACCTTCCCGTACACCGCGAAATCTTGCGTATGGCGTCCCTGTCTGACCACAATATGTAGAGGAGGTGTTTTGTGTCAGACAGCACTGACAGAGTGAAAAGAATATTTTTAAATGAAAGTAGTGTATCATGCATAATATACAATGAGATAAAAAGGACACATATGATCAGAAGAGCATCTGAGTTTTTCAGAGGATGAGAGACTCATTGATGTTCCAGTGGCCCAGCCTGTTTATATTCTTTCTTCAGGGCTTCCTTGAGATGAGAGGTGACCACCAGAGGCCAAGGCCAGCCTGAGCTCTCTGTCTTGGCAGCTTTGTCTGGGAGAACCCTTGCATAAAGGGAATTTTTCAGGGGGAGTATCAATTTTGGCCATGGGCACCTGGAAAGATGGATGATTCTTTTCCATAGGAAGGAAAGCACAGAGCCCTTCAGTTCTCCAGGGGCTGATAAGAGGCAACCCTCAGCATTCCAAGATCAGCTGGACCTGTGAGGTGGCCCCTGGGAGGCCAAACCAGCCAGACCTGTTCCATCTCCCCTTGGTTCCAAGAGGCCCTATAGTGTCACAATGTTCTCCTTGCTTCTGAGCTGTCACAATGGCCGTTTGGTTCCATGAGGCCCCACAGTGTCACAATGGTCCCTGGGATCCATGGTACCCAGCAGGGTCACAATGGCCCCTTGGTTCCATGGGGCCACACAGTGTCACCATGGTCTCCACAGGAAGGAAAGCACAGAGCCCCAGTGTTTCAGGGGCTGATGAATGGCAGCTACCAGAGGCCAAGGCCAGCCAGAGCCCTCTGTCCTGGCAGCTTTCATCTGGGAGCAATGGAATAAACATCTTGGATTCCGTATCTCAGATATATGGAATTTTGGGGGCAGAATCCCAATTTCAGCCATGAGCACCTGCATGGGAAGGCCAGTTCTTTCCCAGAGGAAGGAAAGCACAGAGCCCCAGGATTTCCAGGGCAGATCAGAGGTGATCACCAGAGGCCAAGGTGAGCCAGGCCTGTCTGTCCTGGCAGCTTTAGTCTGGGAGAAACCCTTGCATACAGTGAATTTTGGAGAAGTACTGACTTTGGCCATGGGTGCCTGGGCAGGCAGGATGGTTCTTTTCCATAGGAAGAAATGCACTGAGTCACAATGTTTCAGGGGCACGTGAGAAGAGATCCCCAATATGCAGAGGTCACTTGAGCCAATCAGGCCCAGCCAACCAGACCTGTTCCCTGTTCCCTTGGATCCACGGGGCCCCACAGTGTCACAATAGTGGCACTGGATCCACGGGGCCCCACAGTGTCACAATGGTGGTGTCATATTGGATCCTTGGTTGCACAGGGCCCCACTGTGTCACACTGGCCCCTTGTTTCCATGGGTCCCCACAGTGTCAAAATGATCCCTTGCTTCCATGAGGCCTTGCAGTGACAAAATGGTTTCCTTGGTTCCATGGAGCTACACAACGACACAATGGTTCCCTTGGTTCCAAGAGGCCTCAGAGTCATAATGGTCTCCATAACTGCACATGTTCCTGTAGTGTCACAGTGATCCCTTGGTTCTATTGGGCTCCTCAGGATCACAATGGCCCCTTGGCTGCATGAGGCCCAGCTCTGTCACACTGGCCCCTTGCTTCCATTGGGCCCCACTGTGTCACAATTGACCCCCCTTGCTTTCATGAGGCCTTGCCATGTCACAATGGTCTCCTTGGTACCACAGTATCACAATGGACCCTTGGTTCAATGAGGCCTTGCAGTGTCACTGGGGTCTCCTTTGCTCCACAAAGTCCTGCATAGTCCCTTGGTTCCATGAGGCCTCAGAGATTCACAATGGCCTCCAGGATTCTATGAGGCCCTGCAATGTCAAAATGGTCTCCTTTGCTCCACAAGGTACTGCAGAGCCCCTTGGTTCAACGAGGCATCAAAGATTCACAATGGCCTCCAGGATTCTATGAGGCCCCGCAATGAAACAGTGGACCTTTGGTTCCATGAACGCTCACACTTTTCCATGAATCCTTAGTTCCATGGGGCCCTGTAGTGTCACAATGGACCCCTTGGTTCAATGGTGCCACACAGTGCCACACTTGTCCCTTGGTTCCATTAAGCCCCACAGTGTCACTATGGACCCCTTGGTTCCACAAGGCCCTGAAGTGCCACAATGGCCCTTTGGTTTCCCAGGGCCTCAAGGTGTACAAATGGCCCCCAGGGTTTCATGAGGCCCTGCTGTGTCACAATGGACCTGTGGTTCCATGATGCCCCATAGTGTCACAATGGTATCCTTGGTTCCACAGTGTCAGAATGGACCCTTCATCCCATGGACGCCCACAGTGTTCACTGTAGCCCCCTTGATTCCTTGAGGCCCTGCCATGCTCTAATGGCCCCTTGGTTCCAGTGGGTCCCAAAGTGTCAGAATAATCTCCACAGTTCCATGAGGCCCCACAATGTCACTGTGGTCCCCTTGGTTCCACAGGGCCCCACAGTGGAACAATGGACTCTTGGTTCCATGAGGTTCCTCAGTCACAATGGCCCCTTGGCTCCATGAGGCCATGCTGTGTCACAATGGCTCGTGGTTCCATGAGGCCACACAGAGTTGCAATGGACCCTTGGTTCCATGAGACCTTGCTGTGCCACAATGGAGTTCTGGTTCCATGAGTTTTCATACTGCCAACAACAGTCTCCTTGGTTCTGCAGTGTCACCATGGACCCTTGGTTCCAGGAGGTCCCACAGTATAACATGGTCACTTTGGTTCTGTGAGGTTCAGCAGTGTCACAATGGCCTCCTTGGTTCTACAAGGCCTTGCTGCGTCAAAATGGCCCCTTTGGTTCCACGAGGCCCCACAGTGGCACCATGGTCTCCTTGGGTCCGCATTGTCACGATGGACCTTCCATTCCATGCAGCCCTGGTGTGTCACAGTGGTCCCTTGGTTCCATGAGTTACTGGACTATCAGCAATGGTTCCCTTGCTCAAACAAGGCCTTGCTGTGTCACAATGGACTCTTGGTTCCATGAAGCCTTTCTCTGTCACACTGTACTTTTGATTCCATGAGGTTCCAGAGTGTCACAATGGTCTCCTTGGACCTGCAGTATCACAATGGACCATTCGTTCCATGTGGTCCTGCTGTGTCAAAAAGGATTTGGGTTCGATGAGGGTCCAAGGTGTCACAGCAGACTCCTTGGTTGTGTGAGGCCCTGCCGTCACCAAATCTACTAAATATCAGAATAATGCTCCTTAACACTAATTTGGTGTTTAGGAGGGCATTCCTTATTCAGGCTTGAGGTCCAAAGTGCAGTAACTCATTACCATACATGGACATGTGATTCTAAAACAGTGTTACTTATATACAGTCACTACATGTGTATTAAAATTCAATCATCACCATAAAACCCACCCCAAATTCCCACATTCACTACTTGTTTTCTCTATCACTGGACCCCTGACCCAGATATCTTCTTCTCTTCCATATGTCCTTGCTGAGAAAGCAGGCCCTGCATGCCTTGTTCCTGTGCTAAACGTTCCCAGGCAGGGTAAAAATGGAATGAACCCTTTTGGTCTCAAAGCCAAGGCTCTGTGTGCCCAGGCAGAGGCAGGCAGGATGCAGAGCTGTCAGCAAAGGAAGGGCCCAGCCAGGTGGGGCAGCTGGGGGTGATGACAGCCTGCAGGGACAGAGGCACAGGGCATGGACACCGTAGGACAGCCTGGGCTGCACAGGGCACAGGGATGGGCAGCAGCTGCAAGGCCCTGACAGAGCCAACTTTGGCCTGCAGCACTTTGGCCATGGCTGCTGGCCCTGGGCCTGAGCCAGGAGGAGGGGACAAGTGACCCTTGCAGGCCTGGGGCCTCATGGCCTCCTTGTCCCTGCTCAGCAGCCTGGCAGGGGCTGCCCCATGGTGCTGCCCTTGGCATTGCACATCCCCACATCCCAGTGACCTGGGAAGAGCCCTGAGCAAGGAGGGAGGGACAGGATCTGCCTTGGCAGGGGCTGGGGCTCAGGCCTTGACCCTTTGCATTCCTGAAACACATCCAGGTTTGCTCAGCACCAGAAACACCTTCCCTTGTTTGTCCCCACTTCTCATCACTGCCTGCAGTGTTCTGCTCTACCTGGAACCTGGGGACACTTTCTCAGTCCTGTCCCTCACTGGGATCCATTAAAAGTTAAAGAAAGTTTGGACTTTCAATCTGACTTGGAGTTCTTGAGAAGTTTTTTGAGCACATTCTGAGGGACTGAGTCTGATATAAACAGCACCAATGTCCCAAGAGGTTAATTAAAGTCCTTATGCTGTGTCTGTGCTGCTGAGCTGGGCTGATCTCCTGGAAGTGAGGATGATCCTGGCAACCAAGAAGAGCTACAAAAACACATTTTGCCCAAGAAGCAGCTTTTCTCCAAGCCCAGCAGGGCTGAGGGCACTGCCTGCAGGCACCTGAGAGGAGTGAAGCAGACAGAGGCTTAAAGAAACTGCAAGGACAATTTTGAGATTATTCTTGGAGAAACCTTCACAACTTTTGAAAATTCTGAGCCTCTTCATGGAGAAATTTTCACAGCTTCTGACACAGTCTCTGGCTGCAGGGATCTCCTAAAGCTGCCCCATGACAGGACTGAGGTGACTGTAAGGATGGCTCTGCTGCCCTTGCTGCTTTGGGGGAGGATGTGCTCCAGGGCGGGGCTGCCCTGGGCACCATCAGAGGGACAGGGCAGGACGGCTCCTGCTGCCAGGGACGGCTGCAGGGGCTGAAGCTGGGGCTGCAGCCAGGGGTGCCCAGGGCTGTCCTGCAGAGCAGCTCCTGCAGCCCTGAGGGCTCTTGGCCAGGCCAGGGGATCTGCTGCCTGCCAGGGGCAGCTCTCAGCCTGCCTGGGAGCTCCCATGGACTGTGGGGAGAAGTTGGAGGTGGAAGGAGCCACCCTCATCAGGGCAGATTCCTCCTGCTGTAGAGATGGTGCTGCATGGCCAGGGCTGCTCTCAGCTTTCTCAGAAAGGAAAGGGAAAGGGGCTGTCAGCTTTGTCTGTGTCACTGAGACTCCTGCACTGTCACCCTGGGGATCAGCAGATCTGCCTCAGATCTCCCTCAGAAAGAGACTCCTCACCCTCCTCTACCTACAGACAGCACCAGCAGCACCTTGGCTTGCAGCCCCTCTGTTTGTCTGAGCTGCCCTTAAGGCCCTGCTGCCAGGGAGATGCCCCTGGGCAGTGCCCTGTGCTGGGAGGGGTGTGCAGGGCAGAGCTGAGCCCCCAGGGCTGGGCTGGGCTCTGGGAGCACTGGCAGGGACAAGGCTTGGATAGAGAGAAACAGCTCCCAATAGGCAAAACTAAAGACAGCAGAGAGCCAGATCAACCCAGGATATCCTTTCCTGTCCAGAAAAAAAAAAAAAAAAAAAAAAAAAAAAAAAAAAAAAAGGAGAGAGGAGTTTAGGCAAATATATTTTGAAATTGGAGCTTTTAGGAAGTCCACTTTTTTTTATGCATGTTTTAACTGCAGTCATCATGAAATAGAAACGTGTAATAAACAAAGGGCACCTGTGCAGGGACGACTGCACTGGGAGCATTGTTTCCCCTCTGGATTCCCCAATGATCAGGCTGAGAGCAATGCTGAGGATGAGGCAGGAATTCAGCAGCAGCAAAAACCTGAACTGAAAAAATTTTAGCGAAGTTCCTTCACAGGGAGAGAAGTAATTTTGAAGGGATTCCAAATAAAATACATTGTCCCAGTTTGTCAATGTCTTCTCTCAACAGTCCACAATGCGTAGAGTGAGGAAATGTCCAACAGCAGCTTCATCAGCCACTTCCTCCTGCTGGCATTGGCAGACAGGCGGCAGCTGCAGCTCCTGCACTTCTGCCTCTTCCTGGGCATCTCCCTGGCTGCCCTCCTGGCCAACGGCCTCATCATCAGCGCCGTAGCCTGCGGCCACCACCTGCACAGCCCCATGTTCTTCTTCCTGCTCAACCTGGCCCTCGCCGACCTGGGCTCCATCTGCACCACTGTCCCCAAAGCCATGCACAATTCCCTCTGGGACACCACGAACATCTCCTACACAGGATGTGCTGCACAGATGTTTTTCTTCCTGTTCTTCATCTCAGCAGAGTTTTCCCTCCTGACCATCATGTGCTACGACCGCTACGTGTCCATCTGCAAACCCCTGCACTGCGGGACCCTCCTGGGCAGCAGAGCTTGTGCCCACATGGCAGCAGCTGCCTGGGCCAGTGCCTTTCTCAATGCTCTCATGCACACAGCCAATACATTTTCCCTGCCCCTGTGCCATGGCAATGCCCTGGGACAGTTCTTCTGTGAAGTGCCACAGATTCTCAAGCTCTCCTGCTCAAATTCAAACCTCAGGGAACTTGGGCTTCTTGCAGTTAGTGCCTGTTTAGCTTTTGGCTGTTTTGTGTTCATCGTTTTCTCCTATGTGCAGATCTTCAGGGCTGTGCTGAGGATCCCCTCTGAGCAGGGACGGCACAAAGCCTTTTCCACCTGCCTCCCTCACCTGGCTGTACTCTCCCTGTTCCTCAGCACTGGTGCATTTGCTCACCTGAAGCCCCCCTCCATCTCCTCCCCATCCCTGGATCTGTCCCTGTCAGTTCTGTACTCGGTGGTGCCTCCAGCCCTGAACCCCCTCATCTACAGCCTGAGGAACCAGGAACTCAAGGCTGCAGTGTGGAGACGGATGACTGGATGTTTTAAGGAACATTAAACTGGCTGGGCAATTTCTGGAAATCACTTTATATACAAGTGATTATTGTATATTTATTGTATATGTATTGTATACGTATTGTATATTTATTCTATATAGTATATGTATATTACTTTAAATACATGTCATCTATGATACTTCTTGTTGGCTTCATTTTGGGGGTTCTTTTCTCTTGGCTTTACTTTTTTAATCTTGTCAACAATGAAATGTTATTTTCTGTGCAATTTTACATTTTGTTTCTCTCCACCTTCCCTGTGCCCACAGACTGTGTCAATGAGGGGCTGTGCTCTTGATGCCTTTAAAGGAACTCAAGGATGTCCCAGCCAAGTTTTCTGCAGAGATGCCCCTTTGGTTCCCTTCTCTGCAGCTGCAGCAGCACTGTCTGTGTGCAGAGCTGGGGGCAGATCAGTGCTGGCACAGCAGCTGTGCCCAGCAGCAGCAGCAGCACTTGGTGCTGCCAGTGCTGCTGCCGTGGCCCTGCCCCGCTGCCCTCCTGGCCCTGGTGTTGCTGTAGGGCCTGAGTGCTCTCGGGGCCGGGCACAGGGCTGGGGGTGGCAGTGCCGGGGCTGCAGCAGGGACAGCCCATGGGCACTGCTGGCACAGCAGCGCTGAGGCCTCAGCCCAGGGCCTGGGGGCTCCAGGCTCCTTGCCCAGGCTCTCTCCACAACACATTGCCCAGGCCAATGCTCAGCAGAGAAAAGCCCCGGCAGCAGCCCCAGGCTGGCCGTGGGCAGGCTGGGGGCAAACAGCACGGCTGGGGCTCTGCAAGGGCCCTGGGGCACACGGCAAGGAGCAGCAGAGCAGGGCCTGATCCATCCCCACTGCGCTGGACACCCCAGGGCAGCGTCCCACAGCCTCCTCATGCACCTGCCAACAACATCCCCCCTCTGCAGCCCTGGCCTCTCCCCCAGCTCACACAGCTGCCGCAGCCTTGCAGGCACAGACACGGCAGCACTGCCTCAGGAGCCCCTGTTTGCACTGCCCAGAGCAGGCCTGAGCACCCCCATGGTGTTGGTGTGGGGAGATGAACCTGAGGGAGCACAAATGCCAGCAGCCCCTGGGGCCAGGAAGGGCTGGGCCACATCAGGGAAACCACTCAGGTTTGTGGTGGCCTCTGAAGTCAGAGCCAGAAAGTTTGTTCCCATGAGCTGGGAGTTTGTTGTGCCACTGCAGACGTTGTTGCTCAGAGCCAGGGCTGCCTGGCAGCCACCCCCAAACTGCCCTGACCATTTCCTTTGCTTCACCTTGGGTTTCTTGACTATTCCCTGGTTCAGTTTTCTTCCTTTTGCCAACCCCTGTTCCCTCCCCTGCAAACAGCCCATCATCCCTGGTTGCCCTTTCCTCTCTGGCCCCACTCCCCATTTCAGTTCCTCACTTGGCACCATGGGAACATCCCTTGGGGAGCAGGATCATCCTCCAAGTGCTTCAGGAATTGTCTGCAGGCTCCTGCAGTGCCTCCTGCTGCTCCCTTGCCAGAGGCACCCCAGGCCAGGGCGGCACATCTGGGCTGCTGTGTCTGGCTGTGGGGCTCCCTGTTGTGGGCAGTGAGGAGGAGCTGCAGAGGCTCTGCAGGACAGACAGGATGGGCTTTGGGGCTGTGAGGAGAAGCTGAGGCACCTGGGCTGCTGCACCTTCTGAAGAGGAGGCCCAGGGCTCCTCCTGCAACTGCTGCAAGGGTGGTTTCAGAGAATCACAGAATCAGCAAGGATGGAAAAGACCTTGGACATCATCAAGTCCAACCTGTGCCCTGACACCGCCCTGTCTCCCCTGAGCCTCCTCTTCTCCAGGATAAACAACCCCAGCTCCCTCAGCCACTCCTCATAGGACTTGTGTTCCAGACCCCTCACCAGCCTTGTTGCCCTTCTCTGGACACGCTCCAGCCCCTCCATGTCCTTCCTAAATTGGGGGGCCCAGAACTGGACACAGCACTCGAGGTGCTGCCCAACCAGTGCCGAGCACAGGGGAAGAATCCCTGCCCTGCTCCTGCTGGCCACACCATTCCTGATCCAGGCCAGGAGCCATTGGCCTTCTTGGCCACCTGGGTACACTGCTGCCTCATGTCCAGCCTGCTGTCCATCAGTCCCTGCAGGTCCCTTTCTGCCTGGCTGCTGTCCAGCCACTCTGTCCCCAGCCTGTGGCACTGCAGGGGTTGTTGTGGCCAAAGTGCAGGACCTGGCACTTGGAGTTGTTAAACCTGAACATAGTTGGATTTGTTCCCTGGATCCAGCCTGTCCAGGGCCCTGTGCAGAGCCCTCCTGCCCTCCAGCAGATCCACACTCCCAGCCAACCTGGTGTCACCACATTTCCATGAGGCCCTAGAGTGTCACAATGGTCTCCATGATTCCATGGGGCCTCCCAGTGTCACAATGTCCCTTGGGTTCCATGGGACCCCTTGGTGTCACAAAGTCCCTTGGTCCCCCAAGGCCCTGCAGTGTCACAATGGATCCTTGGTTCCAAGAGGTCTGGCAGTGCAGCAGTGGTCTCCTTGGTTCCACCGTGTCACTGTGGCCTTTTGGTCCCAAGGGGCACCATCGTGTCAAACCTGTTTCCTTCATTCCAGGAGTCAATGAGGAGCATCCCTGGCCCCTTGGTTCCATGGGGCCCTGCAGTGTCACAGTGGCCCCATCATGACACCAGGTCCTGCTCTGTCCCAATGCTCTGCATGGTTCCACAAGGCCCTGTAGTGCCACAATGGCCTCTTGGTTCCATGAGGCCTCAGAGGGCCACCATGAATTCCTTGGTGCTGCAGGGTCACAGAGGAGCCCTGGTCACACAAGATCCTGCAGTGTCACCAGGGACCCTTGGTTCCATGGGGCACCACAGGGTCCCAGTTGTTCCCTCAGTTCCAAGAGTCCTTGCAATGGAACAATGGCCCCTTGATTCCATTGGGCCCCAGTCTCTCCCAAGGCTCTCCTTGGTTCTGCAGTGGCACAATGGCCCCTTGGTTCAACAAGGCCCCTCAGTGTCACAGTGGCCTCTGGGCTTCCACCAGGACCCAGACTGTCCCCATGGACTCCCTGCTTCCATTCAGCCCCACAGTGTCACAGTGGCCCCTGGGCTCTGTGGTGCCATGTCATACACAGTGTCACCCTGGTCCTCTGAGTGCCACCAGGCCCTGCGGTGTCACCATGGCCCCTTGCTTCCCCAGGGCCCTGCAGTGTCCCCATCATCAGAGAATCCAGCAGGCTGCAAAAGACCTTGGAGAGCATCAAGTCACACCTGTGACCCAACACCACCTTGTCACCCAGACCATGGCACTCAGTGCCACATCCAGTCTGTGCTTCAACACTTCCAGGGACGGTGACTCACCCACCTCCCTGGGCAGCCCATTCCCATGATCAATCAAGCTTCGTCACAAGGAAAAGGATATTGTGTCCTCTTGTCCAGTCACTTTTCCCTGGGAAAAGTGCCCGAGCCCCACTTGGCCGCACCCTCCCATCAGGGAGTTGTAGAGAGTGATGAGGTCTCCCCTGAGCCACCTCTTCTCCACGATAAACAACCCCAGCTCCCTCAGCCACTCCTCACAGCACTTGCGCTCCAGACCCCTCACCAGCCTTGTTGCCCTTCTCTGGACACGCTCCAGCCCCTCCATGTCCTTCCTCAATTGGGGGGCCCAGAACTGGACACAGCACTTGAGGTGCTGCCCAACCAGTGCCGAGTACAGGGGAAGAATCACTGCCCTGCTCCTGCTGGCCACACTGTTCCTGATCCAGGCCAGGAGCCATTGGCCTTCTTGGCCACCTGGGTACACTGCTGCCTCATGTCCAGCCTGCTGTCCATCAGTCCCTGCAGGTCCCTTTCTGCCTGGCCACTGTCCAGCCACTCTGTCCCCAGCCCATAACACTGCAGGGGTTGTTGTGGCCAAAGTGCAGGACCCAGCCTTTGGTCTTGTTCAACCTGAGATTGTTGGATTTGTTCCCTGGATCCAGCCTGCCCAGGGCCCTGTGCAGAGCCCTCCTGCCCTCCAGCAGATCCACACTCCCAGCCAACCTGGTGTCACCACATTTCCATGAGGCCCTAGAGTGTCACAATGGTCTCCATGATTCCATAAGGCCTCCCAGTGTCACAATGTCCCTTGGGTTCCATGGGACGCCTTGGTGTCACAAAGTCCATTGGATCCTTGGGCCCTACAGGTCACAATGGATCCTTGGTTCACAAGGTCTGGCAGTGCAGCAATGGTCTCCTTGGTTCCACCGTGTCACTGTGGCCTCTTGGTCCCAAGAGGCACCACGGTGTCCGACATGTTTCCTTCATTCCAGGAGTCAATGAGGAGCAACCCTGGCCCCTTGGTTCCATGGGGCCCTGCAGTGTCACAATGGCCCCATCAGGACACGAGGTCCTGCTCTGTCCCAATGCTCTGCATGGTTCCACAAGGCCCTGCAGTGTCACAATGGCCTCTTGGTTCCATGAGGCCTCAGAGGGCCACCATGAATTCCTTGGTGCTGCAGGGTCACAGAGGAGCCCTGGTCACACAAGGTCCTGCAGTGTCACCAGGGACCCTTGGTTCCATGGGGCACCACAGGGTCACAGTTGTTCCCTCAGTTCCAAGAGTCCTTGCAATGGAACCATGGCCCCTTGATTCCATTGGGCCCCCGGCTCTCCCAAGGCTCTCCTTGGTTCTGCAGTGGCACAATGGCCCCTTGGTTCAACAAGGCCCCTCAGTGTCACAGTGGCCTCTGGGCTTCCACCAGCACCCAGACTGTCCCCATGGACTCCTTGCTTCCATTCAGCCCCACAGTGTCACAGTGGCCCCTGGGCTCTGTGGTGCCATGTCGGACACAGTGTCACTCTGGTCCTCTGAGTGCCACCAGGCCCCGCAGTGCCACCATGGCCCCTTGCTTCCCCAGGGCCCTGCAGTGTCCCCATCATCAGAGAATCCAGCAGGCTGCAAAAGACCTTGGAGAGCATCAATTCCCACCCGTGACCCAACACCACCTTGTCACCCAGACCATGACACTCAGTGCCACACCCAGTCTGTCCTTCAAAACTTCCAGGGATGGTGACTCACCCATCTCCCTGGGCAGCCCATTCCAATGCTCAATCACCCTTTCTGGAAAGAATATTTCCTCATGTCCAGCCTAAATGTCCTCTGGTGCAGCTTAAGGCTGTGTCCTCTTTCCTGTCACTGTTCCCTGGAAAAAGAGTCTGAACCCCACCTGGCTGCACCCTCCTGTCAGGGAGTTGTAGAGAGTGATGACGTCTCCCCTGAGCCTCCTCTTCTCCAGGATAAACAACCCCAGCTCCCTCAGCCACTCCTCACAGGACTTGTGTTCCAGACCCCTCACCAGCCTTGTTGCCCTTCTCTGGACACGCTCCAGCCCCTCCATGTCCTTCCTAAACTGGGGGGCCCAGAACTGGACACAGCACTTGAGGTGCTGCCCAACCAGTGCCGAGCACAGGGGAAGAATCCCTGCCCTGCTCCTGCTGGCCACACTGTTCCTGATCCATAGGAGTGACAGGGGTTGGATGAGGGAAATGATGGGGAGGGGGTGAGGACAAAGTCTGATTGATTGTCCGCCATGAAGGGTCTTGATTTTGAGATCTATTCAGAATGCATTAGAAGCTGTTGGGGGGGTCAATATCAATTGGACCTTGCTGTTATCAATCTATAAACAGGAAAAGGAAACAGGACAAAACAGTTCTCTCTTAATTGTTTTCAGTATTGTATATTCATTTTGAATACACTTTTGAAAACTGTCTTATTGACCACAGAAAAATTAAAAACTTAAATTATTCCCAGGAACTTTTCCTGTTTGGGTGTTTTGAAAAAATGTTTAGGAGCTTTTCTTACTGAATTCCTCAACTGAAGAGCTCAAGAAAGAAGAGGCCTCTGGAGTAGTGAAATTCATCAGCAACCTCCAAGCAACTGAGGATGCATCCTGATCAGAGCAGCAATGAACAGAAATGGGCACAGCTTTCTGGCTGCCCCAGCTTTGGGATGGGCCCTGGGCCTGCAGCAGGAGCAGCTCTGGAGGGCCCCAAGGCCGGGGCTGTTGTGCTGACCTGGGCAGATGGGATGGCAGCAGGGGCTGCAGAGCTCTCAGGAGCTCAGGGAGAGGGGAGCAGGGCACCCAGGGAGCCTGGTTTTCCCTTGGGCCAGCACCTTGCCCATGGCTGGGGCTGAGCCCTGTGGGAGCTGCAGCTGCTGCTGTGCCCTTGCCAGGGGCTGAGGCCGTGGGGCCCCTGCCCAGAGCAGCCTGGCCTGAGCAGAGCTGTGGGGCCAGAGGCGGCTGGGCTGTGCTGGGGAGAGGCCCTTGGTGCTGCAGAGAGCTCAGGGCAGCTGGCAGAGCTTGCAGGGAGCTGGGCTGGGCTGAGAGAGCCTGGCACAGACACCATCAGTGTCCATCTCAGCCTGGGTGAGCGTGCAGGGGCAGGACTCAGCCCAGGGCTGGTGGGGCAGGGCCAGCGCCTGTGGAAGGCATTGAAAACAGGCAAGTGGCCGAGAGAGGAGGCTGTTCCGTGCCCTTGGTGGCACGCACAGAGCAGGGAGGGGGCCCAGGACATTTGTCAGCTCTGCCAGCCTCTGTCCCCAGGCGTTGGCAGCCCTGGCTGCTCAGCCCAGGTTTTTGGGGCACTTTGGCTGTGGCCCAGCTCCATCCTCCTGCGGGGCTCAGGGCCTGTTCCCGGCCATGGTCAGCCCTGCGCGGCCTCTCTGCTGGCCCAGAGCCCGGCAGAGCCCGGGGCAGGGCTGTCTGTGCAGGCCCACAGGTGCCAGGGGCTGTGCAGGAGCTGGCAGAGGCTGCCCAGCAGGGAGGCCATGGGGCACAGAGCCCCAAGGCTGCTGTGGGCCCCACGGCAGAGGGGCCGTTCCCCCCGCAATGCTCCTGTCCTGCCCTGGGCCTGCACAGGCCCTGTGGCACCATGGCTGGGCCAGCGCGGCACAAAGGGGCCACGCAGCCGCTGACAGCCGGGGCTGACAGCAAGGCCAGGCACACACAAGGGATTGCTGCCATTGCCTGGCCTGGGCAGGGCTGCCTGTGCCAAAGGCACAGCTCACCTGCCCTTGGGGGCTGCAGGCAAAGTGCAGAGCCCCAAGAGCCTCCCTGGCTGTGCTGGAGACCAAGGCTGGAGGAGGGAAAGGCAGGGCTGCTGCGGGATGGGGAGGGGATGGAATTCCAGCACACACCTCAGTTCTCTGATGATCCTGGCACCATGCTGCTCCCTGTTCCAGCCTGGAGCAGAGCAGATGTTGATGGGACAGGAGCCCTGTGGGGCTATCAGGGACCTGCAGCTTGCAAGATGCTCTGCTCTCCCTCAGCTCCTCTCTGAGAGATGCTGTTATAAAAGTGATCAGCCAAATTGTCAATAAAAATAATTTTATTGAAAAATTGGATCAGAACAATTGAGACAAACCACAATTGAGTTCAGTGTCAAGCCTGGGGGTCGCCACTGGGTGAACCTTAGTTGCAATCCTCACCGCAACTCCCTGTCCACACCGTGTGCATCAAGCGTCCTACTTTTATACTGTGTTTCGCTACATGTTGCTGTCTTTTGCTAGGAATACATATTCATAAAGTTCTGATTTTCGACTGCTGGCCGTCTGAAAGGGTTTCCGGGCAGTCTATAGTCCGAGATTGGTTCTACAGGAACTTCGTACTGAAGATGTAAGATGCATATTCATGCAGTCTTGATGCCCAGCTGCCGGTGGTTGGAAAGGTTTCCCAGAAATTCCAGGTCCATGATGAGATTTACGGGAACTGGGCTTTGTATCTTTTAAGTCCATATTCATGTGGAGAACATGGATAAGATACGTATCTGTTGTTGAGTCCTGGGTCCTTGATGAGATCACCGAGACTGGAGTGTTCACCTCCATCAGGTACACGTGTCTTTATTTTGCTAATTCCATGTGGTGAGTGTCTTTGGTGAGGAGTGCATTCGTGGACAGTAACCTCTGGCTGTGGCTTCTGAGACAGTCCAGGGGGGTTTGATTTAAAGGTATATTGCGTATTTTTATTACAACATTAGAAAAAACATACATACAATAGAACCGAATTATATACCATATTTATTACACACCCATTGTCTTTTGTCTCCCAGCAGGCCCCTGGTGAAGAGCCTGGCTCTGTGTTCTCCATCACCTCCTCGGGGGCACTGCCAGGCTGGGATGAGGAGCCCCTCAGCCTTCCCTGCTCGGGGCTGGACAAGCCCAGCTCCCTCAGCCTCTCCTGACAGCCCAAGGGCTGCAGCCCCACCTTGGAGCCCTTCCCTGACCCTGCTGCAGCTGCCAGATATCATTCCTGCCCTGGGCAGCAGGGAACTGTCCCACGCCTGGGGGCTGCGAGAAGGAGGAGGAGGAGCAGGGTGAGGAGGCAGCCTGGCAGGGCTCACCTGGGTGAAAGGGTAATCAATGATGGGGTAGTCAGGACAGGGCTGGCCCCGTCATTCAGGAGCTGGAAGTGCTGGGACTGTCCCAGGTTGTACCAGCTGGGGAAGAAGAACCTGATAGCAGCAGAGGGGTCTCAGCGCTGCATCCCCCAGAGAGCACAACCCCAATCAGCCCTCTGAGAGTCCCAGGGAGGCAGGCTGGGCTGTACCTAATCCTGTACACCATGACCTCGTGTGTACAGGAACAGGAGATACCCTGGAATTCCTTCAGGAATGTGGGATATCCCAGAACCCACTCAGGATCAGGGTCTCACTCAGCCTCATCATCCTCAGCTTTCAGCTGACCAGACCCCATCCCACCCTCACAATCATCACCCCACCACATCCCACTGCTCCTGGGCAGGAAGCGCTGTCCAGCCTGGCCTTGGACACTTCCAAGGATGGAGCAGCCACAGCTTCTCTGGGCAACAGATGCCAGGGCCTCACCACCCTCAGAGGGAACAATTCCTTCCCAACACCCCATCTAACCCTGCCCTCTGGCAGTGGGAAGCCATTCCCCCTTGTCCTATCCCTGCAGGCCCTTGGAAAGAGTCTCTCTCACCCAAGAATTGCTGCTCCTCCCTGCTGTGGGGCAGAAGTTGGAAGTTGATTTTCTCCCCGTGGCCCCGGCCCAGCCCTGAGCCAGGGGCAGGACCTTTCCCCGGAGCTCTGCGGGCGCTGGCTCGGTTCGGCCGCAGCCCAGCAGACGGAGCTCAGAGCTCCCCGGGGGCTGCGGCTCCTCCCGAGGGGCAGCGCTGGGGCAGCTCCCACCTCTGCCCCGGGGGAGCAGGGACAGCACCCGAGGGAACGGCTGGGGCTGGGCCAGGGCAGGGCTGGGCTGGAGAGCAGCAAAAGCTTCTTCCCCCAGAGGGGGCTCAGCACTGCCCAGGCTCCCCAGGGAATGGTCACGGCCCCGAGGCTGCTGGAGCTCCAGGAGCCTTTGGACACCGCTCCCAGGGATGCCCAGGCTGGGATTGTTGGGGTGTCTGTGCAGGGCCGGGGCTTGGACTCCATGATCCCGGTGGGTCCCTCCCAGCTCAGCCCCTTCTGCAATTCTCACCCTTTGGCTCAGCCTTTCTGTCCCCAGGAGGAGCTGGCAGAGCTGCTGGGCTGGGGCAGGAGCAGGGCAGCCCCAGCGTTCCCCTCTCTGTGACATCACAGCAGTGACAGCCCCAACATTCCGTGCCTGGAGACACTCCAAGGGAAGTGTCCAGACCCGTGTCCAGCCAACAGAACTGCCCGGCCACTGACCCTGAGTGACCATGGCCCTGCCAGCTCGGAGTCACTGCTGGGGCAGCTGCACCTCAGCCCTGGGATAAATGAATGATTTTGTGCTAACTAAATTGTAACTATATCAATATTTTAGAAATAGATAAATGATATATGATTAATGTCAGAAAACAGATGTTTGCAGATGTTTATGAAAAAAAATAGGATACAGGATATAATTTGAGAAAAGTAAAATCCCAAAACTGAATAGGTCTTGCGATAATTGGAAGATTGGCCTTGAGATGGACAATTTGGATGGTTCCAGGTACAGAATTTGTGTTTTTATTTAAGGCTTATTTTTGGAATATGATGTTGGCTGATATAACAGAAGGCTTGGGGTGCATGCACAGCCTGTGAGGTTATCCAGAGGACAACGAGGAAGACTGTGAGCCTTCATCCAAAAGACCACCAAAAGAAGACAGAAGACCCCCTAACAACAAGTGAAGCATGAACCATGAAGTACAGTGACATAGATTTTTAGAATGGGAAATAGGAGGAAACTCACAGGAAACATTGATGAATGTGTATTAGCAGATAGTGTATAAGTGTAGTCTGAATTGCTCTGGTTTGTACGTGAGGTGGGGTGAGAAGCCCTCCCTGTACCCTGGTCTGTTTTGCTTATGCCTTATCAGAGCTTTAACCAGACTAAATTAATCATTGCCAATATTTTTATATGTTTAATTTTATATTGCATTGCTATTAAAATTGTTGCTAGATTTAAATTTGTTCTTTATTTTATTTGTATTTATAACAGGTGCCTGCCTTGTTCCAGGTCTGTCACATGGCCTTGGGGCTGCCCTGCATCCTCCTGGGGAAGTTCCCTGAGGGTCAGAGCACTCAGTGCCCAGACTCCTTTCCTGTCCCTGCTGTGTCCCCTGGGGCTGCAGAGCTCTCCTGGCTCACAGCAGACATTCAGTCCCTGACCTCGGGGTGACCCCACCCTGGCCAGGCCTGTGCCCAGGGAGCTCCACTCCCTGCTGGTCCCTGGCACACACGGTCCCTGCAGGTGCCCTGTGCTCTCCTGGCAGCTCCCAAGGCCCTCCAGACAAACATTCCCCTGCCATCAGCCCTGGCACAAGCTGCAGAGCCCCAGGAAGGTTCAGCACAGACCCTTCACCATCTGATGGGCCCTGGCCACCAACAAGCAGAACCTGACCCAGACCTGAGTCCCCTGAAGGCCTCACTGGGACCCTGATTTCATCCCACTGAGCCCTGGGAGAACAAGGAACACAAGGAGCCTCTCCAGAGTCTGTTCCTTGGGCCTGTTGCTGAGAGGGACTGTGCAGGGAGAGCAAAGCCTTCCAGGGCTGCCCTCAGGAGATGCCCTTGGCTGCTGGAGCTGCTGTGCTGGAGCCCAGCTGTGTCCCAGCAGTGCCCATGGCCTGGCCCTGCCTGTGCTCACAGCACGGACACGCAGCAGGACAGTGACCAAGCTGCCACAGCACTGCGGCCTTACAGCCACAGAAGGGCTGGCAAGGAGAGGCTGGAGCTGGGAAGAGCAGCTGTGGGAAGAGGCAGGGCCATTGTCCCTGGCTGTGCTGCTGTGCTGGGAGTCTCTGCCCTCCACCTGTGCTCACAGGCACTGCCCCTGCAGAGACAGAGAGGGGCTGAGGGAACATCTTGGGCACACAGGGCAGAGCAGGAGACTTTATTTGACATCAATGCAGAGTGATCAGGGCTCCTTACTGTCTGTGCTTAACACAGGCACGGTAGATACTGATGCAGCAGTACTAGGACTAATGGCAGCACTTTATGGAAAAAAGAAGAAAGGAAAAGAAAGGAAAGGAAAGGAAAGGAAAGGAAAGGAAAGGAAAGGAAAGGAAAGGAAAGGAAAGGAAAGGAAAGGAAAGGAAAGGAAAGGAAAGGAAAAGGAAAGGAAAGGAAAAAAGGAAAGGAAAGGAAAGGAAAGGAAAGGAAAGGAAAGGAAAGGAAAGGAAAGGAAAGGAAAGGAAAGGAAAGGAAAGGAAAGGAAAGGAAAGGAAAGGAAAGGAAAGGAAAGGAAAGGAAAGGAAAAAAGGAAAGGAAAGGAAAGGAAAGGAAAGGGAAAGGAAAGGAAAGGAAAGGGAAAGGAAAGGAAAGGGAAAGGAAAGGAAAGGGAAAGGAAAGGGAAAAGGAAAAAGGAAAGGAAAGGGAAAGGAAAGGGAAGGAAAGGGAAAGGAAAGGGAAGGAAAGGGAAAGAAAGGGAAGGAAAGGGAAGGAAGGAAAAGGAAGGAAAGGGAAGGAAAGGGAAGGAAAGGAAAAGGGAAAAGAAAGGAAAAGGGAAAAGAAAGGAAAGGAAAAGGAAAGGAAAGGGAAGGGAAGGAAAGAAAAGAAAGGAAAGGAAAGGAAAGGAAAGGAAAGGAAGGAAAGGGAAAGGAAAGGAAAAAGGAAAGGAAAACGGAAAAAGAAAAGAAAAAAGAAAAAAAAGAAAAGGAAAGGAAAAGAAAAGATAAAAGGAAAAGAAGGAAAAGAAAAGAAAGGAAAGAAATGCGAGAAACAAAGAGGACTTCTTGTTCTTCTGCCGAACAGAGGGGTCCTTTCTTCTGTGGCATCCTTCCAGCTCCCTGGTTCCTCTGGCTTAGATGAGGGGGTTCAGTGTTGGAGGCAGCAGCGAGCACAGAAGTGACAGTGCCAGAGCCAGGGATGGGCACCAGGCTGGCACAGGTGACCTTGAGGCTCTGCAGGGCTCAGGCCCAGCAGGCTGTGCCAGAGTCAGGGCTGAGCTCACACTCTGTGGGCTGGGGCAGAGCCCAGGCAGAAATGAGCCCTGAGCCAGCAGCTCTGCAGTGGTGGCCACCAGGCCGGGTGGCCAAGGGAGGCTTCTGGCCATGCCCTGGAAGCAGCTGCTGCTGCCCAGGGGCCTTTGGTGCCTCAGGCTCTCCCTGGGCACAGCTCCCAGCACGGCACTCTGCACTTGTGCCCGAGCCCTTCATTCTGCTGGGGCTGGCCTGGGGCTTTTCCTGCAGTGGGATCTGCCCTGGTCCTGGCACAGGAAAGGCAGTTCCTGCTGGAGCAGGAGGCTCTGCCTGCAATGGGCTCAAACAACCCCAACAAGGCCCTGTTTGCAAAGCCCCCAGTGGGAAATGAAGAAGGGGATCATGCTGCTTTGGGGGTGAAGAATGCTGAAAGCAGCCTGACTCCTCCATCCCAAAGTTCCACATGCTGAGAGGGAGCTGAAGCTGTGGCAGAGCTGCTAAAATCCCCAGAGAAAGCAACAACCCAGTGACACCAGTGAGAACTTCTCAGAGCTGCTGAGCTGGCACAGCCTGGGCACATCTGACTGACACGGCAGCACTTCAGACTAGAAAAGCCCCGTCCCAAATTTTAACTGCAGCATCTCCTGACATTTCCCTTCTTGGGGGATGTGGAGATTCCTCCCTGGAGTGGGGACACCCCTCAAGGTCACTGCCTGAGGCTGAACTAAAGAGATTTGCCCATGGTCATTGGTCTGGGGGAGTGACACCCATCTCTGGTTAATAATTGGTTTTGCTTTAATACAATTGCTTCAAAATTGCTTCCTAGAGCACTATCTTAAAATAGGTGCTACAGCTCCTATACTGTGGAGTAAATAATTCTGATTCAGACCTTTTTGTCTAATCATGATCATAATCAGTCATATCTATATGTCCATGAATACTTCTGGTTTGCCATCCTTAATGTTGTGGGACAAAGTTGTACAAAGGTTCAATTGCACCTGTATAATCCTTTAGGCATAAATCCTTGAGAAAGTCTGGTGCAGGGATTGGATCCAGGCACTGCCAGGATCCTCTCCCAGAAGGAGTTTAGAAAGCCTGGGGGTCCTGGTTTGGGTCCTTTTTGAACCTCGTGACCCATCAGGAGCTTCTCTAATAAACTTTGCCTGAAGCTGCCACTCTGCCCACGACAGGAACCCCTGTGAGTGTCTGTGACATCCCAGCTCTTTGGCAGCCTGGACACTCCTGGGATGTCCCCATGGAGCCCCTGGGAGTGTCGGTGACCTCGCTGTTCTTTAGGAGCACAGGGATGTCACCACTGGACTCCTGCCACTGCCTGGCACAAATTGCCTCCTTGGCAGGGTACAGACACCTCTGGTGTCACTGGGCAGCCCTGGGACTGTCTGTCACCTCATGACCCAGAGGAAGATTAAAGACCCCTGGGATGTCACCACAGAGCCCCTGTGACTGAGTGTGACCAAACAGATCTTCAGGAGGCCAGAGACCCCTCAGATGCCACCATGGAGCCCCTGTGCCTGCACGTGAGCTCACAGCTCTTGAGCAGCTGGAAACCCCTGGAATCTCTTCAGTCTGCTCTGCTGAGGATGGATCCTCAGCAGCTTGGAGGTTCCCTGATGAATTTTAGCTCTCCAGAGGCTTCTTCAGTCTTCAGCTCCTCAGTTCAGGAATTCAATGCCAAAGCCTCATTAACATTCCAAAGCACTCTAACAAGAGAAGCCCCTGGGAATAATTTCATTTCACATCTTCAATTCTTCTGTGGTTAATTGTACAGATTTCAGAAGTGTATTCAAAGAGAATATACTGTTGTTTTTGTTTTTTTTTAAATTGCACAGTTGGTTTCTTTTTGTCCTCTTAGGTTTTGTTTTTCCTGTTTATAGATTGATATCAGCAATCTCCAGTTGATATTGATCCCCAGCACCTCCTAAGGTGCTCTGAATAGATATGAACATCAAGACCCTTTATGGCTGACAATCAATCACACTCTGTCCCCATCCCCACCCCACCATTTCCCTCCTCCAGCCCCTGGCACTCAGAGCAGCCTTGTGCAAATCTGAGCTCCCTCCACCCCAGGCTGCACCTGCAGCTTTCAGCTCCTTGGCACCAACTCCCACCTGCTTTCCTTGCAGAAGGAGCTGCCTGAGACACAGAGGGATGTTCTTTCATTGTCAGCCAACAAAGCCAAGGGAAGGCACAGCTCCATGAAAAACACAAGTCCAGGCAGTGACACAAAGAGAGGGCAAGATCAGGATTTCTTCTGCTGCCATTGTACACTTCCAGGAAATTCCTGGTCTCTCCTGCTGGTGGGAAAACTTGGACATTCCTTAGAAGTGCTCCAATGACCCAGCTAATGAAGATGTGCCCGTGCACCTCGCAAGCTGCCGGTCCCCTACAGCCCTGCAGGGCTCCTGTCCCATCTGCTCTGCTCCAGTCTAAAACAGGGACCAGCATTGTCCCAGCATCATTGGAGAGCTGAATTGGAAAGGACTTCAGCAATTCAGCAGCCCAAGCTGTCAGAAACTGGGTCAGACCAAGTGGTACAAGGCTTGATTTGGCCTGGATTGGCAAATCCCAAAGGACAGGGATGAGGGGGCAGCATCTCAGCAGCTGGCTGAGCCCATGGGAACAAAGGTTTCCTCCTGTCCTGGCTGAGCCTCCCCTCTTTCACCCTCTGCTCATTGTCTTTTGTCTCCCAGCAGGCCCCCGGTGAAGAGCCTGGCTCTGTGTTCTCCATCACCTCCTTGGGGCACTGCCAGGCTGGGATGAGGAGCCCCTCAGCCTTCCCTGCTCAGGGCTGGACAAGCCCAGCTCCCTCAGCCTCTCCTGACAGCCCAAGGGCTGCAGCCCCACCTTGGAGCCCTTCCCTGACCCTGCTGCAGCTGCCAGACATCTTTCCTGCCCTGGGCAACCCAACCCAGGCCACAGTGAGCTGGAGAATCCACGTCCTTGATGTCCTGGTCACACAGCCCAGCCTCTTGTCCCCGTGTCAGGCTCTGGAGTCGATCCTGTGGAACATCCTTTGGTGGAGGCTGTGGCTCCAGGTGCAACGGGGGGGTACTGGGGGACAGGGGACCCTTCTGGGCATGAACAGCATTGGACTTCTGGCGCTGTTGTACCCCACAATGACACAGACTCCAACTTCATAAGGCTAAAAATGACTCCTTTATTTTTGGGATGTGTTTCCCTTTTTAATACTATTCTACACAGACCAATTTGATTGGTGAAACAAAGGCAAACCTCTTTAATCACATTGGTCAGACCAGAGGGACATCAAGAAGAAGTTCCTCTTAGGGAAGGGAATGTAAACAAAGTTACAGTTACAAAAACATGTCTTTTGTTTACAGAAAATTCCCTGGGAAAAGAATTTCAAAAAACCAAAACACCTCAGGCACGAACCAGGGCTACAGACTTCTTGGGGGAAACTGTGAGGGGGAGCTGGGGCAGAGTGACCAACCCAGTGACCTCACACAGCCCTCCTGGGATGTCACACAGCCCCCCATGATGTCACACAGCCCCCATGATGTCACAGCCAACTCTGTGATGTCATAGCCTGCTCTATGATGTCAGACCTCTCCCTGTGATGTCACAGCTGGCTCTGTGATGTCACAGACATGGCCTATGATGCTATAGCTCCTCGATGACCTCACATAACCCACTCTGAGATGTCATAGCCCACTCTGTGACCTCACGTTTCCAGATGATCAATGGTCTGCACCTGGTGAGCTGACACAATGCTCATTCTCCAAAACCATGGCCCATGGAAACCACACAATGCCCATTGAGTAAGAAGGGGAACTGGAAGTTCAGCAGCCTCAGTGTCCTGCCAGCTCAGCCAGGCCAACTGGAACACTGGGGTCTGTGACCACCAGGGACCACCAGAGAAACCCCCAGGGCAGAAGAGGGCATGCAAAAGGGGAGGGGAAATGTGTTAATGATTTCAGGGAAATGATTATCATATGTCTGTTTAGTCTGGGACAAGCAATGAATATGTATCCAAAATACAGAATATAAACAGAAACTTTCCTGTACTCAGCAGGCACAGCTTTGGAGGAGCCATCCCCCCGTGCATCCAGCTGAATAAAGAATGCTGCTTCTGAATGCTACATTGGGGTGAAGGAGTTTCTGATTTTACTGAACTTTTGGTAACACTCCCAGTCCCAAGGAAAGCTCTGTCTGCTGCTGTTCACAGACAGAGAAGGGCTGCTGGGGGATGTGGTGGTCAGAGGCTGTCTGGGGTACAGTGACCATAAAATAATGGAGTTTTTAATATTCAGTTAAGCAAGGAGGGGGCAGCAACAAAACTACACTGGACTTACAGATGGCAGACTTTGGCCCTTTACAACATTTTACAGATGTTTTGTGGAGACTACCGAATCAGGCACTGATATTTTTAAGGGAAGGAGCCCTTCTACAAAGGGGTCCAGGAAGGACTGACATACTTCAAGAAAGAAATCTTGAAGACACAGGGCTGTGCCTCTGTGCCCAAATATGAGCTGGCAAGGAGAACGACTGCTCTGGATGGGCAGGGAGCTTTTGCAGGAACTCAGGGCAAAAAAGAGGGTGAATCACCTTTGGAAAGAGGGGAAGGCTGCCCAGAAAATGTTTTAAGGATGTTAGGTCATGAGAAGGAAAATTAGGCATGTGAAAGCCCAATTAGGACTTCACTAGCTACTTCTGTGAAAGATAATAAAAATGCTTTTATAAATATATTAATGGCAAAAGGAGGGGCAAGAACAACCTCCACTCTTTATTAAATGCAGGAGGAATACAGTAACTAAAGATGAGGAGAAGGCTGAGGTACTGAACACCTCTGCCTCAGTTTTCAATATTAAGACAGGTTGTCCTCAGGACAAGTGTTCTCCTGAGCTGGTAGATGGGGACAGGGAGCAAAAGAGCCCCCCTGTCATCCAGGAGGAAGCAGCTGCTGACCTGCTGAGCCACTCAGATGCTCACAGGTGTCTCTGGGACCAGATGGGATCCATCCTAGGGGCATGAGGGAGCTGCTGGATGAGCTCCCCAAGCTGCTCTCCATCATTTCTCATCACTCCTGGCTTACCAGGGAGCTCCCAGAGGACTGGAGGTGCCAATGTGAGCCCATCCCCAAGAAGGGCTGGAAGGAGGATCTGGGGAACTCCAGGCCCTCAGCCTGACCTCAGTGCCTGGCCAGGTGATGGAACAGCTCACCTTGAGTGCCATCACAGGGCACCCACAGGATGGCTGAGGGATCAGACCCAGCCAGCATGAGTTTAGGAGGGGCAGGTCCTGCCTGGCCAACCTGATCTCCTGTTATACCCAGCTGACCTGGCTGGTGGATGTGGGAAAGGCTGTGGATATGTCTACCTGGACTTGAGCAAAGCCTCTGACACCATGAGCCACAGCATTCCCTGGAAAAGCTGCAGCCCCTGGCTTGGACAGGTTCCCTCTTTGCTGGGAGAATGAAGAACTGGCTGGAGGCTGGGCCCAGAGAGTGCTGGGGATGGTGCTGCATCCAGCTGGTGCCCAGTCACTGGTGGTGTCCCCCAGGGATGTGTGTTGGGCCCAGTCCTGTTCAACATCTTCACTGACCATCTGGATGAGGGTATCGAGTCCACCATGAACAAATTGCAGATGAGACCAAGCTGGGTGTGAGTGTGGATCTGCTGGAGAGCAGGACAAGAAGACACAGCCTTAGGCTGCACCAGGGGAGGTTTAGGCTGGAAAATAGGAAGAAGTTATTCACAGAAAGGGGGATTGGGCATTGTAGTGGGCTGGCCAGGGGGTGGTGGCAGAGTCACTGTCCCTCTCCAGTGGCATGGTCTGGGTGATAAGGTGGTATTAGGGCATTGGTTGGACTTTTTGATCTCCAAGGTCTTTTCCAACCTGTCTGATTCTGTCATTCTGTGATGATTGGGACACTCTGGGGAAGCAAGGGGCCATTGTGACACTGCGGGGCCTGGTGGCACAAAGAGGACCAGAGTGACACTGTGCAATCCCACAGAACCAGGGGTCCATTGTGGTACTGAGGGGCCAAATGGAACCAGGGAGTGCACTGTGACACTCTGGGTCCTTGTGGAACCACAGAGGCCCTTGTGACCCTGCAAAGCCTTGTGTAACACACGGGTTTCACCATTTTGACACTGCAAAACTGAGAGAGAGAGACCATTAACTGTGTAAGGAGACCATTGTGAGACTCCAGGGCCCAGTGGAACCGTGGAGCTGTTCTGACACTGCAGGGCCTTGTGTAACCAGGGGGCCACTGCTACACTGCAGGGACTCATGGAACTGAGGGAACAATGGTGACACTGTGGTGGAACCAAGGGGCCTTTGTGACACTGCAGACCTTGTGGGGTCCACTGTGACACTGCACCACCAAGGAGACTGTTTTGGCATTCTGTACAACACAGTGACCTCATGCAACCAAGGGCCACTGTGACACTGTGGGGACTCAAGGAATCTAGAAGAGAATTGTCAGTCTCATGGAAACAAGGAGTCCTTTGTGACACTGAGGGGACTTGTGGGACCAGAGACCATTGTGACAGCACAGGACCTCATGTAACCCTGGGGCCACTGTGACACCCTGGGGCCCCATGGAACCAAGGGGCCACAGTGAAACTGCAGCACCAAGGTGAACATTGTGAAACTGTGAAGCCCCATGGAACCACGGAGTTAACTCTGCCTGCAGGGTCTTGTGGAACCATGGAGAGCAGTGTGAGAGGGCAGGGCCTCGTGTAACCAAGAGGCCACTGGGACACTGAGGGACCCATGGAACCAAAGGACATCTTTGCAGATGACACCAAGCTGGGTGTGAGTGTCAAACAGTGGGAGCATGGGAGGGCTCTGCACAGGGCCCTGGACAGGCTGGATCCAGGGCCCAAATCCAACAATGTCAGGTTGAACAAGTCCAAGTGCCAGGTCCTGCACTTTGGCCACAACAACCCCTGCAGTGCTACAGGCTGGGGACAGAGTGGCTGGACAGCAGCCAGGCAGAAAGGGACCTGCAGGGAGTGATGGACAGCAGGCTGGACATGAGGCAGCAGTGTGCCCAGGTGGCCAAGAAGGCCAATGGCTCCTGGCCTGGATCAGGAATGGTGTGGCCAGCAGGAGCAGGGCAGGGATTCTTCCCCTGTACTCGGCACTGGTTGGGCAGCACCTCGAGTGCTGTGTCCAGCTCTGGGCCCCCCAACTGAGGAAGGACATGGAGGGGCTGGAGTGTGTCCAGAGAAGGGCAACAAGGCAGGTGAGGGGTCTGGAACACAAGTCCTGTGAGGAGTGGCTGAGGGAGCTGGGGTTGTTTATCCTGGAGAAGAGGAGGCTCAGGGAGACAAGGCGGTGTCAGGGCACAGGTTGGACTTGATGATGTCCAAGGCCCATTCCAACCTTGCTGATTCTGGGATTCTCTGAAACCACCCTTGCAGCAGTTGCAGGAGGAGCCCTGGGCCTCCTCTTCAGAAGGTGCAGCAGCCCAGGTGCCTCAGCTTCTCCTCACAGCCCCAAAGCCCATCCTGTCAGTCCTGCAGAGAGCCTCTGCAGCTCCTCCTCCTTGCCCACAACAGGGAGCCCCCCAGCCAGACACATCAGCCCAGATGTGCCCTCCTGGCCTGGGGTGCCTCTGGCAAGGGAGCGGCAGGAGGCACTGCAGGAGCCTGCAGACAATTCCTGAAGCACTTGGAGGATGATCCTGCTCCCCAAGGGATGTTCCCATGGTGCCAAGTGAGGAACTGAAATGGGGAGTGGGGCCAGAGGAAAGGGCAACCAGGGATGGGCTGTTTGCAGGGGAGGGAACAGGGGTCGGGCAAACAGGAAGAAATTTGTCTCAGGAAGAATAACGTAAGCCAAGGTGAAGTGCAGGAAATGGTCAGGGCTGTTTGGGGGTGGCTGCCAGGCAGCCCTGGCTCTGAGCAACAACGTCTGCAGTGGCACAGCAAACTCACAGCTCATGGGAACAAACTTTCTGGCTCTGACTTCAGAGGCCACCACCAACCTGAGGGGGTTTCCCTGCTGTGCCAGCCCTTCTTGGCCCCAGGGGCTGCTGGCATTTGTGCTCCCTCGGTTCATCTCCCCACACCAACACCATGGGGGTGCTCAGGCCTGCTCTGGGCAGTGCAAACAGGGCTCCTGAGGCAGTGCTGCCGTGTCTGTGCCTGCAAGGCTGCGGCAGCTGTGTGAGCTGGGGGAGAGGCCAGGGCTGCAGAGGGGGGATGTTGTTGGCAGTGCATGAGGAGGCTGTGGGACGCTGCCCTGGGGTGTCCAGTGCAGTGGGGATGCATCAGGCCTGCTCTGCTGCTCCTTGCCGTGTGCCCCAGGGCCCTTGCAGAGCCCCAGCCGTGCTGTTTGCCCCCAGCCTGCCCACGGCCAGCCTGGGGCTGCTGCCGGGGCTTTTCTCTGCTGAGCATTGGCCTGGGCAATGTGTTGTGGAGAGAGCCTGGGCAAGGAGCCTGGAGCCCCCAGGCCCTGGGCTGAGGCCTCAGCGCTGCTGTGCCAGCAGTGCCCATGGGCTGTCCCTGCTGCAGCCCCGGCACTGCCACCCCCAGCCCTGTGCCCGGCCCCGAGAGCACTCAGGCCCTACAGCAACACCAGGGCCAGGAGGGCAGCGGGGCAGGGCCACGGCAGCAGCACTGGCAGCACCAAGTGCTGCTGCTGCTGCTGGGCACAGCTGCTGTGCCAGCACTGATCTGCCCCCAGCTCTGCACACAGACATTGCTGCTGCAGCTGCAGAGAAGGGAACCAAAGGGGCATCTCTGCAGAAAACTTGGCTGGGACATCCTTGAGTTCCTTTAAAGGCACCAAGAGCACAGCCCCTCATTACCACAGTCTGTGGCCAGAGAGAAAGGTGGAGAGAACAAAACGAGAAATGGCACAAACAATGACATTTTTTTGTGGACAAGATTAAAAAGAAAAACAACGTTAAAAGAACACTCAAAATGAAACCAACAAGAAGTATCAAAGATGACTTTTATTTACAGGTGATTTTCAGAAATTGCCCAGTAGTTTAATGTTCCTCAAAGCATCCAGTGATCAGCCTCCAGACTGCAGCCTTGAGCTCCTGGTTCCTCAGGCTGTAGATGAGGGGGTTCAGGGCTGGAGGCACCACCGAGTACAGAACTGACAGGGACAGATCCAGGGATGGGGAGGAGATGGAGGAGGGCTTCAGGTAGGCAAAAAAGCCAGTGCTGACAAACAGGGAGAGCACGGCCAGGTGAGGGAGGCAGGTGGAAAAGGCTTTGTGCCGTCCCTGCTCAGAGGGGATCCTCAGCACAGCCCTGAAGATCTGCACATAGGAGAAAACAATGAACACAAAACAGCCAAAAGTTAAACAGGCACCAACTACAATAATCCCAAGTTCCCTGTTTGGAGTGTGAGCAAGAGAGCTTGAGTAGCTGGGAACTTCACAGAAGAAGTGGCCCAGGGCATTCCATGGCACAGGGGCAGGGAAAATGTATTGGCCGTTTGCATGAGAGCATTGAGAAAGCCACTGGCCCAGGCAGCTGCTGCCATGTGGGCACAAGCTCTGCTGCCCAGGAGGGTCCCATAGTGCAGGGGTTTGCAGATGGACACGTAGCGGTCGTAGCACATGACCGTCAGGAGGGAAAATTCTGATGTAATGAAAAAGGCAAAGAAAAAGAGCTGAGCAGCACATCCTGTGTAGGAGATGTTCCTGGTGTCCCAGAGGGAATTGTGCATGGCTTTGGGGACAGTGGTGCAGATGCAGCCCAGGTCGGTGAGGGCCAGGTTGAGCAGGAAGAAGAACATGGGGCTGTGCAGGTGGTGGCCGCAGGCTACGGCACTGATGATGAGGCCGTTGCCCAGGAGGGCAGCCAGGGAGATGCCCAGGAAGAGGCAGAAGTGCAGGAGCTGCAGCTGCCGCCTGTCTGCCAATGCCAGCAGGAGGAAGTGGCTGATGGAGCTGCTGTTGGACATTTCCTCACTCTGCCCATGGAGTCCTGGTGAAGGAGGACACAGTGACAAGTCACAGGACACTTTGATAAAAAATGTCCAAGCCCTTTCTCCCAGCCCTGCCCCTGCTGCTCTCTGCCACCCAGTTTTCCTTTTCTCAGAGCCCTTCCTTCAGCCCCGTGCCTGGAGCTCTGCTGGGATCTGGCCCTGTGGCTGTGACCAGCAGGGGCTCTGCCCATGGACACCCAGGGGTCAGCTCTGCTCTGCAGCAGTGGGGCCATGGGAACGGGGACAGGGGCCAGTCCTGGGGTTGGACTTCATCAGCCCAAAGTGCTGCTGAGGCAGAGGAGCTTGGCAGCATCTCCTGTGCCAGGGCTAAGGAACAGGGATGGCCAAAGGCAGTTTGAGTGGGTTTCCTGCTGTGCCCAGGGAGATCAGAGAGAACTGTGCAAGGCAAGAGCATTGGCTGTACCTCAGTGAAGGGTAAGGGGAGCTGCTCTGTCACTCCATCTGTCCCCAGCTGCCCTTTCTGAGATCCAGGGCAGTCACTGTGCTGCCCTGGAAATCAGCCTGACACAGCTGAGAGCAGAGGGAGCCTGAGCAGAGCAAAGTGGCTCAGCCTTTGTCAGAGTCCCAGCCCCAGCCCTGGCCAAGGACACTCCTGTCCCCCAGTGTCCCCTGGAGGCAGCTCACAGCTTGGATGGCATCCCCAGGACACACCAAGGCTCCCGTCCATGGCACTGCTGGAGGAGAGTCAGCTCATTCCCAGCCTGCCAGCCTGCCCTGCCCAGAGCTGCCCAGGCAGAGGGAGCTGGGACACCCCATTTGCAGTGTCCTGGCATGGGGATTTGTAAAAAAAGTAATCCTGGAATAGTTTGGTTTGGAGAGGACTTTCAGTATCCCAGCACACCTTGGTGGCACTTCTCCCCCCACTGCCTGCCCAGGGCTCTGCTGCCTGGAGCTGCCCCTGCCTGCAGCTGCTTCCCTGTGCCCAGGGCTGGGCCCTGCCAGTGCTGCCAGAGCCCAGCCCAGCCCTGGGGGCTCAGCTCTGCCCTGCAGAGCCCTCGCAGCTCAGGCACTGCCCAGGGGCAGCTCTGCCTCTGCAGGCTCTGATGGCAACGTCAGAGCAACCCTGAGGAGCGTGGAAAAGCAACACTGGTGCTGCCTGCAAGGGACCCTCTGCTGATTTCTGCCACTGACTGGTTTATTACGATCTGAGAGAAAAGTGTTTCTTTTTCTCATCCTGAACTGAGAGATGAATATCTATGTGCAATTTCCCATCCAGGCAACACAGAGCAGTAGATTAAAAAGCAGGATTTTCCCTTTTGTGCAGCCCTTTCCTCACTGTGCTCCCTGTATAATCTACTTGGAAATGTTCTGCAGTTCAATGTCCTGCTGGGAGCAGTCCTGAACAATGCAGCATCCTCACCACACAAGGAGAACACTTCCAAGCCTTACCAGCTGTCTGCTTCCACCCAGATCTTGTCCCGCAGTGCTGGGAGCAGCTCCCAGAGCTGGCTGAGAGCTGTCCCTGGCAGGCAGCAGAGTCCCTGCCCCAGCACAGCCCCCTGGGCTGCAGGACCCTGCTCTGCAGGACAGCCCTGGGCACCCCTGGCTGCTCTGCACAAGAGAGAATCAGAGAATGTACTCACAGAGTCTGTAGGCACTGGGATGTTCCAGCTTGAGGAGATCCCTGCAGGAGCTGCAGCTGCATTTGTCCTGCAGCCAGAGGTTCCTGTGCCAAGGGCTGGCAGTGATTCTCCCCCAGTCTCTTCTCAGCCCCTTCCCAGCCCTGAGTGATTGAAGCTCTCTGTGCCTGTGTGCTGTGCCCGGGGTGGCTGCAGGCAGTGCTCAGCCCTGCTGGGCTGTGAACAGAAGCTGCTCAGCAAGAGAAATGTGTTTTTAAGCTCTTCTTGGTTGCCAGGATCTGCCTCTGTGCCAGGAGCTCAGCCCAGCTCATCAGCACAGACACAGCACAAGGACTTTAATGACCCTCTTGGGGCTTGTGCTCAGGCCCTGAACATCAGTCCCTGACAGGGAGATGAAGAAACCACTCAAGAACTCCAAGTCAGAATCCAACTCCAAAGTTTCTGGAAGTTTTAATGGGTCCCAGTGAGGGACAAGACAGAGAAAGTGTCCCCAGACCCCAGGCAGAGCAGGGAACTGGAAGCAGTGATGCCAGGAGGGGACAAAGAGAAGCCAAGTCTTGGTGCCCTGGGGCACAGCAGGGTCTGTGCCACCAAGGGCTGTGAGGAGACACCTTGTCCTGAGGCCCTGGGGCCTCCTGGCACAGCCCCAGCAAGGCTGGGCACTCTCAGCCCCTTGTCCTGCCCTCAGCATCCCCCTGACAGCCCAGTGGCCTCAAGGATGTGCTGGAAGGAGTCCCTGGGGAGCCTTGGTCAGGAATGGCCCTGGGGGCTCCTGAATTCCTCCAGCTACTGCAGGTTCTTCAAAGGACTTTGGGTTTGGCTTTTGCCTGGGAGTTTCTGAGAGGTTTCTGCAATCATGGCCTCCAATTATCTGCTGTAATTAGTCCCTTGAGAGGCTTTGTCAGTAACAACACTCAGTGGGGCTCATTAATGCTTCAAGGTACTTCAGTTATTTGAAGGTACTTGGTGTTTCCCTTTTAAATCTGATTCTGTGAGAAAGTTTGTGCAATCCTGGCCCCAATTATCTACTTTAACAAGTCCCTTGGGGTTCTTAGTCAGTAAAAACACTCAGTGAGGCTCATTAATACTTTCAAGTACTCAAAGTTTCTTAAGGAACTTTTTTTGGCACTGAGTCTCTGAAAAGTTTTTGCGCGATCCTGGCCTCCGATTATCTGCTTTAATTAGTCCCTTGAGATTCTTAGCCAGTAACAACACTCAGTGGGTCTCATTAATAGTTTAAGCTACTCAAAGTTTCTTAAAGAACTTGTTTTTGGCACTGAGTCTCTGAGAAGTTTTTGTGCAATCCTGGCCTCCAATTATCTGCTTTAATGAGTCCCTTGAGAGCTTTGCGCTGACACTCCGTGAGGCTCATTAATGCTTTGAGATACTCAAGGTGTTTAAGGTACTTTGAATTTTCCTTCCCACACTGAGTCTCTGAGTGGTTTTTATGCAATCCTGGCCTCCAATTCTCTCCTCCAAGGAGTCCATGAGGAGCCTGTGTTGGGGATTGACCTCAGTGCAACCCATTAATGCCTTGAGAAACTTTGGGTGTTTTCCTCTGACTTGGTCTCCTGGAAAGGTTTGTGCAATCTCCTCTCAGGCCCTGAGGTTCAAGGGCTCAGCACCAAATGCACCACGGGGCTCATTAGGATCAAGCAAGTCCTGACAAACCTTGGCTCTGCCTTGATTTCCCTCTGGTATAGAGAAGCTTGCTAGGAAGTCTTTTTTTCCTAGAGTTCTGGAGAAATACTTCAAAGGGATTCTAATAAATCCATATGCATATTTTCAAACGTGAAGTTTTCTCTTAGAGAAGTGGTGATTGCAGCATTCAGTGTCTGATACTGATCCAGAGTCTCTCCCAAGCAGGTCTGGCTTGCTCAGAGAAGCTGTGCCATGATCCCTGGCTTGCTCAGAGAACCTTGCTCCAGTGTGGCGAACCTTATTGCACATTCCCCAACCCCATCCTGTCTCTCCTCACTCACCTGGGACCTGCTTTGCTTGGAGAACTGGCTTCACTCAGTAGAAGAAGGGTCTAATTCATTTTTAGCAATCTGAAACTCTTGGGTTTCAGACAATCTCCTCAAGTGTGTGCCAAGCCCAAGGTGGCACCAAAGAGGTTCCCCTTCCCCAAGGCAGAACCATGCAAGGAATGTTTTAGACACACAGGAAGTTCTACAAGAAACACAAATCCAGAGTTGGCTGAAGGCAGAATTGGACCAACTCCTGAAGGACAGACAAGCTTTGAACTCCTTGCAGCTGAAAGCTCCAGGTGGGTTGTTGGGAGGTTGTGAGTGAGCCAAGAGTGAGGGAAGGG
>JADMLD010000114.1:0-80341 GCA_017589585.1 Phylloscopus whistleri
GTAGACAACTGATTTTGCTCAAGTATTGAATGGTAAGCATTTTTGTTTAACTAAATGAATACCTCTTGCAGCCAACCAAAGTGTACCTGCATATACTCAGACTTAATCAGATTTTAATTACAGCATTGAGCTTGAAACATTTGCATATTTCAAGGACAAATTGGGGTTTAGAAGTGTCACCTTTGTATTAAGTAGCTGTACTTACTCCTTTTGATTAAATAAATGGTATATAAGCACTTACGCTATGCATGGCAAATCTGAGCTATTTTGATTTCCTTTCTTCAGTAGATTATTTTGGTTTTAGTAGTTTCTGATCTTGTACTCTCAAGTCTGAGAGTCTAGTTATGCCAAAAACTCAATAACTTCATTAACAGGCCTTTAATTATTATTAGGTCAGCAAATACCAAAATCTAATCTTAAAAACAAAGAGGATATGTGTTTTTCAATAAGTTTTTAAAAGAATCTATTTTAGTAGCACGATGGAAAAGGTATTAAGTAGGATTCTCAAAGGCATTCTTTAAACTGGCATTTAACTCCCCTTAAAGCCAGTTTGTGTTAGTCTGCGTAGACTCACACAGTATGAAACCCTGTAATGGATAGGTGCCTTCCCCCTTACTCTTTCCCCACAGCACTCAAAGGCTTTTTCAGAATATGAATATACATTTTTAAAAGTGTAATGTTGCCAGTGTGAAATATTATATTTACTGACATTAATTCTGTAACTTAGCTTTTATGCAAATACATGAATAAATGTTCATAAGTACTGCATCTGCTGACTAGAAAATGTGCCAAAGGCAAGGCAGTGTGATTTATGGAGTATATTTCTTTCATGCTCATGGGCCCACCCTTTTTGATGGCCATAAATATATTCCAACAGTTAAATGGGTGAGTTAAATGCCAGTTTCAAGTCCGCTCTAAAAGAATGTTCTTAATCAGAAGTTGTGATCTGTCATAATCAAGCCAGTATCTATCGGTGTTGTTTACTCTCCATTGGAAAAAAAATGTGTATCCTGATCTGAATGTCACTGGAACTCTCCTAAGTACGCATGCTGGACAAAGGCCAAGTTAAGATACAGGTCCTCGACAGACTTCAGATCTCCATTTATGAGACGATTATCTATTACTGTGTAGTAAATTGGAAGTGATTACTCTGTTACTGCTTATGAGACTTTGTGTGGGACTGGCCCCCATCAGTTCACAGAAAAGTCTACTGTAGCCTTATTTGCCTGTTGTATCATCTGTACAGTGTAGTGTTTCAGGAATCTGCTTAAATTAAGAATGTGCAACAAGGATTAAAGAAGTGTTGAGAGGCGGAGCTGACAATACTATATGAAGTTTTTTGAATGACCTCACATCCTTAGTATTTTCAGTGTAAGTTTTTGGATGTCTTTAAAAAAGCCTTTGGAAAAAATAGTATCATTTGCCATAAGGAAATTTCTACTCTGTTTGCCAGCAAGGTAGTCATCGAGCAGAGCGCCACCTTGGTCACTAAAATGAGTGTGCCTTCTAACATGGGTTACTCGCTGGATGGGCAGGAAAGTGGGATTTTAGCACTGTTGGCTGAGACCTACTACCTAGCTACTGTTTCAAATGAAATCTTGAATTAGGAGTGAGGTAAGGGTGGCCTTTGCTAAGCCAACTTTGCCTTAGCCCAAAGATTGCTGAAGACAATAGAACTAGAATTTTAAAAGCTAGTACATTCTGCATGCATTAAATACAACTGGAGCTACTGCATAACCAAATAAGCCATATTTTGTGCATAGACTAAAAATGGCATGATGTTAAACTTGAAGGTTTTGATTGTCCTCTGAGGAATTCAGTCGGGATAGGAGCAGTTGCAGTAATGCATGAGTCTGTCATTCCAGTGAATCTGTCATTGCTTTTGCCATCATTTTATACGATGTTTCGTAGTTCATTCTAGTCTCACAGTTTAAATTGCAGGTGGAAAAGCACTTGAATTTTGTTATTCGTAGGTAAGCCATGCCTGTTTCTGCTGATGAAGCTGTGGGGAACCTGGCTGTGAGAGATACAGTCCTAACTCCAGCTGGAATTGAAGGATTACAAGGTTTGTACCAGATGCTGTTTATTGCAATTACAGACTTTGATCAGTGGCTTCTTTAGTTTCGTTCTAAAAATGTTTCACAAAATGAAGTTCAAAATCTGGGTTAAGTTTTGAAAGGTATTGTGACTCATTCTATGTTCAACTAGGTTGTTATAAGAGAGAAGTTGCTGTGAGATGCTAAAAACTGGAAAACTCATTGAGCTATAATGTTCATCCTTCCAGAAGGAAGGAGAAGGCTTTTTTGCTGAATTTTGCTGAACAAGGTCAGATCCATTTAAAATGGGAACCAAAAGTACTGTGCAGTTCTTCATGTTACTCAGCTGCTATTAGAATGGAACTGCTGGGCTTAGTCTTGTATTTGAGTTCATTTTCACAACTGTGAGTTAATTCTTTCAAGCTTGAAGAGAGTATGTTCACTTTGAAACAGATTAGAAAGCATCTCAATGGTAATGCTGTTTTTTCATCCTGTTTTTTAATTAGTATGTCTGACTATTCCTGGTTTCTTGCTAAACTGTTATCTTTGCATTGCCTGATAGATAATCAGTTTGCTGCATCATTTGAACTACGTTATTTTTAGTCTCTAAGAGGAAGGAAAAAGGAAGTGATTAACCTGCCAAAAAGTCTGAGGAAATTACTCAATAGACTGAAACAAGTGTAAAATATCATATTACTTAAAAATTTTTGTTAATTTTTTTCTAGATTTTCAAAGTGAGTTAGACTTTGAATTATATGTTGTTGAATGTATTGAAGGTAATTTAAAATTGCCTTGGTTTGGGTAGAATCGTCATCTACACAGAATGTAAAAGCTCGACAAGTCATATCACGAATCAGTCGAGAGGAACTGGAAGATAGGTTTCTTCATCTACGTGATGATCACATCCTACTCAAACAGTATGCAAATAAGCAAGAGGAGAAAATTAAAAGGTATGGGGTTTAATATTTTTATTTTAACTCACAGTACCTTTTTGGCCCTTTACAGCATCATCAACAAATTAAAAACGCTGATTTCTCTCAGAGCACTTTTTAATGCAGTAGCAAAAATTACCTACTGGACGTAGTTTTTGTATCGATTTCTAGTTGTCTCTGAGTATGTGAAATGGTTTCTGCAGTGACCCCTATTAGATCTCCATGTATGGAGGTACATCAGAGATGATACTTTGGATTCCCAGGTGTGCTGGTGGAGTGTTCTGGGAATTGGAGAGCAGGCTGTGGAAGCCTAACTGTTCATCAGGCATTTCATTCTAGAATCAAAATGGTCTATTCAAAGAGATTCTGCCCCTTTTTTGGTCCCTGTCTTTCAAGAAGATGAACAGCATCTAGCTTTTTATTGGTGAATTAGCAATAAAATATCTTTTTAATCATCACTCCTTTATTCAGTATTATAGGTAACTTGAGTGATGAAGTCCCAAGTAGCACAGGGAGCACAGTACCCAGTCTGCCCACAAATATACAAGCAACTTTAGGCTGATTATTAAACTTAGTATGCTAACATTTGTGTGCTTTGCTGGGACTTAGTGTGGCAGCAAACCAATCTGCACTGTGAAGAACTGTTTGTAGTATTAGGGTGTAGTAGGAGCGCTGAATGCTGTGACTCTGTATTCACATTGTGCTAATTGTTAAGAAAGTCTTTCTGCATCTAAGCCAGTTTCTGGCGAGGCGCTAATGAATTCATCAAAGGGTAGTTGAAAATATTGCCTGTTTCATACTTTAAAGGCCGAAACGTTGTTTTCTTTTGACTTGGTATTCGGTGAGCCACAGCCCAGTTCACCACCTTTACAGAATTTCCATCTTTTCTGTCAGAATGTTGTCAAATACAAGATTGTAGATTAAATTAATTGTTTCGTTATTTCAAATGGCAGTTCCTGTGTTTCTGTGCACAGGAAATATCACTCATCATCCATTTCCATGAGGTGCTATAAAGCAGATTGCTGCTCAGTGGTTTCAGTTATCTTCAAGGAGTTCATCATAGGCAACAACAGGTGTATCAAAACATGAAATTTATTATCAAGATTCTATGCTGAAGTCTTCACAGTGATCATGTTCCTTTCAACAGAATAATTTTTATGATGACTTTTCACTTTTTTTTTTTTTTTGATTGTTTTTTTTTTTTTTTTGATTGTTTTCCCCAGAATGACCACCAAGCTAATACGGCTTGTTAATGATAAAAGAAAATGTGACCAGACTGGCTATGGACCCAAGCAGCTGGGTCAGGCTCTGGAGCTGGAAGAAATGATTGAGCATTTGCGAGAAAGAGTTTGTGAGCTTGAGAAACAAAATGAGAGCCTCCGCAACAAACTCATTTCAACTAAACAGCAGCTCCAGATTCAAGGCCATAGGCCTTGTCTGTACAACTCCGTTCAATCTCGTGTCAACACTGGTCTCAAGAAAGAGAGTGCGGCTACTGGCATGCCAGAGCACACCAAGAAGGGTATAATTCACATTTATTAAAAACAGCGAACTCTTTGATTGCTCTTGAAACCATGAGCCTGAATTTCAAAACATTTTTAGTGCAGATCAGAAAATATGCAGAGCAATTATCGAAAAATAAAATGCCTGGAAAAAATAAGGATAGTTTAGCTGTCTCTAAGGTATTAAGAGATACAAATAATAATTATAGCTTCCTGTATCTGCTTTTTGTTTGGCTGATTTAAAAATACCACAGAAAACTCATCCAAAAGTCCTAATCAGATATGAATGTTCTGTTCCATTTTGTAAACTCTGTTGCTTGCTTTCTTTATTGAGTGCAACCATCTAAGAAATAGCTTGATTTCAACAAAAATAAAAATCTATATTCTAGGCATATATATACGCACATATGCATACACGCACATATATATGTATGTATCTCTCTCTATATATACGTATATGTATCATAATTAACAGTATCTTAAAATAACACTGAAAGATGAAAATTCAAAAAAGGTCAAGTTAATGCCGCAAAGTAGGTGAGTTTTTTTCAGGCATTTTGAACTGCTGGTATCATCGTACCTTGAACCGAAATGATGCAGTTCTGGGGACTGAGGGATGGCTGTGCTAATGCTGTCTTTGAAATGAAATGTATTTGGTCCAACCTCAAAATGTGGTTAATTTCATCTTGCTAAGAGTAGGAGAAAAATGTGGAGAAACCATTGCATTTACTCCTAAAGTAACAATTCTTTCTTAATTAATTTCTCACTTCTATTCTTAACCATGGGCTTAGGATGCTTCTAAACAACACAAGGAAATTATCTGCACTGCTAGTACAATGTAGTCCTAATAATTGCGTGTCTGGGTGAATGGCACTTGGGATTTTACAAAGAAAATGCTGAGAAAGTGATTATAAGTCCATGTTCTTGTCTAATAATACTGATGTTTCTCTTTTTTTGAAGACACGATCTCTGTTTTCTGCCGTTGAAAGTAAAATCTTGTAAAAACCTTTCAGGACATGTTTTTAACAGTTTGCTTTAACACCATTCTGCATTGGCCATCCTTCAGATCTTACAGCAACTTATGTTGTGCATACTATGATTCGTATGATTTTGATGTAAAAATACCTTTTATGACATCTATATAGAAATTGCAATTGTTTGTACTGTATGAAGATACAGTTAAAAGTTAAAACTTTGTTAAAAGCTTTTTCATTCAACAAGTCAAAATTTTATCTTTTTTTTTGTTTGTTTTCAGGAATGAGATTTCAGAGTTTAGAAGTGAGATCCTCTGACCTTGTGCTTCCCAAATATGGACAGGGTCTGCTCGAGGATTCAAAGGCTGAAATCAGAAATTTGTATGATTTTCGTATTATTTATTTTTTTGTCATTATCATTCTTGGAACTTAGGGTTTTCATGAAGAAAAAAAGTAGATCTTTTAAGAAGTTTTCACTTCAGAAAATAAAATAGCTGGTTCTGACAAGAATAACACTGATAACAATGCAGAAATATTTTATGATAAGGAAAACAGGGAGTCAGCAATTTAGAATGCAAAATGTAGTTACATAAGAATTTGGCTACAAGTTAAAACTGGTCTCCAGCAGTGAGGCTGTCTTTGCTAGGATGCAATGCCTGCCTTGTAAATTGTTATGGGTCAAAGCTGACAAAAGAAGAAGGAACCTTATGTTGTCTTACATTGGCAAAATTTTTACCGAAGTGAAAAGTGCACCTAAAATGTGCACCACCATTCAGGCGGTGACTGTGTGAATGTGTTTTGCTTATGCATTTAAGTTTCGTTTCTAGAGGCAGACAGATTTTATGGGTAAGTGCAAAAAGCACAGTATTGGGATAGTTATGTAAAATGATTCTGATTCACTTTTGCATTTTGAAGTGTGGTTTGTAATCCAATTCCACATTTTAACTGGAATTGAGGCTTAGGAAACCCTTACAACATCCTTGATGTAGAGATTGCATGAAAATAGAGAGGTGTTATATAGAAAAGGTAGTAAACGTCTAATTTAAAGATATTGAGGTCTGATTAGAATATTTTTCTTCTCTGAATTGTGTGTTTAGAACCTGGGTTTTCTAAAAGCTGTTTGTTTATTTCCATAGTGATTTACTTAAATCGGATCGTTGATTACATTCTCTGACAATGCTAAATTTCCAATTAATGGGCAAGCTAAGTTTAGAAATAGATGGGTTAATGTGCAGTCATTTATTTTGTGCTTGAAATAAACACAAAGATTATCTGGAATCATAGGAAACAATTGTACAGAAATATTCCTATAAATAACTTTTTAAATTGCATTTACTGGATGAATTCCACTGGGGTTTTTTGATTTTTGTTTTCTTTTTTGATTTTTTTGGAGGGAAGGGTTTAGATTTTTCCCATCTCAGAATAAAAGTTTAAAAATCCGTTGAAGATCTAATCTTGTGATAGCTAGTAATGGTGTTTTGCTTTTGAGAAACCATTGGTGCTAATGGATTACAAGGAGGATACTACTAATATAGAGTATAAGAAACCGTGAACAGTGTTTTAGTGAGGTTCTGCTAAATATTGTGCAGTCCACAGAAACATTTATTTTGAGAGTTTGTGTTGCGTTTTCATAGCAATTTAAACTCATAAGCCTCTCTTGTAATGTATGTTAATAAGAAATACAGATTTTGCTGAACACTTAAAAGTTTGGCTTACTTGAGTACTCTTTTTTTTTTTTTTCCCTTTGAAAAAATACATAGCTGGTTTTGGAATGTAGAATGCTTGTACTTGCAGGGAGACTGTCATTGAGTCCCAAAAGAAACAAATTGAGGAACTAGACCATGCCAGAGAGATTCTTGGGAGTCAACTAAGAAGGAAAGAGAAGGGAATTGAAGAATCCACCCTACGGCTGAAAGAGCAGGGTACAGCAAGCCAAAGGTATTGTGAAAAAATCTCCGTGGTGGAAGCATTAGAAGAGCTATGTCTCTAGGTAGCTGTGGAAGTTGCTATTTCTATAAAGAAATGTGGGGCTTATTAATTTTTGTCCGATTGATGAAACCAAGTCATAAAATGTTTTGCCAAACAGCATGGATAATTCTAAGCAAGGAAATAGTTACAATAAGAAGTTATGATGTTTTTTCATAAATAAACAAAGAAGTTCATAATTACCATTTTAGAGAATTCTTTTCTGGCTGATACAGGTTCAATTGAAGTTCAAGTCATAAAATTTTAATCACCCATTTTTCCTTCACTTTAATTCTTAAAAAATTTTAGGTGTAGGTTCATAGTGAACAATTTAATGTTCACTACTACTCAGTAATTAGGAGTCTACAAATAGTAGAAAGATACTGTCCCTGCCGTTGCAGAAAATGCTGAGACATTAAAGTCTCTAACACTGTTTTAATATTAGAGAGGAACATTATTTTATTCACATACTCAGCTGGTTTTCAGATGTCTAACTAAGCTTTGTAGCCCCTTCACTTGCTCCAGCATGGCATTGTGACAATTTGTCCAGCATGTCTAAAATGCACAAATACTGAAAGAGAAATTGCCTTTTCAGATATTGAAAGTTTATCCTGATTTTATCATAATATATGTTAATAAAAATCCCAATTAGTTCCTCCTCTCATACTTGTGGAAGTAATGGGGTTTAGTTGCACCATTTGAAGTAAGAAAACACTAAGTAAATATTTTTTTTAAATTTTGAATTATTTTAACATTCTTTCTAATAGACAGTACAGGCTCCAATTAATCTTAGAATTGTAAGAATATCTGCATAGATACTAAATGAGTTTCATGTAATTCAGACACACCTGCAGCTTGTTTGAATACCAGACTTAAGATGTTATAGTCTAAGTTGCTAACTCACATTTTATTTACAGTATTTGATAAGTGGAAACTTCACAAAATGGTATTCTACTGGCACTGAATACTTTGAGTGGTGGGAGAGAGGGAAAACAATCTCTTTAGGCATAGGATTGTTTTCTTTTTCTGTCATACACAGTTTTATACAATAAACAAAGATGTGTATGTATTGATTGAAGTTGCTGTGTCATCAAACAGTAGAATGTTTATTTACCTAAACTCTCTAGTGTGAATTATAGAAGAGCAAATTAATTTGGGTGTTATACACTACATCTTCTTTGAAGTATGTGTTTATGATGCATTTCTTTTTAATTTTGAAGGCTAAGCATTCAGGACAATGTGGAAATGATCAAGGTCCGTAAATAGCTGGCTGAGAAAAGCAATGCTCTTTCAGCAATGGAAGGAAAATTTCTCCAGCTTCAAGAGGTAATAGCAATTTGATCAGTAACATTTCTGTACTCTTCTCACATAAGCATGCTAAACAGAGGAAAACTATACACAGGTCTTGATTCTAAGTCAATACTGAGTACATTAAAATGAGCCACATCCTACGTTACACTCAAACTACTCCAGATGGTGTAGGGATTTTTAGTATTAATCTCTTTTTTCAGCAGGTCTTAGTGATTTCATCTGCAAAGTCATACCAAGCAGATTATGAAGAATGAACTGAGTTGTCTGGCTATGGAAAGAGCTCCCTGATCATTTAAAGAGAGGACTTTGGCTTAGATGTACTGATTTTACCAAAAAGGAGTACCAAGCCCCCTCCACCTTATTACTCTCTGCTGAAGCTTAGGCAGTTTGGCTCTTCTGTTCTGACATTAGGATTTAACCTCTGCTCATATGTTCGTGGAAATTATTTTAGAGGACTACTTTAATAATTTTCCTTTTAATAATTTTATTTTTCTGAAAATATCTCCAGAACATGCAATTCCATGGTAGATTATCTATAGGTTTTAATGATAAAGCTTTTTTCTGCTTTTTCCTGTATGTATTTGGAGAACTGCATGTGCATACAGAGGTGGTGTGATAATACCTTGAAATGGGAGAGTTCCTTTAAGTAGGAATCCTCACTGCTGTAGAGCTTTCTAAAGTATCCAGCCTTATGAAGTGGAAGCACTGAGTATCCTTATAAACTCTTACTTCTGTCTATTAATAGTTTAACTCTAGAATTTAGAGTTAAATTATCTCTATAACTATAAATAACTAGTTATAAAAACAGCTATAAAAATAATTTCTTTTTCTTAGACTGACTGCTAATGTTGTTTATTCTCCCTGATTTTTATCTTCTGAGAAATGAGGTACGAAAGGCTGAAGATCAAGTTGGTGACTGATTTTTTCATGGGTTTTTTATTCATTTCCAGTCTGTTCAGACTGCATGTGAATCAATTTTTACAGGATTAACATTTAGCTTCTCCATTTAACTACTTTGTAGGAATATTGTACAGAAAAAATGAAGCTAACTTCTTTCTGTCTAAAAGATTTAACATTAACTGTATTCACATATGTATTTGGCATAAATTATCTTCCAGTCATTTTATGAAGCAGGAGATTGGGTTTTTGACTATTTTGTCTCAAATCATCATTTGAATGTGATTTGCATTTGAATTTTTAATGAGTGAGGCTTAATCACAGGATTGTGAAATGTAGTCAGTATAATATTAACTAATATTCTGGAAATAGAGGCTCTATCAGCATCCTCCATTTCATTGTAAAATTGGTTCAATGTGCCTTACTATAATCTATCAAAGTAAACGAAAATGTAAAGGAGATCAGAAGTCCCTTATTGAAGTTCTTCCAGCTGGGAAGTAGAGCTGAAGGCGTGAGAGTTGTGAAGGAATTATATATCTACAATTGTGTGTATATATATAACTGTAGGTATAAAGATTTATATGTGTGTGTGTATGTATATATAAATATAAGGGTTAAGAGAGCTGTGGCAAGCTCGTGATTAGCATAGGTGTGGACAACACTGATTTCTGCTTGCTGCTGCAGTGGTTTTTGGTTAGCATGTCCAACCCCTGTAACCACTGCAAAATCTTTTAATTGCTTTACAGATTTATTCTTTGTCATTTTCATCATGAGTAAACTGAGGGTTTAATTTAATGTTCATGGGGGCAACCAGGTCACCTTCTGCTGACCATGGGAACTGCAAGTTACTTTCAGTTGCTTAGTTCAAGAATGTCCTGTTGATCACATTGAGGACATCCACTCAATAGCTCCTCGAGAGCCCCCTGTTGAAATACACTGTGTGGGAACATTCTACTAAGTCTGATTTTGATATTCCTTCCTTCCTTTTCACAGAACCTGAAGAACTTGAGGACCAACCATGATGCTTTATTAGCAAAAGGTGATGAACTGAATGTTCAGCTTAAAGAGGAGCGGTTAAAGTCCTTCCATCTTCAAAAAGAATTACAGTCGGTAACTATTTCGACAGAAGGACAGAAGAGGTGAGATTGTGTTCAAGAGCTCTTGAATCTGCTTGAGCTACGTATAGATAAGGGAAGAGCGAATGATGGGGGATACCTTTAACGTGGAAATGTGAATAGATGTTTCAAACATATTTAGAAGACTGACTCAGTGATATATGTACTATAGATATATATGCTTTTACCCCATGAAAAGAAAAGAACAGTGGCTGCTGCTTGCATTTGATAGAATACTGATCGCAACACCTGATCCCTGTGCCACATAGTCACTGCACCAGTATTTGGACAATATTTGAGGTTAAAGCATAGGATTTCATTACAATTCTGATAACAAGTGGTTTGTTAACTGCAAGAAAATCATACTTGGTTTATTGATAATAGATTTTTTAGTATTCTTAAAACCTGATTTAATTCCAGTACTGTATAGTGTTGTATCTGATTTAGCAGTTCAAGTCAGTTACTTCTGTTTCTTTGTCTAGAGGCTCTCAGATTAATGTCATCCACACTTAAGGCTAAAAATCAAGTGGTTTATTCCTCATTCTCTTCAATGCATGAGGAGTAAGAGTCTGCCAGCTTACTTGTTTTTCTGTTATATTTTGTAGTAAATTTAGTTTTACTACCTAGTATACCTATTTTAAATGTATTTTGCATGAACCAAGATTATCTCATAGATACTCCTCCAAACCTTTAAACTACTGTAATGCATATAGGTATCTTCTTGGTATCTCATAGCTTTAAACTTACGTCTTGCTTTAGTGAATATTTTGAAAACAAGGATGTGTTGTTTATAATGTCAGTAATGCACTTAGACTTTTAGATTTTTTACATTATTTTGCATGTATACTCTGAGATTGGCTCTGTTGGTTAGAGCAGGGTGCTAATAGTGTCAAGGTTGTGGGTTTTGTCCCCAAATGGGCCATTCACTTAAAAGTTGGACTTGGTGATCCTTGTGGATCCTTTCCAACACAGGATGTTCTGTGATTCTGATTTTGTATAAAAAGAACAAATAGTTTGACAATGCCTACAAATAATTAATTATTTGTCTTCACACATTCATAGTAATTTCCTTTTGTGCTGTGCATCAAATGAAGCTTCCTTCTTCATTTTAGTTACAGGAAAGAATAAATGATCTAGAAAAAGAGAATGAACTCCTGAAGGAAAACTATGATAAGCTGCATAACAGGTAAGTTGTGGTTTTGGTATATAAAAAATTAGGTTCCTGTCCTGTTGAATAGGTCTTCATACCCTTCGTGCTGGAATGTGCACATTGAGTGTTTGTGCACACACGTAAATATGTTCACGCTCCAGTTTGTCGTATCAATAAGTGTATATTAAAACATTAATGGTACTCTGCCTATATATTTCATCTGTCCTGTTGAAATGGATCAACTTGTTCTAATACTCTTGAAATAGTAGGCTACTACTTTAAAAAATGTAATTAAAAAGAAGTAGGAGTCACTTTATTTTGAACATAAATGAAAGAAGTTCTTATTTGAATGTCTCATTATTTTCTTCAGAGTTATTGTTGAAAGAAGAATGCATCTAGGTAGATATATATTAATTTGGGTTTATTTGGGGTTTTGGGATTGGTTTTTGTTGGTTTGTTTTTTTGTTTTTTTTTAACAGAGGGGTGTTTAAATTTCTGTCTTAAGTTCTTCCAGCACTTCACAGTGAACCTATATAAAGTCCGATATTTGACAGCTTTTCGACTAATTATTTTTGAGATGTGGTTTGTTTCGTTTGTAATAGCTATAATTTCACTTCTGCTGATATAGAAAATAAGTAATTTTAGCCAATTGCCACAAGCATATGAAAGAAAAAAAGTGACCTTCAAATGAGCTTTTCCTTGATTGTGAAATTGTGATTTTTTTGCACTAAAGAGGATTAGATAATAAGACATGTCTTAGAATTAATAATTGCCTCAGAAAGTAGGTAAAATGCTTGACATTTTTTTCTTGTATTGAAATTATTTCTCCTCTTAAAGTGTTTGGCTTGTCAGTGGGATGTCTGTCAAAAAATACCAATGACTAAACACAATGCGAGTGATACCAAATTTTGTTTATAGTATTCTTACAATACTTCTTGTACTGTTTGTGGTGAAATTAAAAATTACGGAAGTGAAAAATGGTGAGTACAAATAACTTAGAACAGTTTTTTATGAGCTGTAACAGTTATATAATCACAATACTCAGAGTTTTGTACAGGGGCAGTTGATCAGTTGTCTGTAACTTAAGTTCATTGTTGCAGATTTCTCCAAAATTTGATTATGTTATAAATATTTCTGATTATGATTTCATTTTATCTTTTATCGTTATGCAGAAAAGTAACACTTACTGACAAATCAAGTTATAATATTTCTGTTCTACTTAAATCATAGAGAACTTAAGATGTTTAAGTAAAATTAAATATGTTTCTGTTACTATGCAGTAACCTACAATATGGCTGTTCTTTTATATAAAATGATCTGCCTTTTCTTGTAGTCCCGTTTAAATGTTGATTCACATTTCATCATTCCATATTGTGGTTTAACCACAGCCATCCCCCAAGCCCCTCACAGCCCTTGCTCACTCTCTCACCAGCAGACTGGGGAGAGAATTGAAAGGGTAAAACCTAGAAAAACTGTGCAGTGAGATAAAGACATTTTAATAGGGAAAGCAAAAGCCATGCACACAAGGAAGGCGAAACAAGGAATTAATTCCTGGCTTCCCAGGGGCAGGCAGGTGTTTCGTACCTCCAGGACACGATCACACATAACAGTGACTTGGGAGGACAAACACCATCACTCCAAATGTCCTCCCTTTCTCCTCCTTCCTCTCACTTTATCTACTAGAAAATATTCCTTTGATCTGCTCTCCCAGCTGTGTCCCCTCCCAGTTTTCCACCCCATCCTCAGCCCTCTGCCCAGGATGGCAGTACGAAAACCAGAAATGGCCTTGGTTATCCCCAAGCCCTCCTCAGCAGTAACAAAAAGATCTCTGTATTATCATCACTGTGTTCAGCACAAATCCAAAACACAGCCCCATACCAACCACTAGAAAAAAAAATTACCTCTCCCTCAGCCAAAACCAGCAGATCGAGTAACAAGAAGAAATGGATAATTTCATTATAACCACTGTTTAATGGCTAGCTTTTTAAGTTTCCCATTTTTACAATGCAACTCTACTGCAGCTTACTTGTTGCTAGTGGTGGGTACTAAGTGTCCATAGATGCTAGATAATTAATAAATGTTTTTAATAGAGGAAAAGAGGCACAAACCCATCCTTTGCTGATGTTATTTTTGGGAAGTTGATAGCAATTTTGCCAAGTCCTTCCATCTTGGTGCAGAAGGTGCAGACCTGCACCTGAAGAGTTTGCAAAGAACAGGTATGAATTTGTCAGTTGACTCTTATTATTTACTCTTTGTCCAATAAAACAGTACATTTTGATAAAAGGTTTGGAGGAGTGGTTTTCATATGACCATGTAATGCAAATCTGACAATGCTTAAATTCTTCCAAAAGAAACAGGCCCAAGGTGGTTGACCATTATAGTTTATCCACATGGCTTCAACTCCGATGAAACAGTAGATGTGAAAGATTCCACATGAATCTTAAAAATCAAATTAAGAAAGCAACACAAGTGGACTCAGTTCAAACCAACCAACATAAACATTAGCAATACATAGGCTTGGATGACACCTGTCTTCTGAAATGTTCTTCATTTAAACACTGAAATCTTGAGCTGCTATCATTGTTACTACATTGTTGTATTCAATGGTTTCTCTGACAGTATAGTCTTCAGAAAAAATGATGTAGCTACATCTTTATGTGAAGTTATTGTACCTAAAGCTAATAAATGCACGTAATAGTTGTCATTAAAACGTGAAAACACTTTTAGAAGTATGAAAACTAGGAGTATTTGATAACTTTTTTGATATGATTTGTTCTTTCCTTAAGGGACCAAGGAGACTTTAGGCAGTTAGAGAACACAGTGTGTATTTTCTGCACCTGGGCAGTACTATGGAATGATAGTAGGTGCAGTGCATTATATTCCCTGCATATTACCTTCAAAATCATAGGAAAGTAAAATATATAATATTTTACTGCAGGACTTAAAAGCATTCCTCAAGTTCATGCATGCCGTAAAAAACAAACTGTCAAAGTGTAAGATGCTCTGTGCCTGGAGAAATGTATTAAATAGGTTAGGTATACTATGAGGAAACAACAAAATACAGGGAAATAAAACCATTTTTAAGAAGAGCATAAATCTGGAATATAAACCCTTGCCATATCCTTCAGAGTCTACAGTTCATGCTGTAATAGTTTTTTTCTTTAACCTTAAGGTCATTCTTCAAGTATTTTTGATGTAACTTCACTTAAAAGTACTCAGAACTACTGCATGTAGTGACCCCTGAGAGCAGGCCGTTCTCATTGGATCCTTAGGTATAGTCTACAAAGCTCTGGGGGCTGTGCCTTCTGCAATACTTCTTTATTCTCCTTTGTTTTGTTTTTTTTTTAGGTTGAGGTTTGTTATATAGATCTCTGAGAGAGGCTGCAAAATAGATTCCAGAAAAATTTTAATACATTTGTGTATATGTGTATATATATATATAAAATCTAATAATTGTTAACTGGTGAGCTTCAGCAAAGGGAAGAGTTGAGGAACTGACTCCTTTATTTAAAAAAAACCCCACAGTTTTATGATTTTTTTCACAGAATATATAAGTGAATAAACTGGTTTATGATTTGTTAAGATGGACATTTTGCCAGTCAATAAGAATGCAAAAATTTACCAACAGTAATATGAAAAGCATAGTTCTCACTGTCTAAGTTATAAGAAGGAACATTACAGTGTTCCTTCTTATAACTTACAGTGTTTTATTTTTACCTGCAAGGAATTATACTGTAAATTATATAATATAATTACTTTTATTTCAGTCTAAGTTACACATTTTGTTGTGGTTTCAGCAGTTCTGATTCTGTACCCATACAGTCCTTGCAAGGAGATTGGCAGTTTACAAGCAAATAATGTTAAAGGCAAAATAGTTATTCTAATTTCCCCCTTTTTTATTTCTTTGAGTAGAAGAAAGGTTACTTTATATGTGCTTCTTAATCAGTAACAGAATTGTTGTTTTAGAATATGAGAAAACTGTTGTCACTTTGTGGTCAACATTTCTTTGACCAGGCAGCTGACTTTAGGTTCTGCACGTCTCAGAAATTTAAAAGAAATCAGGTGGATGATCCCAGTTCTCTACATTAAGAAAGTTTGTATACAAAAACCCCCCACAGTTTTGTAGTTGTCACTTGCTGAAGTTTGCAGTTGTGGATTACTCTGGGATATGTATCTGAATTGATTTCCTAGTCCCACAAATGTTGCATGCTACCAACTTGTTTTAACTCTGGAGCTCTAAATTAAGGCCAGTTTCTTTGCTCATCCCACAAATCTTTCATGCTTTTTAACTGCATGCAGCCTGAGAGAGCCACCTTGGTTTCAAGAGCAGCAGACCAACATAGTTTACATAATGCCTCAGCCATGATGACAGTGGTCTCTGTGTTGCTTTTTTTCTTGATTATTTTCTGCTGAAGCTGATTTCTAAGCTTTTCATATAACATATGTTTTATTGCAGTGTCTTCAGTCTGCCCCATGAACAGCAATGGAAATCAAAGGAACAGCAACTGAAACTGCAAGTTGCTAAACTAGAGACAGCTATCAAAACTGATTTAGCAGACAAAAATGAAATCCTTGACAAGATCAAAGTAGAAAGAGGTATATTTCTCAAAAAACTAGTATTTGCTCAATGTGTGAGATTATAACCATGTTGGAGTTGGGATATACTGCCCAGAAAAGTATAGTCTATCTTGCTGGTGTTTTCAAAGCTGCGTTTTAAGTGCACATTTGCTAAATACACTTAAGTTATGACTATCTGTTAAGTGCAAAAATTGGCCCAATACAGAATATGGGCTGAATGAGGCTCGTATAATCTCAGCTGCATTCATTCTTCATCTGTTGGGCTCGTATTTACTCTTTATTCAGTATTTCTTCTCTTATCTACACTGCAAGTACTTGTGGAAAAGAGACTCCTCTGACAATCTCTCTCAAATTATAAACAACCATTCTGTTCACTGTACAAAGCTGCATGAAGCCCATATAGGCCCTTGGTGATTTTTGTCTTTCAATTTCATTAATTCAGATTTTTTTTGTATTTTCAGTATATACTAATTTTTATTTACAGCATTGTACATTTAAAATAACACAGTTATCTTTTAGTCTAATGAACAGATTTTTTTATTTGTGTTTTCTTCATGCTGTAGGACAACCTCTTAGTGAATACTGACCTTGCAGTCTTTATCTCAACACTGATTACTGTAGCAATATGAAGTTTACAAAAGACAAGCACAGGCAGAAAGTGAAAATACTTCGTTTAGAGTTGATTCTTCAAATGTGTATTTTTAAGAGATGTATTTCTGTGAACAATTTAATGGAATGAAGTGGGCCAACTTGTTGTGAATAATTCTTATGATTATGGCTTGAGTTCAGCATGTGCTCACCATTAGGATTCTCAGTGGCTCTGCTGACTTCAAATACCAGACTGAATATTTAAACATTTTGTTTGACCACAGCAAGTGTTTGCAAAATTTGCCTTAAGTCATACTAAAATAAAGATGCCTTAAGCTACATTATTTTGAAATTATGACATACTGACAGCTGTTAGCATGATTATGAAAAAACTGGCACTCCATCTTCTTTCCTTCCTGTGGGCATTATGTTTAACTGTCAAGTGTTTACCATCCCTTCCCCAGGTAGCTTGTACTCCTAAACTGAAACCCCAGTGTACTACACTTCCAATTTCTAGTAAATTGACTTACTGCAGCTGGAGTAGATGTTCTAATGTCCTTCTAGGCCTCTGTATCTAGGATTTGATTACAGCTCTGTCTTTCACAAATGTAGGCAGTGTAACTTTCTTCAGTCATGTATTTCAGAGTATCTGACTTTGCTGCACATTCCTGTTTGAAGTTCAGTAGGAGAATTGAAATTAACGCTTGTCTTAACATACTGCCTACAACTAGTGTAGAAATAATGTCTTGTCCTCTTTGTAGTTTGGCATGTGAATCTTTTTCGCAAACCTCTTTTCCGGGTCTAAGAAAGATGGGAAGATAAATGAAGCTTTGAAAATTCTTAATACTACGGGACACCAACATCATCTTGACATTTTCCATGTCCTCCTTCTGTATTTCCCTTTTAGAATGACCCTGTAATTTGATCTGAATGTTTTAGTAGTATTTTTCTGGCCATAGTATTATAATGTGCTTTGTAATACTTAAAAGAAATGTATTTAGACAGAGTGTAGAGTAACACTCTAACTATGTTTTCCTTTTTTTTTCTTAATACAGTACTTGCAAAAGCTATATCACCCTTCGACCAGCCTCATTTCCCTTAGACATTTATTCTCGTGTTTCTTGTCTTACCAGTATCTCCCAGCTTCTGAGCCATAAATTCCAATAGCTGTTTGGTTCATTTTCATTGAAGTTTACTAACAGTAGTGTTTCATGCAGGTTTTAAAAGCCTGAGATAAGCTAATACAAAATCTAATTTGAAACAATTCCTATAGCAAGGATTGTTGTCACTCATAAATTGATACAGTGTATGTATTTACTTAGTTATGTCAAAATGCTTTTTATTTTACATGAATAAAATCACATGCATTGCTGCACTTGTTGTTCTTATAGTCCTGTTTTACAGAGTACACTATTTACTAAGTACAATTTTTTTTATGGTTGTCTTACTAGAGAAGTATTTATTGTGTCAGTGAAAGATGACGTGTTGCAAAAATTACCCTGTCCTAACCAGAATAGGGACATGAAGATTTCCACATACAAAATACATTAGTTTCTGCATTTTGCAATGAAATTTTCATGCATATGTTAATGTGAAAAAATCAAGTTTGTAGTTTTTTTAAACTATGTTTAATTAACTATAGTATTTTGTTCTTCTATATCAAGACCAGAAGGAAAAGCTGATGCAAGACAACAAAGACCTGCAGTTACGCTACCTGGAACAAAAGGAACAACTAGATGATCTGAAAAATCAAGTAAAGTTTTTGACCAAGGTGAACTATATTTTTGTTTCAAATATGAGGAAAAAAACCCTCTGTTTTATGCATAGGGCAGATACTTCTTGAAAGTCAAAGAACATAGAAAAATAAGTGTTTATTTATTCATGCTATCAAGCAAAATATCGTGTCTAGTGAGAATGTATCTTGTTCTTCTGAGTGTATTTCTAAAATTCACATCTGATACCACCTTTCCATTAAGTTTCAGGAAAGTGATGTTGGTGTGACAGAACTTAATGAAACCCTCTTCCTTGTAAAGGTAACTTAAAAAGAATGAGGGGTTGGAACTAGATGATAGGATCCCTTTCAACCCAAACCATTCTAGAATTCTGTATTTTGCATTCTCTTATTTTCTTGTTTGTGCAAGGGGTTTTTGTTGATTTGTTGGTTTTGTCGGGTTCTTTCTTCTTGTGTTAAACCCTTGGCTGACCATTACATGCTTTCTACACACCTGGAATTTTCAAGGGCTGAATTATTTCAGCATATTTTAGTAGTTGTAATGCCTCAAGCTCAAATGTGTGCTTTTGTTGTTTTTTAGTTACAGTTAATCAGAATGGAAGATGAAAAAAATGCCAGAATTAAGTCTTAATTTATGTAAATAATTAATTATAACATCAAAAGTTAATTAAATCAAATTCACAGCCATTAAAAAAGTTAGTTTTTCTCATTTAATGGACTTATCATGACATCTCGTTATCCCTATAATGTTTACTAAAACCAATTTTGTTTATTGATTCTATAATTGATGCAAGTATAACATAAGCATGGAAGTTCCAATATGTTGTATAGCAATGCTTAGCAACTTCTCTTTTGTTTATTAAAACAGAAAAACAAAAATACTCAGAAAATACTGTATTCTTTTTTCTCTTGCACAAATTAAAAATGGAGTGAGAGGAAGAAATCAGTGAACAAATAATTGTGCAATGTTTCCACTGTTCGGTTAACTTAGGTTTAATTTTCTTGAGGAAGTGTTTACTGTAATGATGATTATATAATGATAATGAAAAAAAAAGAAAAAGATACAGAAAACCTCAATGAAGATTAACTCCCCATTATTAATAACAGAAGGAATGTAGACTTGAGAATAACAATTTGGGGTTTTTACATTTATGGAGGCAAGATTATTAATTATGAGAAAGGCAAGTATATCTGTTTGTGTTTTCACTGGTTAGACAGGAGTGATTGCTTCTGAATATCTGATACATTTTAGTTAGTTCCTGATAATCCTGAGATTACATTGCTGAAAACAATCCTGACACATTCTAGTCTATCTCATTCCATGTGCTTAAAGTTTATAAAGTTCTGCTTACTGTTGTACCAAAAGGATGTGCCAGTGTTGCATTTAGCCAGGCACAAATACATGCAAATCTTTTGCAAAAGTCTTTTCTAGCAATTTTTCAAATGTGCTCCAGGATCAAAAGCAACAAAAGAATGTGGACCTTCTGTTCTTGGAAAAGGTTGAAGATGATATCCATAAAGATTTAAAATACTCCATGCAGGAGCTGCAGTTAACACACGCGGAAACAGTGCAAGAACTTGAAAAGACAAGGAATTTGTTACTTGTACAGCACAAAATTAACAAAGATTACCAGGTACTGAACTCTACTCACAGTAGAAAATAACCTGATAATAACATTTTAACCTTTGTAGCTCTGACAGTTGTAATAATTAAGACTTGCAAATTCAACAACAAAGCCAGTCTGTGCATAGGGAACCAAACATAAAACCTGCTGTTGCTAAAGGTATTGTTTAAAAAAACGTGTGATCCAAGTGACTGTAAATTGTAGTCTTTTAGCTCATCCTGCCCTTAACCCTTAAACTGTGCCCTCTTGGGTTTTTATTATCTTTGATCTCCTACCAGGTCTTCACAGGTAAGATAGTAAATGTGCTTAACAAATAAGCTTCCTTTTCCATACCACTCTGCTTTCACTGTCTTCTTTCTACTTCCACTGTTGGAGTATTGCAGATCATATTTTGACTTTCCATTCATTTAATTAGCACTTAAAATAACAAAATCATTAAAGAAACGATTAGGTATATTGTCCTAAAACCAAAGATACTCTGTTTTTCCTCATGATGTTTTTAGATTTTGCTGAAATTAGAACTGATTTGTTGTATTGATAAATGAAAAGCTGCTGCTATTTTTGCATTCTCTAAATGTTATTTTCTCTAATCTAACTGTATTTTAACTTGTAGCCAAAAGCATGTGCAACATCAGTACAGGCAATCATCAGAAGAAGTTCTTTTTACATGCAATTTTTTTCAGATTGAAGTAGAAACCATGACAAGAAAGATAGAAAGTCTGCAGAAAGACTACGAGTTAAAACTGGAACAATATACTAATCTTCTTGATATTAGAGCTGCACGTATCAGAAAACTAGAAGGTATCTTTAAATTATATTCTATTTTTTTAATATATATTTTATTTCTTTCAAATTACTTTTGTAAATTTGTTCTCCAGTTGAAACACTTTCCCATTCCTAAAACTGGTAGAAAGGTCAGTTCTTTCATGGAAAGGTATCTATTCCAGTTAATTTTCATTGACTTAAATGACAAATCCAACAAAGTGTTTTTATACTGCAGCTATTGCTGAATAAGAATAAAATTATCAAACTTGGGGTTTTTTTAAATAAATCATACTTTTATGGTCAGCCTTTTACTTTGCAGTACTATCATTACAGAATTACTTTGTTCTACTAAAATCCCTCAAGTCTTGTTATAATATACTGACATAGTATTTAAACAGGATCAATTTCAAGTATTTTTTAGTGGCTTCGCTGTGTAAAAGGTGCATAGGAAGCCTCAAATAGGATATTTTACAAACACTGACGTTGAAACAATTTTCACATTTTGTCTCCAAATCTACTGCATCATGGTTTATGTCCTGATTCTGTAAGCATATATTTTGATTTCTTAGAATCATACGATCCCAGAATAGCTTGGGTTGGAACCCATCTCGTTCCAAATCCCTGCCAGGGGCAGGACACCTTCCACTAGAAGGCTACTCTGAGCCCCATCCAGCCTATGTTAACCACTTACTAACCACTTACCACCTGAGGGTGGGAAACATGTGAAGGTCTTTGCTGATAGTTCTAGCCACTCAAGATAAAACAGATGTTAAAAGTCAGATGTATTATTTCTTTCTCTGGCAAATTTAGATCAACTGTACAAAAATATGCATCTTAAATCTCTGTTATGTTTGCATAATGATACTTACTTTGAATATTGCATAAGACTTCTGAATTTTTGCTTTTTAACTCCCTTATAACCTGATAATAACTGTTAGGGGCCTGTGTCTCTGTATAATGAGGTGGCTCATTGAGGAAATACCCTTGATTGTTGTCAGTGTGCTCAGCGGGCATTCAGTGTATGAATTCTTTTTGGTAATGCCTTTATGAAAGTAACACTATTAATGTAATTGAATTATGCTTTTATCCTTTGTTCTCAGTCATCAATTGTATTTGATTTTTTAAAAAGAGAATCATATTATAGCTCTGTTTTATCTGTTGCAGCCCAGCTAAGAGACGTTGTCTATGATACAAAACCACTTAAGTCCAGACCAGAAGTATTGCCAAGTGATCCAGTGGGTGGATTTGTTGAAACTGTTCATTTAGAAAGAGGAGAGAACCTGTTTGAAATTCATATCAGCAAAGTGATCTTATCTTCTGAAGCTGTGCACGGTTTTGGTGACTGGGAACCTGCAACCTTTTGTACTTACACATTTTATGACTTTGAACTTCAGATAACCCCAGTAGTTCATGGGAACACCCCATCATACGACTTCACTTCTCAGTTTCTTGTGCAGTCTGATGACAGCTTCTTTCACTGTATACAGGAAAACAGCAACACACTTGAGGTTCATCGTGCATACGGCATAGATTATGAAACCATTGCTTCTTGTCAGCTTAAGTTCCATGAAATCTTGGAAAACGATGGCAAGATCTACAACACAGCAAATTTAGTTGGTAGTTAAATATCACAAAGTATTCTGTTTCATTATGTATCACTGTATAGCAAGTGTTAAATAATGCATATTTGCATATCTCCAAAAATGAATTTGTGCATTACTATTTCAAAAGAAAAAAAGAAGTGTTTACAAGAATGCTATTTTCTGTTGGATATGCAGGGTGTTCTTGTGATTCTGCCCTTGTGGAAAGCTGGGATGGGTTAGGGTTAGGGTATTTTAGCTGCTCATCTCTGAGACAGCATGCCAGTGGTGTGTCTTCCAAGCACACCTGGTTTCCTGGCTTTGGGAGCAAACACAGCTCTGCTTCACCTTGGTGACATCAAATAGCATCAGGCACCTGCTCTTCTTGTGTTGTGGCTTTTTAGGGGTATTAGACTTTAGGAAGGAATTACTGACTGTGAGGGTGGGCAGGCCCTGGCACAGGTGCCCAGAGCAGCTGTGGCTGCCCCTGGATCCCTGGCAGTGCCCAAGGCCAGGCTGGATGGGGCTTGGAGCACCCTGGGATAGTGGAAGGGTCCCTGTCCCTGTCAGGGGTTGGCACTGGATGGGCTCTGAGGTCCTTTCCCACCCAAACCATCCTGGGGTTGTGTTCCTTACACTGAAAATGAGAGGTGCTGGCTGTCCCTCTCTGGCTGTGCAGGACACATGGCACGTGGGAAAGGGAGCTGTGGGAAGCAGGAACTGCAGCTTCCTGTACCTTTGAGATAGGGTTAATTGGCAGACTGGGGGAATTTCCTAGAGAGATGCTGTCAGATGCTGTGCGGAACTCAGGGATCAGCCTGGTCAGTGTCCCTCTCCAACCACTGCTGACCTTTTGGCTGTTCCTTGGGCAGATGGGCAGAAAGCAGCGTGGGAAGAATGAGCTGCTGTCCTGGGCTCTGGACAGCCCTGGCCAAGGGAGGTGCTTTGCCCAGCAAGCAGCTCTCTCTGCTAGGCTTTAAGCTTCTCCTGTGGCCAGGTATGCATTTCACCTCTCTTGGCTCCTTACATTTTGGTTTAGGAAATCCATTCTGGAGAATTGTTAAGAAGAGGGAAGAGCAAAGCAAAGCTTCTCCTAATTACCCATGTCTGATATTTCAGTGTGATAAAAATGGGAAATGTTTCAAAGTATTTTATCTGCAGGCTGTCCCTGAGCCTGTAATGCACAGGTTACCAACACAGGGACTCACTCCTAAAAAAGCCACTTCCTTCTCCAAACAGGGCATGTCAAAGTGCACCAAAGCAGGGTCCTGGTGCTGCTTCTCTTGGAGGGAGCTGGGCACCTCAGGAGACCTTTCCCAAGGCTCCCAGAAGCAGCCCAGTGATGCAGGTGAAAGGCCAGACTGGCAGATCAGTTTTCCAAGAGACCTTTCTGGCCCCACAGCTTCCTCCCCTACAGGCATCTGGAGCAGGATCACTTTTCTCAGTGCTTCACAGGCACAGCCCAGCTCTGAACTGGTTGGGTAGAAATGTGTTGCTCTGCATGCTGAAATTACTCATTTTCTAGTGCTGCTGGAGCATCAGGGACAAAGCCAGGCTGCTGGCAAAGCACAGAGGAGATGACACTGTTCAAACCAGGGCTTTTCCTCTCATGGGCTGCTGCTTTGGGGTGCCTGCAGGCAGCTGAGCCTGGCCCATCCCATTTATCATGGGATCACAGTGATGTTTGGGCTGGGAGGGACCTTAAAGCTCATCCAGCCTCACCCCCTGCCATGGCTTCCACTGTTCCAGATTGCTCTGAACAGCATCCAGCCTGGCCTTGGGCACTGCCAGGGATCCTGGGGCAGCCACAGCTGCTCTGGGCACCCTGTGCCAGGGCCTCATCCCCTCATAGGGAAGAATTTCTTCCCAATATCTCATCTAAAGCTCTCCTCTTTTAGTTTAAACCCATTCCCTGCCTTGTCCTGGCAGCAGGCTGAAGATTTGTTGTGACAGAGCATTGCCTCTCCTCTGTGAGGAGATCTGGTCTTCAGGGTTCTGCAAATCATCAAGTAAAATAATAACTGAAAGCCAAAATGCAGTCAGGTCCCAGTGACTACAGCACTGCTGTTCCTTTGGCTTCGTGCAGGGAGACTGTGGCTGAGGGTGGGTGCTCACAAGTTCAGAGCATCCAGTCTGGGGTTCAGATCCTTCCCTTTCTCACTGGGGTATTTCTCTCTGTGTCCCCAGCTCCTCACTGCCTGCACAGCCCTGGTGTGCCAGGACAGGAGGCCCCAGCAGAGCTGTGACAGCTGCTCCCCTCTCTCTCTCTGCAGGGCAGGAGCAGAGCAGTGCCTGCAGGAATCCCCTACTGCAGGGCAGCCCGCCCCAGGCCCGGCCCCCAGCTCTCCGAGGAGGAGGCCAAGAGGATCGCCAGGATCTTCTCTGCTCAGCTCTCCACGCAGGAATAGTGCTGGCCAGAGGCTGCCCACAGCAGAGCTTCCTCAGCCACGGGTGCACCGGCAAAGGCTGAGCCCTCCAGGCAAGGGGAGGTGGAAGCCACAGCCTGCAGGCTCTGGTTTTACTTTGCCTAATTGCTTAGTTCATTAAGTCCCTGATTTAGAAGGGCTTAAAGCCTGTGGTCACCCACAGGGAGCTGCCTCCTGTAGGGGCAGGTCCCCAGTGAGACGTGCCCCTGTGGGTAAGCCATGGCCTGTTACCTGTTCTCCAAGTAGTCCAGGTTTAGGATTTATTTATTTAAACCAGACACCCCGGGGCAGGCAGGCAGACAGCCCTGAGCTCTGTGCTGAGGGCTCCCAGCTGCACACCTGCTGCAAGGCTGGTTCTGTCAGCCCAGCACCTCCCCGAGGGGCCCCTCTGTGGAGGCCTTGCTGAAATCTGGGCTGAAGCAGCCCCCTCAGCAAGGCCCTCCAAAGTCACCCAGCCCAGCCCTGGGTGCACACACACTCAGGAACACATCAGAGTTTTGCTTTTCACTCTGAAGTCACCCCCTGCCAGCTGCCTTTCCCCATGCAGCACCTCAAACCCCTCTCTGTTCATGCCATGGGTAGGGATCATTAGTTTCCCTACATCACTAAAGACTGTGCCCCTGTTGCAGCACTGTAAAGCTCAGCTTTAACTCAGAATCCCAAACTGCAGTGGGATCCCTGAGCCACTCCTGATGTAGCTGAGAGCAGCCAGCACTTGGTGGCACACAGCACCCAGGGCACTGTGAGAGGTGGCAGACATTAATTAGCTCTCAGACACTCACACACACTGACCAAAGGATCTAAGCCAAGAGACACAGTGACATCTTCATCCAGGACAACCCACCCCACTGCAGGGAATGGATGTGGCAAGCATGGCAACAAAGGATAAGGGATGCCCGCTGTGCCCACCCAGCAGCTCCTCAGACACCAGGGACCACACATGCCAGAGCAGATCCCAGCTCCATGGCTTTGTGGAAAGCAAAACTCCATCACAGCCCCAGAAACACCCATAGCATCACCCAAACAGACCCTGCACACTTACGAGTTTCTTCTTCTGTTTGGAACCCTCCTTGTACACCAGCAGCACGGCAGTTTTGAACACTGCAGGAGAAAGGCAGAGACAAGAGTTATGGAGTCACAGCATTTCAGAATCCTGGGACAGTTGGGGTTGGAAGGGACCTCTGGAGATCACCCAGCCCAACCCCCTACCAAGGTAAGGTCAACTGGAGCAGGTGACAGAGGAATTTGGGATTTTTGGGATGTCCCCAGAGATGGAGACCCCAGGCCCTCCCTGGGCAGCTGTTCCAGGGCTCTGCCCCCTCCATGGACAGCAGTTCTTCCTCAGGGTGATCTGGAACTTGTTGTGTTTCAGTTCATGGCCCCTGCTCCTCATCCTGCCACTGGCAGAGTCTGGCACCATCCTCTGACAGCCCTTGGGATATTTGTGTGGGTTTTGATGGGGTATCTGTGTGGGTTGGTGTGGTATTTGTGTGGGTTGAGGGGCTGGGACACGGGGATGGGGATGGTCAGAATTCCCGAATTCCCAGAGCTGGGGTGTGCAGAGCCCGGGAGCTGGGACACGGGGATGGGGATGGTCAGATTTCCCAAATTCCCAGAGCTGGGGTGTGCAGAGCCCCGGAATGGGCACACAGGGGTGGGGTGGGTCCAAGCCCGGATGCTCGGGAGGGAGGGAGGGAGGCTGTGCTCCCGCTGCCCGGGCAGGCTGTGCAGGGAGCGCTGTTGTCTCCTCAGAGCCCAGTGCTGCTCCTGCAGGAACAGAGCTCTGCTGCCCCAGTCCAGCCAGTTCTGCTGGTCCAGCCAAACTGGTCAGGGGAGCCCCACATCCCCTCTGGGCCCCAAAGGCAGCCACTGCTGGCACAGCCAGCTCCTGAGCGTCCCTTGGACCTCTAGAAACCTTTCCCAAACCCCTTTTGTTGCCCAGTTTGGCTCTCCAAATGTTGTGATGTTTGGCACCACTGAGAGCTCGAGGCCCTTTACTGACAGGTTGCTGTTTCACAACAGATCTCTGCATTTCTCTGTCCCCTCAGTGAGAAGATAAACCAGGTTTCCATAGAGGAAGCTTAGTGCCAAGCCAGAGATGACACCCAGCTCCCACCCAAGCTTAGGTAATAACCTGGTGTGGCTGGAGATTTATTTATTTCGTGCCACCATCCTCCTTCTTTGAGGCCAGGAAAGAGCTGACAGAGAAAAGAGAGCTCTGTGCTGCAGGAGCCTTTGGAGGTCACTAAGGCAGAGCTGGGGTTTATTGTCCTGGACACAGATTTCAGCCAAATGTTTTCATGGAGAATTAAACTCTGCTAGAAACTCTGGCTGTCCTGCCCTGCACATGCAGAGCATGAGGGAGCAGTTGCAGCTGAGGGGATGGGACAGCTCTGGAGCAGGGATGTGTTCACAGCTCCATTCCTCCCCAGGTTCAGCACAGGCCCTTCTGCCTTCTTAATGCTTCCCAAATATTTCACCTGCTGATTTCAGAGCTGGAGAATTTTAAGTTCCCAGGGGAAATCAGTTTAAAATAGGGCTGTGACTGAGAATTCCTGTTCCCAGAGCTCACAAGGGCCGAGGTGCACAGGCAGCAGTGGCTGTTCCTCAGAGCAGTGCCAGGCTCAGCACAGAGCATCCCATCCAGATCAGCAGCTGAGGAAAACTCTCCTGGCAGGCCCAAGGTGCAGTAGGGGAAACAACCTTTGCTCTCTCTGTGCACCCAGCCTGCCCTGGGGCTCCAGAGCCACTGCAGAAGGAATCAAAGTTAAATCTCTGTTCCCCTGGTTGGAGCAGTGTCAGACCAAATGACCACAAAAACCCAATGAGCCCTGGGGGAAATCAGCAGAGATCAGGAACTGATCACAGGACCCTGTTGCAAACACTCATGGGCTGTTTATGCCAGGGATGACATACATGACCTACAGGAGTTCAAACTCAGAAATCCCTCTAAGGAAGGGAGGAAGGGGTTTTATTATAGTTGTGTGCCTATATGTATATATATGCAAGCACACATGCATATATATACATATATATATGAATTTATTATGCCAGCTGTTAGGATTTAGTTGAAAGTGTGGCTGTGTTTGATGTTCTTAAAATCCTTTGAGTCAATGGATTAAGGAAGAATCCAAACTTTTGAAGTTCTTCCTAACTTAAAACTTCTCGGGTTTTTGTTGGGTCTGTCTGTTTCTGGTTCTGGTTTGTTGCACCCGAGATTAAGGTGGCTAAATGTCCTTTGCCCTCTGAAAGCCCCATGCCGAACGCAGAAATGAACTGGAGTCTTCAGATGTTCTTTTTCAAGGATTTTCTCATGTTTATTATATCTTATCTTGCCCCTTTTTCTCTGTGCCCGGCCAAGGTCTGTCCAGCACGGGCATCAGGCAATGACTCCCTGCTCTGATGAAGGCTCGTCCTCTCTTATCCAGATAGTTACGTACTGATTGTTTACAATTACACACCAATATCTACATTCTATACTAAACAGGTCACTTCTACACTAAACCAATCCCTCTATACCTACTTGGTGCCACTGTCACTGCAGAAGATGGAGACGAAGAAGGAGAAGACCCCAGGGCACCGCCCAGAATTCTCCATCTTGTCCCCATTCACCCCTATACTTGAAACCCCAAATGTGAAAATAATACTACTTTTTATTACACTTTGTGTCTTGCAATTCCTCTCCCACTGTTGGAAATCTTTCCCATGGACTAAAGTCAAAGCCCTTGCCTTCCTGGGCTCAGTGCCAGGGTCTCTAACCCCCCTGTACAGATCCCGAACCCCCCTGTACAGGTTTTAAACCCCCCTGTACAGGTTTCTGTTTGGCCAGGGAGTCCAAAGGAATGCCCTGGACTCCCACAAAAACTAACTCCAGCTTTTATGATTCAATGCAAAATTCATGAAGAAGAACCTAAGGACTTTGAGATCCAGGACACATACAAAAAGTCTTAAGTCATTTGGGTTTAAAATAGGATTTTAAGCCAATTTGAAAAATTTCATGGTGGTAGCAAAAAATCCCACACACTTTGGTGTCTGCAAGTTTGGTTCAGGTCCCAGGCTGTGATTCCCAGACTTCAGAACCCCCCATATTTAATGGTGCCAGCATTCCTGTTTCTTTAATAATTTTAAAGACATTTTAAATTCTTTAATAATTTTAGTTTGGGAGAGCTCTGTGCTGGCAGCACTTGGTGCACACAGCAGCTCCTGCAGGCTGGGAGGAGATTTCAGGTGATGGGCTGGGAGGCACTGTCCATCCCCACACAAACAACCAAACATCTCCTGGCAGCTGCCCTGGGGAGCTCTGCCTGGGGCTGATGTCTCTGACCTTAGAAGATGAGCTGGTCCCAAAAGAGCCTTTCCAGGGGCTCCAGGAGCCTCTGACCTTCCCCTCCTCAGCCAGAGCATTTCTCTGCCAGCTCTGGCACCCCTGGGGCTTTGTTTCCCCCTCCAGGCTGCTGGGGATGCTTTGGCTCCCCTGTGGAATGGCACTGGGCTGCAGGGGCAGGTGGGGCAGAGCCACAGAGCTCTGCAGGGGCTCTGCTGGAGACAGACATCTGGAAAGCTGCCCTGTCCCTCTGCTCCCCAGGAGCTCTGGAACCTCCTGGAATCCCAGGATCACTTAGGCTGGAAAAGACCTCGAGGATCACTGAGTCCAGCCCGTGACTGATCTTTTGTGGGGCTTTGGGTGCTCCAGTGAGAGCCCAGGGCTCAGCTTAGCCTGGGAAGCCCGGCCTGGCAGGGAGCCCTCAGTCCCCAGCACCCTCCGCCCCCACCGGAGGAGTTTGTGCTGCCAGTCCTTGCTGAGCCCTGGCTGGGTGTGGCAATGCCTGCCGGGCTCTGGGGTGATTTCCTACCCCAGCACCCTCTGCCACCACAGGGAAACCCCAAATGCACGAGCATTGCTGTGGCAGGCACTGCTGCAGCACACAGGAGCTGCAGTGCTGATGAACTCATCACCTCTGGCACCTGGCAATCAGGGGCAGCTGAGCCCAGGCTGGCCCACAGCAGGAGTGGGGACAGAGATTGATTAGCTCAGTTACTCGGGCTGCTGCTGCAGGGAAAGGGTGAGTTGGTGCTTTCTGCTTTTGGAATGTCTTTTTTGCACAAAGGTGTTGCATTTGTCACTTAATTCAGCTCTTAATTTTTTGCTGTTGTTCAAATGAAGAGAAATGTGTGGTTTTTTTATAAAAAGGGAACTGTGTGATGTGTTACACAGCCAGTGTTTGACTGAAGTGACAGCTCCCAAATCTCTCAGCAGCAGGGTTTGTTCTGGGGTGCAGGGAGGTGCTTTGAGGAGCAGCAGCACTGGCACAGACCCAGCTGGGGATGGCTGCCTCGAGTGCCTGGCAACAGAAAAGTGAAAGTTGACAACAAAGTTGCATTTCCCACTGCTCAGATGGTGACACATTCGAGTGAGGAGCCTTTCTGGAGGGACAGGCAGGGATGAGATAAAGGAATAAAAATCCTAATGGTAAAATTAGCTCCCTCTTTCATTTTTAGAGGGCTGGGAGTGGAGGGCTGAGAACTCAGGTAACCATTTGTGCTCTGCTTTGTTCTGGAGCAGCCAGCTGAGTTCAGTGCAGCATTTTCTCTGCCCCCCTTGATGGTTTTTCAGCTGAGGCAGTTGGTTGTATTTACTGTGTTTACTGAGAACACACTGGCTTCAGTCCCTTCTGATCCCTGGGATGGAACAAACTCAGGCTGTGCATGGCCTGTAAACCCTCCTGTCCCTTTCCCCAGCCACTTCTGCTCCTCGGGGTTGCTAAAAACAGAATATTTGTGCTTTTGAATGGGTTTTGTTTGTGCTCACTGACAGCTGGAACATTTTCTGCAAGTGGCAACCCCATGCAAGGAGCACTGACAGAAATCTGAAAATGTCCTTCCCTTCCCAGTACATTTCTGCTTTTCTCTTGCTCTTTGCTTTTAAAAGTAGCCAGGAAATGTCAAGTTAGTCTTGCTCAGGCTGAGATTGGCATGAGGAGAGCAGAGTGTATAAGTCAGAGAGCATTTCCATGCCAGGGACAGAGGGAGGAGTTGCTGATTCGGTGGGGCAGCCCTGCCCAGATGTCCAGGATGGTGCAGGGCTCCCTGCAAAGCTCTGGTGCCTTTTCTGGAGGCTGCTGGCAGCCACTGGGGAGTGTGGGGCTCACACTGCTGGGCAGGAGAGCTGTGACACTTGGGAACACAAACTCCTTTAGCCTAAATGCCCCTCACACCTCAGGACTGAGGAGTGCCTGTGTTTGTTTGTCTCAAAGCCTCTCTAATTCCTCTCTCTGCTGGAATGAAATGTTTTGCTAAGCCATTGTTTTTACCATAAATATATTCCCCTGGCTGCATCTTTGTGGTGGATTCTTTGCTCTAGAATCTCTTCTTTTCATCTCAGAGATGAATATACATTTCAGGACCAGGGTTTGAAATACCAGTTTGCTTCAGGAAACTGCTTATGAGCAAGTCTGGGAAGGCAGCACTCAATCACTTTTGTGTGTTTCATTTCCCAAGGAATCAGACCCACTTTGTTTATTATCCAGCAAAACCCCAAGCAGAATGTAAAACCCCAGAGTGAATCAGAAAGGAGCAGTATAAAAATACTGAAGCTGTCTTTGCCTGGCAATGGGGAAATACATTCCTCCACTTTAATATGGAAAAGGAAAGGTACAGTGCTAGAGAAATAAACCCAAAGGCAGCTGAGGAGTCAGAGAGGAAAGTGCTGTCTGTACAAACTCCTGGATGGGTGCAGCTGTGGGTGTCTTTGCAATGGGTTTGGTGTCTGTGCTGCAGAGCCCAGCCAGTCTGGCCCCTGACACACACACGGGTGTCTGCACAGGGCCGAGCTCCCCAAATTTGGGGTAAAACAGCAGCTTCAGGGGGGGATATGGGGTGGGAGGTTGGGGAAGGCTGCACCTTCCTGGTACCTCGGGTGATGCGGCCGGGAGGGTGGGACGGAGGGAGGGGCAAGCCCGAGAGAGAGAGAGAGGGAGAGAGGGGAAAGAGAGAAAAAGAGAGAAAAAAACGGGAGAGGGAGAGAGGGAAGGAGAGGGCGAGAAAAAGAGAGAAAAAAACGGGAGAGGGAGAGAGGGAGGCAGAGAGAGAAAAAAAAAACGGGAGAGAGGGAGAGAAAGAGAGAGAGTGAGAAAGAGAGGAAGGAAGGAAGGAAGGAAGGAAGGAAGGAAGGAAGGAAGGAAGGAAGGAAGGAAGGAAGGAAGGAAGGAAGGAAGGAAGGAAGGAAGGAAGGAAGGAAGGAAGGGAGAGAGAAAGAGAGAAAGAAAGAGAGAGAAAGAGAGAGAAAGAGAGAAAGAAAGAGAGAGAAAGAAAGAAAGGGAGGAATAGAGGAAGAAAGAAAGAAAGGAAAGAAAGAAAGGAAGAACGGAAGAAAGAAGGAAAGAAAGAAGGAAAGAAGGAAAGAAGGAAAGAAGGAAAGAAGGAAAGAAAGAAAGAAAGAAAGAAAGAAAGAAAGAAAGAAAGAACCGGGAGGGAGAGAGAAGGAGAGAAAGAAAGAGAGAAAGAAAGAGAGGAAGGAAGGAGGGAAGGAAGGAAGGAGGGAAGGAAGAGAGAGAGAAAGAGGGAAAGAGAGAAAGAAAGAAAGAAAGAAAGAGAAAGAGAGGAAGGAAGAAAAGAAAAGAAAAGAAAAGAAAAGAAAAGAAAAGAAAAGAAAAGAAAAGAAAAGAAAAGAAAAGAAAAGAAAAGAAAAGAAAAGAACCGGGAGGGAGAGAGAGAGAAACAGAAAAAAACCCCAGGAGAGACAGAGAGAAAGGAGAATGTGGAGAAATCCAGTTAAGGTAAATAGGAGCAGGAGGCTGTGTGATCAGGAAAGACTGGGAATTTCTCTGCCCTTTCCTCAAACTCTGCAGTCTGACACACGGCCAGTGCAAGCGTTTTGTATTGCCGGCTTCCCGGAGAGGGAGAGCAGGGAGGGGTTGTTCCCGCACCGCAGCCACCCCCCGGTCATCCCGGGGCCGGGGCGGAGGGACCGGGGCTGTGCGGAGCTGCGGGGGCGGCGGAGAGCCCGGGGTGCGGGGGGACGGGGACAGGGACAGGGACAGGGAGCGGCTGTGGGGTGGGGACAGGGAATGGCTGTGGGGTGACATGTAAGGGACAGGGAGCAGCTTTGGGGTGACATGTAAGGGACAGGGGCTGGCTGTGGGGTGACATGTAAGGGACAGGGAGCAGCTTTGGGGTGACATGTAAGGGACAGAGGCCAGCCTTGGGGTGACATGTAAGGGACAGGGGCTGGCTGTAAGGTGACATGTAAGGGACAGTCTGTCACCAAACCTGGCCTGACACACAAAGGGGTTTTGTCTGTGTCACCAGGAGGGTGAGTGACTTTGCAGAGTTTGGTGGCTGTGGGGCTGAGGGCCCAGGGCAGTGGGAGCAGGGGATGGGGAGGGGGCAGAGTGTTCCCCTGCAGGAATTGGTTAGAAAGACACCCCAGGTGTGTCAGGGATGTGACAGAAGGGGTGAGGAACAGGTGAGGAACAGGCAGGGACAATGGCTCAGTCTGTCCCAGCCCCGATGAGGAAAGTGCAGGGAGCCCCAGGAGCACAGGGAAGGAGTGAATGTGCCCTGTGTAAAAAAGAACATAAACCAGATTGTTCAGGGTGTCAGGATCTGTTTTACCAGGGCTCACCACACTGGAGCCCTCTCTGGACCCAGAAGTGTTTCCTGGCAGTCCCAGGAACTTCTCTGCCTGGTTGGAATGTTTTGCCAAAGGGGGAACAAATGTTCAGGTGTTCTTTTGCTCCGTGGGGAGATGAGCAGGTGCCTTTGATTCATCCACCCCTGGTGAGTGTGTGAGGATGGGAATGGCCCCTGTGTGTGCTGTATCCTGAGCTGCCTCTGCCCATCCCTTCAGACACAGGGGCTCTGCAGGGCTGGCAGAGGCCAGGCAGGGTGAGACAGTGACCTGTGCCCACTGACCTGCTCTGTGCTGTGTCTGGGCAGCAATATTCATTGTTTTGGGGTTTTTAACCCAGGTTAAGGCTCTGTGCTGTGTGCAGCAAGACTGAAGGGCCACCATGGGCCAGGTGAGCTCTCTGCCTTGCTCAGATCCTGCTGCTGAGGAGGAGAGATGAATGGAGGGGGCAGGCTGGCAGGGAAGCTGTGGGAGAGTCTGCCTCACATCCCTGCCCCTGCCAGCCTGGTCCTGATGGGTTCTGTGGGTGCTGCTCCCTGGGAGCTGAGGTGCAGAACCCCAGGGGCTGCTCGAGGTCACAGGGGTTACTTGGGGTAATTTGGGGTTCCTGAGGTCACTGCAGTCCCTGGTAGGAGTTACTTGGGGTAATTTGGGGTTCCTGAGGTCACTGCAGACCCTGGCAGGGGTTACTTGGGGTAATTTGGGGTTCCTGAGGACATTGCACTCCCTGGTAGGGGTTACTGGAGGTAATTTGGGGTTTGCTGAGGTCATTGTAGACCCTGGCAGGGGTTACTTGAGGGACCCCCCCTGGGGTTACAGTAAAAGATGACCCCAAAGTGTGAATTCTGTCCCCATCTCCATGAGCTGGTCCCACAGCTGAGGCAGTGTTCTTTCTCTCTTCCAGGACTCACCTCTGATAACTCCCTCTGGGGCTGCCTCTCTGCTGATGGCCACCAAACCTCTCTGCATGACCCATCAAGGACATCACCCACGGGGAGATGCTCCTCCCAGGGGGAGGAACCAAGCAGTCCTGCCTGGATACCAGCTGAGCCTTGCAGCACCACCAGCACCCTGCCTACTGCATTCCCAGAGCACAGGAGCTCCATGATCACCACGGGACCTCCAGAGGAAGGGCAGAGCCTTCTGCAGGATCACCCCTTCAACAGAACCACACCCATCTCATCCCTGGGGACAGGGCTGGCTGAGCACATCCAGAGCTTGACTGAAGAAGGCACCAGAAGCAGAGAAAGGAGGAAATTCCTCAAGGAAGGAATTTATCACATCTCACCAGAAGCAGCAGGAGCAGCTCTGCCATCAGGAGCAGGTGTCCCCCAGCAGGGAGAGAGGATACACCCCACAAGGTGAGCCCTGGCTTTTCCTTCAGGAACAGGGGATGGAAACCCCAGCTCCCCCTCAGCAGCCCCGTGGGTGAACTGAAGAGAGGAACCTCTGCCACAGGAGCTCCTCTGGAGTCAGAGCTGCTCTGGCCTCTCCTGGACAGAACTCTGGGTGTGCAGGAATGACAGAGGAGTGATTCTCCTTTTGGGAGAGCTGCTGCAGAGACAGAAGGCACCAGACAGCTGAGCACCCTGCCTGCTCTCTCAGCTGACCCCTCTGCTGTGGCACTGCTGAGAGCTGAGGAACAGCAGGTACCAGTGACAGTGCACCAGCAGCAATTCTTCATCAGCACGTGGATTTGCGGTAGGACATCTCAACAAGGGCAAAGTGCTTTTGTGCTTTTGGGTTGTTTGTTCTTAATAAAACAAAATAAAAACCTAACTAAGCCTTGTCTCAGCTTGTCTCTGTGCTCCCCAGCCAGGAGCTGATCTGGGACCTGGGGAGCCAAGGGGTGGCCAGAGGGCTCCTTCACCCTTTAACAGCCCCACAGGGCCAGTGCCCCAGCCCAGTGCAGAGTGGGCACTGCCCACGGGCTGCTGTGGCCTGGATGAGGCCAGGCCACCCCTGGGGGCTGTGCCAGGCAGCAGGGATTGCTGTCACACCAGGACAGCTACTGGAGGTCATTTCAGACCCTCAGTGGGGTTATTTCAGGTCATAGGGGTCAGTTGAAGGTCATAGGGGTCAGTTGAAGGTCATAGGGGTCAGTTGAAGGTCGTTCAAGGTCAAAATCAGGTTACTCTAGGTCATAGGGGTCGTTTGGGGTCACAGAGGTTACTTTGGGTCGTTTGAGAATTTTTCGATTTTCCCAGGGGTTACTTTAGGTCATTTTAGAGGTCAGTTCAAGGTCATTCAGGGTCACAGGGGTCAGTTGAAGGTCGTTCAAGGTCAAAATCAGGTTACTCTAGGTCATAGGGGTTGTTTGGGGTCACAGAGGTTACTTTGGGTCGTTTGAGAATTTTTCGATTTTCCCAGGGGTTACTTTAGGTCATTTTAGAGGTCAGTTCAAGGTCATTCAGGGTCACAGGGGTCAATTCAAGGTCGTTCAAGGTCAAAATCAGGTTACTCTAGGTCACAGGGGTCATTTGAGGTCATTTTGTCTTTTTAAGTTGCTCTGGGGGTCCTTGAGTTCATTTGGGATTACTTGACCAGGCAGCCCAGTTGGTGCAGATGCTGCCTGTGGATTCTGGTGTCCAAACCATCCAGGCAGGCCTGCAGGGGCTGCAGCCAGGACAGCTGGACACGGGGGGACAGCCAGGACAGTGTGACAGCCGTCCCACTCGGGCCCAGGGCTCTATTGGGACTTCTCCCCTGGGAGGAGAGGCTGGAGGCCTGGGCCAGCAGGAGCCGAGGAGCTGCAGTGCTTCCTGGGCTTACACACCCTGCCCGTGCCTGATCCAGTCCCTGCAGTCAGTGAGAGGAGCCGGGAGGGGCTGGTCAAAGTTCCACGTTTGGAAAGAAGCTCAGAGATAAGAGGAGGAGGGGCTGAGAGGAAAGCTGTGTGCTGGTGTCTTCACCAGTTCCAGTGCACTACCAGTGTAGTAGCTGAGAGAGCTCCTGTTAGGACATAAACCTCTGACACAGGATGTTCCTGACACGTCCACACGTTTATTTCAAGTACACAGCAACAGCTCAGCCAGACGCGTTTGTTTCCAAAGTCTCTCTGTCCCGCGGTCACCAAACATTACAGCACACAGTTAACATCAAGACATTACAGCGGGGATTTAACCACGACATTTAACCGGGCAGCCCGGGGAGGCTGGGGCTGTGAGCACCGAGCACCGGGGCAGCCTCCCCCTGCCCTCCGGGAGAGCAGGAGAGCAGAGCTGCAGCGCACAGGAACCCGACACCGCCTCTCGGCCACCCCCGGCCCGCCCGCAGCAAACCAGCCCGGCCTTTCCTTGCCAGAGAAAAGAGCAGCCAGCAGAGATTGATGATTCCCACCCTGCTGCCTCCGCCGGTGACCGAGTCCCTCTGCCGGGGCCCTCGGGAGGCCCCTTCCCTAAAAGTCTTTGCTGCGCTGTTGTTCCCGAGCCTCCTCTCCTCGCCAGTCCCGTGGAAGGGCAGTTCAGCCACCCAGAGAAGCTCCGAGGGTCCCCGTGGACACGCAGGGTTCCTGCACACGGGGGCTGGCTGGATACAACCCAGCAGGAGCCAGAGGTTCCCCGGATACAGCCTCGGGTGTGGGGATGTGTCCCGGCTCCTCCACCAGTCCCCTCAAGCCGAACCCTTCCTGTTCCCCTCAGAAAACACCAACAGCAGCAGTTCGGTTTCAGTTCCACTGCAGGGCTCTTTGGTTAAAGTCTGACAGCCTCCTGCTCCCCGACTGCAGCTCCCGAGGCAGCTCAGAGCCCCTGAACTGGGTAAAGAGAGAGGGGAAAACTCCGCGTCCCTTAGCGGGCACCAAACGCACCCGCCCAGTGCCAAACCCCTCCCCTGCATGCAGAGATAAAAACACTTACTCACCCCTGAGTGGGCTGTCCCCACAGGGTGGGCATGGCAGCTCTGCTCAGACAGCCCCGGCGATGCGTCTCCCGCAGCTCGGCTCCCCTGTGAGCTGCTCCCCCTGTGAGCTCCTCGCCCCGGGAGCTGCTCGCCCCCGGGAGCTCCTCGGCCCGTGAGCTCCTCGCCCCGTGAGCTGCTCGCCCCCGGGAGCTCCTCGGCCCGTGAGCTGCTCGCCCCGGGGAGCTCCTCGCCCCGTGAGCTGCTCGCCCCGGGGAGCTCCTCGCCCCGTGAGCTGCTCGCCCCCGGGAGCTCCTCGGCCCGTGAGCTCCTCGCCCCGGGAGCTGCTCGCCCCCGGGAGCTCCTCGGCCCGTGAGCTCCTCGCCCCGTGAGCTGCTCGCCCCCGGGAGCTCCTCGGCCCGTGAGCTCCTCGCCCCGTGAGCTGCTCCCCCCGTGAGCTCCTCGCCCCGTGAGCTGCTCGCCCCCGGGAGGGAGCTCCTCGCCCCGTGAGCTGCTCCCCCCGTGAGCTCCTCACCCCGATCAGCCCCACCTGAGGCACCTGCTCCTGCACCCAGCTCAGAGCCGCTCATGCCGCAGCCCCCCGCGCCCCTTCCCGTGAGCCGGCGATGCTCCATCCCCGCGGCAGGAATTGCCATTTGTGCCGCCCAGGCTGGCTCTGCCCTCGGGTCAGCGCTGCGCTCCGAGCCCGCACACAGCACAGCCTGGGCTGAGCTCGGGGGCTCGGTCTGAGCGCCTCTTTCCATCCGCTGCTCAAAGAGAGAAACCGGGCAGGCGCTAATGGCAGACATGAAAAGCTCAGGGTTCCTTCGAAACTGGTGTTAAATGCTCCAATAAAACAGCTTTATCTGTCTACTCTTTCAAAATAAAGTTACGGTGCAAATGGCACACCCAGTTCCGACGAGTCCTAGATGAGCCCGCTGATAGTGGAAGCGTTCGGGATCCTCTAATTAATGTTACAGAAAACTGTACTTAATTACTCCTTAAGCACTTACATCTGCATAGAGCTGCATTACACTGAATACATCACCATTTAAATCCATTACCTACACATAAATACGCCTCGAATTTGCATTGCAAACGTCTTCCATCCTCCGCGTTGTTAATCACAAATATCGCGTCTCAATTACTCCAAAATGTGCCATTCTGGCTGGCTCACCAAATATTTCCATATTAAAGAAAACGTGCATTACAGGACAAGATGGCAATAAAATGGGAGGTGGAGTTCCTCGGGGTGGTGGGAATTGTTACCAAAGTCACCAGAATGACTCCACTGAAATCGGCTGTCGGTGACAGCTGCCGTGACAGACTTCACCAGACAACAGGAAAACACACACGATTTAGTGCTACAAAACCTATTTCCCACTGTTTGCTGCAATTTCCATCCCGAATTAGTCAGCGCTGATTTGACTGCTCGAGTGGTGAGCTGGAGACATGAAACTTGTTTTGTGGTGCCTGCAAAATTCCCCCTGCAAGATCTGAGCCGGTTGCCTTCAATGCAAATGCTGCCGAGTTAATGCACCTCATGAATTTCTGTGCAGCACGGCCCTGCCTCATCTAAGTTCGTCTGAAGCCAAGTTAATAAAAGGCTTCTTCAATTAAATGCAGCTTTCTGTGTTCTCTCTCCAATTGAGCAATCAAATGAGTACACAGAGACATGGCTCTGCTCAGCCCAAACACTCATCACAGCCTTTTCTCATCAGGGCCAGGCTGAGCCCCGTGCCACCAAACCATCCCTTCAATGCTGCCATCCACCCTGCCGGGTACAGAACCGCAATCCCCTCCGAGCTGCGCTTCCCTGGGCACTGACCTGGGCTCCGGCGGTGCAGCTCCAGGGCTTCCAGCTGAGAACGGGACAATTCCGGGCTGCGAACGCCGCTGGGTCCGGCGGGACGGGCAGGCAGGGCCAGGCTGCGTTCCCCAATCAGCCCGGCAAGCACAGAGCACCTGGGGCGGCCTGGGGGCTGGGACAGCCTCGGGGACTGGGACAGCCTGGGGGTGTGCCGGGACAGCCTCGGGGTGTGCCGGGACAGCCTCGGGGGCTGGGACAGCCTAGGGGGTGTGCCGGGACAGCCTCGGGGTGTGCCGGGAGCCCTGGGCAGGGCTCTGTGCTCTGACACAGCTGGGAGTGCCTGTGCAGCCCCTGTGAGTGATCACACTGTATGTACATCAGCTGGGCACCGACACTGCCGGGCTGCCCCGGATTCTGCAGAGGGGTGGGGGCACAGAGGGTGAGGGCTGGCAGGGGCAGGGGAGCAGTGCTCTCACGGCAAATGTCAGGGAAGTGATTAAAAGTCTGTTCCACGAGCCACATTCCATGCCCTGCAGAGGAGGTGAGGAGGACACACGAGCTCCACGAGCACAGAGAAGTCCATGGATAATCCCCGAGGTCTCTGCTGGGGCAGAACAAACATCTCCGTGCCAGGACTGGGAGCTTCTCTGCTCACTGAGCCGTGCTGCCAACTGCACCCTTCTCCCAGAGCACCCCTCACTGCACCCCAGAGGGAAATGCCCTGCTCCCTCTACACATCGGGGGTCTGGGCACAGCAGCTCCTGCCCTCCAGCCCAGCACAGGCTGCTCGTCCTCCCTGAGAGCCTGGGGAGTGCCGTTCCTCACTCCCAAACCAACGGTGGCTGCTCTCACCACACACCTGTGTGAGAGCAGCTCCTGCCAGGCTGTCAGAGAGCACACATCCAGTCCACAGTGACCAGCAAAGCAACAGCATTGCTCCTCCATTGCACACCTGGAGGTGAATTACAGAGTCCATCAGCACGTGTCAAGTAGGAGATCCCTGGCAGTCCAGGGCCAAAGCCAGGCTGGAGCAGCCTGGGAAGGTGGGAGGTGTCCCTGCCCATGCCAGGGGTGGGATGAGATGATCCTTGAGGTCCTGTACAGCCCAGAGCAGTCCTGGGCTGGCCCCATGGCTGCAGGCAGCTCCTACACGTAGGCATGGACAGCGGGGGCCAGCCCTGCCTGTGCCATCCGGGGGTGCCTGGGGCTGGCAGGAGCTGCAGCCCCGCACCAGCAGTGGCAGTGGATGGCTCCTGCAGCCAGCAGCAGGGCGCCGGGGGGCCCCGCTGGCCGTACTTGAGCCCCAGCACGGCCGCCAGGAAGGAGAGCATGGAGAGGCCGGCCGCCAGGCACATCAGGGCCCGCGAGGCCTCCAGCGGCGGCAGCAGTGCCAGCGGCGAGTCGTAGAGCTTGCACTGCAGCCTGAGGCCCAGCTGGCTGACGCAGTCCATCCACAGCCCCTCCCAGATGCTCTCCAACACCACGATGTTGCCGTCCACGTAGGCAGAGACCCTCCACTGGGGCATGGCGGTGGCCGCCAGGGTGCCCACCGTGCCCGCGCCGCCCAGGACCAGGCCGGCGGTCTGGAGCAGGCAGCCAGCCATGCTGCTCCCAGGGCTGCTCCCAGGGCTGCTCCCAGAGCTGTTCCAGAGCTGTTCCAGATCCAGCTGCTGCCCAGGGCTCCCAGAGTCACCTACCCACACCAGTCCTCTCAGGAACACCTTCCCCGGCAGTCTCCTCGTGCTGGGTGTCCGGGGAGAGGCTGGCTCCAGGCTGGGCTCCCAAGGGGTGCAAATCCATCGCTGCCTGCTCCAGGGCCCTGCTATTTATTCGCTTTGGGATGCCCTCTGAGGGCAGCTCGTTGAGCCCGACGGGTTTGCAGCCAATGGCAGCCTGGCAGAGGTGTGGCGGGGCTGGTTCCACGGCTCCTCACAGGCTGTCTGAAGGGCTGCTGCCATTGAGCGAGTGGCAGGGATTCAATTAAAGGTGCCTGATTGCAGGGCTCACAGTTCCCTAACTGCAGGATTGCAGCTCTGTTGAAATCCAGAAAGGCTGAACTTCCATCTGCTAAAATCTTGTTTAGAACGGGTGGTGAGAGCTGTTCTTACAACAAAAGCCAAACTTGAGGCTTGAGTGGGGCTCATTCTCTGAGTGCTGCAGCCCTGGGAAAACATCTGATTATCATTTTCCTTTAAACTGAGCCAACAGGTACTCGGTGTAGCCTTTAATGCAGATTTCTCATTTTGATCAAACACAAAAGCCTATTCATGACATGAGACAGGTACAGGAAAGTCAAGTGTTCCAAGCAACATCAAAGCTTCGCTCTGCCAGCTCCAAAATTCACAAAGGCAAGGAAGCAAAGACGTGGCTGAGCTCCACTCTCCTGCCTTGGGATCCAGGGGTAAAGGCACAGTTAGGAGGCAATCCTCCATCAGCAGGAGGAGGGAAGTGTTGTCATGGTGCTCCACACCAATAACCCTGGCCAGGTGACCCTGGGAGGCCGGGGCAGTGCTGTGATGTGGGAAGGATGTGCAGGCTGTGCAGGGCACAGAGTCCCTGCCCCAGACCTGCAGCCCAGCCTGCACAGATCCCTGCAAGCCCGGGCAAACACACATTCCAGAGGCTGATCTGCCTGGGGCAGCCCGGGAATTGCTGCACTTGGGCTTGGGCTGCTTTCTTCTCCTGCCCTGAGACAGTGCTGGCTGGTGACAGTGCAGGGCTGGGGCTGAAGTTCATGTGCTGCTGCTTACTCCAGCTCTTTGAGCCAGCTGAAAAACAAAAGTTAAAAACAATTGGCCCACCCAAGACAATAAAGGGCTCTAGAAGTGTTGTTGAAGAAAGACACAATCTGGGTTATTTTCCTTCTGGACTCTGTGTGTTAGGAAATATCAGATATTGCCTTTGATGGTGTTAATTTAATTACAGCTTTAGGTGCCTACACAGCAGGATCAAAGCCAGAGCTAAACCCAGGGAAAGGGAATTGTCCACCCAAACCACCCACAGCCCAGTTACTCTTTGGAAGGAAGGAAGGAAGGGACAGATAATGCAGATTATTCCCTATAATGTTACAATTGCCCAAGGGACCTGGGCAATTCAGCTTCCAGTCTGCAGCCAGGAATCTGGGAAGGAACAAACGTCTTCAGCTGAGGTGTGAAACACAGGAATAAATCCATCCTCAGGCCTGTACTTCCAGGGAGAGGAGTTTTACACCACTCTTCCTCAGGCAGAAAAGAGGAATCCTGCAGAATCCTGAGCCCCTTTGCTCCATGCCACAGAGGAGAAGGTCAGCTCAGGAGCCAGAGATGGGTGTAGAGGAGACTCCTTCCCTTCTCCCTTCCCTGGCAGGACCCTGCAGCCCCAGAGGAGCCCTGCACACAGACCTGAGCCACTGAACTGGGCACAGTCCCCATCCACCTTGCTGTGCTACCCTCACCTCCAAATTCCCCAGACTGGTTTGCTTTGGAGTCCTGATTTTACCTCCAGAACCAGACATCAACTGATGATGGAAAATCCCTCCTAGAACCAGCACTGAAGTGTCATTTTTTAAACAGAAAACCCCTTTGTGCAGCAGAGGGGAACCACCACACGGAATCTGAAGGCAAACTTCAGAAGCTCAAAGGAGCTTCACAGCTTTCCAAAGTTTACAGGAGACAGGCTGGGATAAACCCCCAAAACACTGAATATGTTGGACCTGGAAAACCCCCTGAACCTCCCAGATGCCAGCGAGTCCCTGACTTTGCTGACCTGTGGGGAAAAAACACCTTTTGAGGGTAAATCCTGTGTTTGGGGGCTCTTACAGCCCTGTGCCCCCCAGAGAACTGCAGCTCCATTTCAAGGTGCTCAGAAAGAGAGGCTTGGCTGGCTGAGGCACTCCCAAACCCCCCTTTCCCAAACCCCCCTCCTGCTCCTCCCTCCCTGAACCTCTCTCAGAGCAGAAAGCACACCAAGGCTCCCAGGGTGGGCACAGCAGAGCCCACAGACCTGGGGTCAGCTGTGAGGGAACAAAAGGAAATCCCTGCTTCCCCCTGGGCAGAGTTTGGGGCCTCCTCCCCGTGCACCATCCCCCTGCCGTGCTCCCTGAACGCTTCCCTGCCTGGAGAGGACAGAGCAAACAGCTCCAGCCCAACATTTGCCTTCCCGGAGGAGAACGGGTGGCTGAGGAGCCTTTACACCTCATCTCCCCCGATCGCTCTCACGTACACATCGGCTCTTCCTTCCAATCAGGATGTTCATGTGAATCTCCCCCTGGGGCACCACCACCTCTCTCTGGCTCTGAAGTGCTGCTGCTGCCCCTTGAAAAGAGAGAAAAGGGAGAGGCAGAGCGTCCCCAGCCCCTGTCAGTGAGCCTCGGTGTGCAGTGACTCACAGGCATCAACAACACCTCCACTGAACCCCTAAAGCAGGGTCCGTTCCTGCTTGGACAACCTCTCTCCCCTTTCACGTCAGGGTGCTTTTCCCTCCACGTGCACCTCCAGAGCCTGCCAGAGTCCCTGACCCTGCCCAGATGTCCAGCCACCGTGTCCCCAGTGCAGCAGCAGCGGGAGCTTGGCTGTGCTGCAGAATAACCGGCTGAGCTGGGGGCTGGGGAGCACTCCTGGGGCAGGCAGGTGTGGAGATTCATCACAGGCACACTTCAGATCAGTGCTCGCTGCACTCCCAGTGACTGCAGCTCCCCTCACCGGGCAGAGGCTGGCAGGGGATCCCAGCGGGCTGGGGATCCCTGCACCCCTGCCCCCCTGCATCCCTGCATCCCTGCACCCCTGCACCCCTGCATCCCTGTATCCCTGCATCCCTGCATCCCTGCATCCCTGCACCCCTGCACCCCTGCACCCCTGCATCCACCCCTGCCCCCCTGCACCCCTGCACCCCTGCATCCCTGCACCCCTGTATCCCTGCACCCCTGCACCCCTGCACCCCTGCAGCCCTGCACCCCTGCATCCCTGTATCCCTGCACCCCTGCATCCCTGCACCCCTGAACACCTGCATTCCTGTATCCCTGCACCCCTGCACCCCTGTATCCCTGCATCCCTGCATCCCTGCACCCCTGCATCCCTGCACCCCTGAACACCTGCATCCTTGTACCCCTGCATCCCTGCCCCCCTGCACCCCTGCATTCCTGTATCCCTGCACCCCTGCATCCCTGTATCCCTGCATCCCTGCACCCCTGCACCCCTGCATCCCTGTATCCCTGCATCCCTGCACCCCTGCACCCCTGAACACCTGCACCCCTGCACCCCTGCATCCCTGCCCCCCTGCACCCCTGCACCCCTGCATCCCTGCACCCCTGCACCCCTGCATCCCTGTATCCCTGCATCCCTGCACCCCTGCACCCCTGCACCCCTGTATCCCTGCACCCCTGCATCCCTGCACCCCTGCATCCCTGCATCTCTGCACCCCTACATCCCTGCACCCCTGCATGGCGCTGCAGCCGGACCCTGCCCTGCCACCAAACCCCGCTGGAAGTGCACAGAGAGCAGCTCGGGCTGCCTGGGACCGTTTGTTTTGGAAACACAGCTGGAGTGGCATCAGCTCCTCCCTGCCGGGGCTCTCACTCCCCAGCCATTACCTGCTGGGTTCACCACTCTGTGTTCAGCTCCTGAGAGGGCTGCTCAGTGACAGCAGCTCCACCCGAGTGCTTCCTGTGGTATTTTCATTGGCTGCTGCTTCTCCAGCCTGCTGCTGAGGCAAAAGGGGATCCTGAATCAGGAGAAAATGGCCTGAAGCCCACAGAGGCTTTTTTATTTGTGCTGCCTTTACTATTGCTGCCTGTGCCTCTGTTAGGGTTTGAATGTTGAAAGAGGAAAGGGTGGCACCTTTTGGGGTGAGAGGAACGCCTGCCCTGCTTAGCAGAGGGGTTTCCCCTGCTCACCTGGGGCACTGACCCCCAGCTCCAGCTCTGGGGCAGCCCCTGACTGATGCTGGCATCATTTCTTTTCTGTCAGCTCCTGCAGCACACCCGAAACCCCAGCCTGGCAGAACTGCCAGGCTCTCCGTGCCTGCTGGAGCCTGGCTCCTGGGCACTGAGGAGCCTGCTTGCAGAGCAGTGAAACCCTCCAGCAATCAAACATCAAACACTCCTGCGGGTATTTAACCCACTAAAGCACTCCAGGCTTTTGCAAGGGATTTGTCACCTCCCTGCCTGCACACGGGAGCAGGACAGCCTGAGAGAAGGAGGAGCTCTCCAGTAGCCAAGCAGTGCTGGGAACTCTAACCACGAAGGAAAGAGGTTTTTTTTCTTCTTTCCTAGTCAGTGAGTTGGACACTGCCCTCTCCAGCCCGGCCCCCCTCGTGTTTTGTCCTCTCCCAAGCCCACGATTAATTTCCACCTCCAAAATAAACCTCAGCAAAGTGAGCTCCAGCACTGCTGCCTCAGCCCTGTGCCCCCAGGGCCACCCCAAACCCCAGCTGGGCACGGGGCAGGGTCAGTGCCACCCCAAACCCCAGCCCAGAGACCAAAGCAGGAGGGTTCTGCAGGAGGAATTCTTGTCCCTGGCTCTCAGAACCCCTCCCCAGCATCATGAGCAGCTCCCAGGATGCCTCCCTGTCATTTTGCACCTGTGTCCCTGCACAGGGACAAGCCACAGCCTGCCAGGGCACAGAGGTGTGGCCCCACACTGCTGAGGACACACAGCTCCTCCTCAGGGACAAGCCAGAGCTGTTCCTGGCCAGGCAAAATGGGAATTTCTCTGTCCATGGCCCAGCAGCAGCTGCTCTCATTCCAGCTCTGAACCACACTGAAATGTCTGGAATGAAAGAGGGCAGCACTCCAGGAGAACGAGGAAAGTCTGATAAATATTTATCCCAGCCATGTGCTGGGAGTTAGGGGGCTGGAAGTTAGGGGAGGGGGAGGAAAAAAGATGGGGAAGAGTCTGATGTGTGCAGAGTGACTGAAAAGCACGGGTAAAATGGAGAGGAAGGAGGTCTCAGGACACCTGGAGGAGCAGGGCTCAGGTTGCAGGCAGAAGGTGGAACTGGAGGATCATCAGGATGAGAGGAGCTGCATCTCTGCACAAGGCCACTGCCAAGGAGGGGAGAGTGCCTGGAGCAGCCAGGGAGAGCAGCTCCTCTGAGCCTGATCTCGTTATTCTTCCTTAATTACACTGGCCACCTTGGGGGTGCCAGCGTGGCTGGCTTAGCAATTCCTCAGGAAGGGAATGGAAAGGAAAATAAAATGCAGCGTGGTTGTAGAAAAAAAAAAAAAAAAAAAAAAAAAAAAAAAATTCAGGTTTTGTTTGGTGGCATTTTCTAGGAAATAAAAGTTGGTAAGATCTAATCCATCTGGACCTGATTAAAGCACCTGGCACAGCAGTGGGAAGCACCAGAGGCACTGGAGGGATGGCAAAGAGGAACAAGGATGTAAAGTGGAGGCAGAGCCCACGAGTCTGTGAAACAGCAAAAGGCTGTGCTGGGAGGAGAACTATCCCATTCCCATTTCCAGACACTGATTCCTGCTGCTGCTGGAGCCAAGGACTTCTCTGGGCTCTCATCCTGCTCCCCTCAGGAATCCAACAGCAAAGGAGGAAGTGCAGCCAGGCAATCTGCTTTAAATCCCCATTTGGGGGATGTGCTGCCCCTGGCTGAGCCCACAGCCCAGATAGCAGAGGCTGCAGTGAGGAGGCTGAGCTGAAGCTTCCTGAAAACCCTTTCTGATGGAAATGATGATGAAGGGCTGGTTGGATTTCTGAGGACAGAGCAGAACAGCCAGCTCAGGGGATTTTACTGCAGGAACCACTCCCAGGAACAATTGTGGGGGATTTACCCACCGAGAAGAGCAAGGCAGCAGCTCAGGGCTATCAGCTCTTCCAGAGGGAACTTCACCCACCTGAGCCCAGGGAGCACTTCTCTCCCCTGCAGGGCCCAGAGGGCACCTGGACAGGCTCCACTCCCCTGGAATTCCTGCAAGTGCCCCGAGTGCAGAGCCAGGGGCACGGGCCAGAGCCCTTGCTGTCACCTCTGGAAGCAGTGCTGCTCATTCCCCAGGGAATTTCTCTCAGCCCTGAGCAGGGAGAAAAGGCTTCCACAGCATAAACCCCCAATGAGGTATTCAAAGTGGTTGATAAAGATAAGGACCCAATAATTGACTGCCAATTAGATAAACTTTATTAAAGCAGGAAGCTGAAGCGAGCAGCCTGGGAAAGCTGGAGAGCACAAGGCTCAGCTCGTGCTCCACCCACAGCTTTGGGAGTTTTCCCCACAGTTTCCCACTTTTATCACTTTTTGGTTACACACCCCTTGGTCCCTCCCCAGTCCATGTTTTCCCGTATTTGGTCACAGTTGGGTCTTTAACTCCAGCAGTCTGGGGTCTTTTCCCATCTCACAGTGATCAGTGGATGAAGTCTCTCCTCTTCCTCTTCCCAGGTCCTTGGGGACTTTTCACTGTGGTCACAGGTTTCATCAAATCTCTCATTTTCTCTCTTTCTTCATGTCCTATGATACAAAGTTACATTCTCCTGCACCAAGGCCAGGCTCTCTCTAACTTCTTTACTTCTGAGGTTTCTGCAACTCACAGTTATTGCTCAATAGCTTCTACATATTTATAATTATTAATCATAACACTTAACACAAATTTCCTAAATCATTCATTTCATTTATAACACAGTCAGTCAAACTCCAGAACGAGAATGTTGTTCTCCATTTAACACCACAAGTGGAATTATGTTCCCAGTTCAGTCAAAGGCAAAATTCCATTGATTTCTGTGGGCCTGGAGTTACACCTCATTAGTTGGTTGCAAAAACTCTATTAAAATATTGCAGCTGTTGATTGGTTTGGGTCATTCATTACATCAGTTTGTCTGGAATTACTTATGTTTTACTAGGCTTGGTTTCTTTACCTTTATCATGGTGACACAACCTTAATGGCAGTAACACAATTTAGCCTCTTCTAATGGGAACTGATTGTACAAAAAAGAATTAAATTTAAATTTAAATATATGTACACACACTGCAGAGTCCTGTGGCAAGCAGCCAGCCCAGTGTCTGTGCTCTGTGCAGTGCTGGAAGAGAAATGCTGTGAGCCAGGGGTTTGCTGCCTCTAAAAGAAGCTTGTGAATGAGTTTGACCTACAAAGGAAATACTCACTTTCCCTGGAAGGAGGATAATTAGGATGTACACAGAGAGCTGTGTTTATCCTCTGAAATGAGGGATATTTTTCCTTATATTCCAGCTTACCTTCCTCTGCTGGATAAACTCTCCGTGCAACCCTCCATTAAGCCTACAGTAAATCAATCCCTCAGTGAATGCTTTTCTTTTAAACCATTATTATCTTGTCTTTAGTCACTGTTACCCCTTCTTTCCCAGGCAGAAAAAAAAAAAACAAACAAAAAACAAACCCTCAGCTGCTTAACTCCGCTCTTCATTGCAACAGCCCAGAATTTCAGACCATGGTGTAATTTCCAGCTCTTTGTTACTGTTTATCATACAAAATGCACCCCAAAGCAAAAGCAGAGCCACACAACCCAAAAGGGCTACCAAAATCACCCAAGGAATATCAAAATCACCCAAGGTACTACCAAAATAAGCCAAGGAATATCAAAATAACCCAAGGTACTACCAAAATAACCCAAGGAATATCAAAATCACCCAAGGTACTACCAAAATCACCCAAGGAATATCAAAATAACCCAAGGAATATCAAAATAACCCAAGGTGCCTTCAAAATAAACCAAAGAATATCAAAATAATCCAAGGTACTACCAAAATAACCCAAGGAATATCAAAATAACCAAAGGTAGTACCAAAATAACATAAGGAATATCAAAATCACCCAAAGAATATCAAAATAATGCAAGGAATATCAAAATAACCCAAGGTACTACCAAAATCACCAAAGGAATATCAAAATAAGCCAAGGTACTACCAAAATAACCCAAGGAATACCAAAATCACCCAAGGCAGTACCAAAATAGCATTGCCCAGAGCCCCCTGGGGTGGCTGAGCCCCAGCCACAGCAGAGCAGCCAGGGGCCAGGGCAGGTTCTCTTCACCCTTTTGTGCCAGACCCTGAATCCCTCTGGGGGAGCTGGAAGCAGCCAGAGCCCCTTGGGATCAATGTGTCTTCTGAGGCAAATGCTCTGCATTGGAGGGATTATTTCTTTAAAAATCATGATAAAAGCCCCCAAGGCCTGTCCTTGGCTGTGTTCATGCTGAGGGAGGGACCAGTCCCACCAGGACAAGCAAAGCTGCCAAGCACCATGTAAAGGGGGAAAGGAGACCCAGATCTGCCAATACCCATAAATACACACACACACACCCCTCCAGACATTCCTGCTGCTGCACACCGAGCTGTGGGAAGGGGCAGGAGCCCAGAGATACCCACCTGCTTACAGGAGTGCACATCCAGCTCCTCAGGGTGGGATTGGAGCCAGGGAACAAAGGGGTTTTCCCTGCAGCACTCAGCAACCTGCCTGTGGTGGAAGTGCAGTGGGAAGCAGCAGTGCCCCAAGACCTGTGAGAGCTGTACCTGGACAAATACCTTACAAAAACACCACTCCTATTTAAAAAACAAAATTAAAACCCTTTAGATTTATGGCAAGAAGGTGAACTGCTGTGCATTGAAGAGTTCTTGTGTGATGTAATTCCTTTCCTTTCCTTTCTCCTTTCCTTTCTTTCCCTGGAAAATGCCAGGTGAAGACATCTGTAAAAACCAGAACAACAGAGATCATGGGTAAAAATCAAAGATAAAACCCCCAAACAGACAGGGAATGGTAGGTCCTTTTTACAAAGTCTCGTGGCTATGAATGTATGCATGAAATATTCAGCCTAATCTCTGAGTGTGCCCCAGCACGGGAAATAAAAACCCAGGCAGAAGCTAGGATTCCTTTGTGGCAAAATTGAACTCCATATGTTAAGAGAAAAGCTAATTTGTTACAGGGTAAAAGAACAATTTGGGCTATAACTACCTAGATATTGAAACACCAGCCTGCTGCTGTTCATCTGAACTTTCCTGCCTCTGCTTTATCTCTCTTCAAAGGCAGAAAGCCAATGCAGGAGTGCTAAATGTGCCTGGCATATCAGAGAGAGAGCAGGGTTTGTAAAAGTCCCATTTCCTGAATGTTTTGTGCTCCCCAAGCTGTTTCTGTGAGTAAACCCGTGGTTGGGAGGGGAGGCAGAGCAAGAAGCATTCTGCAGACCTTCCCACCTTCCCTTTGTCCTGCAGAGCCGCTGCCTCACCCCAGCTCTGAGCTGCCTGCTGCCACAAACACCTGGGGAAGGGGAGGCAGGGGAGCTCCCGTTCTGCTCCTTCCTGCCCTGCTTTGTCCTCCTGGCTTTGCTGCACTCACTGCTGGGTGCAGGACCTCGGGGAAGCTGCTGGGATATCCAGATTCCTGCCATCACAGGATAATTCCAGTCAGAAGGAGCCCCTGGGCATCCCCTCATCCAACCTTCCAAACCCCGAGGCTAAGAGCCCACTCAAGGTGCATTCTCACCACCAAAAATGCCCCCATGTTTTCCTGGGGGAAGAGGGGGGTTAAATCCTGCAGCCCCAGGAGGGCTCTGAGGAGAGCCCAGGAATGCACAGCAGTTCCCTGCTGGGATGGGTCTGACAAAGACAGAAATCTGAATTTCCATGGCACGGCTCAAAGAGCCAAGGGAGAGCTCCCAGCCCCAGCAGAACAAATAAACAAGCACAAACGGGGTGCAAACAGCAGGGCTGCTCCCTCAGAGACTGCTGAAGGGCTAATTTACAGGACATGGAACATCATTAGCTGAGCAAATATAATCCAACCACGTTATTGATTAATTTACAAACCCATTAAGCTGCTGTAGGAACTCGTGGCGAGGCTGTGTCTGCATCAAGGGTTCCCTGTCTGTGCACTCTTGGAAGGATTAAATTTGAGTGCCTTATTTTGCTCCAAACCCTTTTTGGGAGGAGATCTCATTGAATGTTCTGAGCTGCACCTGCATGTTTGTAATTAAAGCAGGGCAAAGGGGCGAGGGGAGAATCTCATTATTTGTTCTTCTCTAGTCAAACACGTCACCTCATGGTGGGGAAACATCAGAAATCCTGTGAGCAGCTGATCACAGCTCCCTGTGGAAGAAAACAAACATGTGCAGGCATCATTTAACCTTTCCTTTGCCCCTTTTTTTTTCTTTTTTTCCCCCTTTCCCACCATGTTCAAGCATTAATACCCCTGAAGTCAGTTCCCAACTGTTCTGTACAGCCTGTGGCTTTTCCTGCTTGGTTCTCCCAGCTCTGCCCTCCTCCCCTTCCTCCTCTCCAGAGCAGGTGAGAGCTGCAGGCACTTTTATCCTGCGTGTTTGGACCCAAAATGTCCTAAAAACACGGGCCTAGGAGAGACCTGGAAGCCCAGATGGATACAAACACTGCCTAAGCTGATTTGATGAGAAGCCTCACATCTCTGGACAAAGCCCATCACTTGTGGTCCTTCTGCTGGAGGTTACACCACCATCTTACCTTTCATTTTCCTTTCTATCAGGCCCCCAGGCTTTTGTGCTGAGCATTCCTGACATTCAGGTGTGAAATGACAGGTCATTAAAGGTAAAAACCACTGGGCAAGGCTCCTGCTACAGCCCCGGGGCCTCAAGGGCTGCAGCAAGGTTTCACTGGTGGGAAAACTTCCGATTTACCTGCTTGCCTAGAGCCTGGGCTGGGGGCTCAGCAGGGAGGATCCAGGCAGGGAGAGAAGGGATGGAGAGCCCCTGTGCTCAGGTGAGAAGCTGCCACCCCTAAAATCACTTTCCTCGGCAGATTTAACAAATAAAAATCCCTTTTGGTCAAAGGCCTCAGGCCAAATCAATAGTGTTGGCTTCTCTCATGAAGTGAAAGATGAAATGGGCAATGGCTGGGAAGCATGCTCACACCCATGGCAGCTCTCACCTGTCTGTTTTTTGCATGTCCACACTCACAGAATAAAAGGATTTGTACATTTATATTTCCCATAGAATATGGATATAAATCCCTTTGTGACCCAGGTGTAGTTAGCCCACAGCTCAGCCTCTGTAGGAAAGCAGGGACAGGGATTGTCCTGGTGGCAAAGCAGCCAGGTTTGGTGGCTCCTGGACATTGTCCTCCTTGCCCAGGGACAGATTTCTGTGCAGCTGCAGGGACAGCAAACACAGGGCTGTGCTGGAGGGGATGGGGAACACGGGGGGAAAAAGCACAGCCCTTCACTTCCATCCCCTTCTCTCCCCCCACTGCAGTGTCCCAAATAATCCTTATCTAAGTATTTCCTTCTGGAGCTGTGCTGCCTCTTATCTTGTTACACCATGGGTTTGTATTTGATCTTAATCTTCCTCTGTTTAGCTGTACCAGCCTCTGGCCTTTTCACATTGAAGGATTTTCTCTCTGCAGAAATTTCCTATTAGGAGTAGGGGGCTTGGAGGAAAAAGTGTTTCTGTGGATAAATTATCACACAGGATCCAACATTATACAAAGGGGGGGACAATAAAAGATAAGGCCAGTTTAGCATGAATTCATTTTCCTAAAGCTTACAGAAAAATCACCTCATTTCCTTTTTGCTTGGTGCTGTTTTCCTGGGATGCAGGCAGGATGCAGGCAGTGCAGTGGATCTCCCATCTCCCATCCTGCAGCACAGCCACTCCAGGCTCTCTCCAGAGTGTGCCTCCAGCTCCCAGCAACAGCTCCAGAGTCCCTGGGAGGCACCGTTCACTTCATCATTTCACCACAAACTGGAGAGCCAACAGCAGCTCCAGTGCTGCCAAATGATTCCCCCCTCACAAAGGCAGCTGTGAAAGAACATTATCATTACAGATCTCAAACAAGCTTTCTTCTTCTTTTTTTTTGGTTGTTGTTACAAATTCCCGTTTAAGGCTGCTGATGAATATTAATTCTCATTATCCCAGAACACTGCCAGGATGTGCAGTCAATCATGAATTCCTCATAAAGATAAGCAGGGCTTCACATTTGCAGCCTTCCAGGACCTGCAGGAAAAATGGAGAGAGAGTGTTTACGAGGGCTTGGGGTAGCAGGGTGCAGGGAGTGGCTGCACAAGGAAAGAGAGTGGGGTTAGATGGGATACTGGGCAGGAATTGGGAGGGTGGGCAGCCCTGGCTGTGGCTGCCCCTGGATCCCTGGCAGTGCCCAAGGCCAGGCTGGACACTGGGGCTGGGAGCAGCCTGGGGCAGTGGGAGGTGTCCCTGCCATGGCAGGGGTGGGGTGGGATGAGCTTCAAGGTCCCCTCCAGCCCAAAGCAGGTTTCTGTTTGAGTAAAGGCAGCAATTCTTGTACTGAGGTACAGCAAAAGCTCTGCAACGTGTTTACCATGAACGATGGATGAGTCCTCGGGCTTGTATTTCCAGGAACTCAGCCTCAGCTGTGCTGGCTCCATGGCTGTGCAGAGACCTCCTCCCACCCAGCCAGCCTGGCACCAGGCTGCCTCAGCCCCCTCAGATGAGGGCACGGGGTCAGGCACAGCTGGGGAGGAGAGAAACAAGCCTGCTGTAATGAAAGCTGTTCCCTCATTCCCTGTGCACAGCACCCAAACAGCTGCCCAGGATGCTCCAGGCCCTGCAGGCTGGGGGTTCCATCAGCCCAGAGCTCAGCAGGGCTGCTCTGAGGCTGCCAGGGGCAGGGATGGCCCTCGGGGTGTCCTGCACCACAGGGAGCTGCTGGACACCTGAGCTCAGGTGCCAGCATGGGCATTTCTCCTGGAGTGTGGTGGGAACTGTCCCTGCTGTCCCAGGGCTCCTGGAGCTGCAGAGAGGGAGCAGCAGGGACATCCAGCCCCTCAGGCACCTGGAGCTGAGCTCTGTCACATCCCCATGGCTGCTGGGGGCACCTGGGACAGCTGGGCACATCCTGCCAGCAGCTGCCTCTGCTCTGTCTCTCCTGGCTGAGAAATGAGCAGGAGAGCCCCAGGAACAGGGGAAGGGCTGCAGCCACGGGGTAAAGGCTGCTGTGGGAAATCCCTCTGGAATCCATCCTTTAGGAATTCTCTGCAATCCATCCTTTAGGAGCTGCTGCTTTGGGAAGTCCCTCTGGAATCCCTCCCTTCCCCGAGGAGGAGGCTCCCCAGGTGCCCCAGAAGAGGCAGCTGCTCTGTCTGTCTGTCCTGGCTCCTTGGGAAGGCAGCTGTGTGCCAGTGGCAGTGCTGGCTGTGCTCCTGGCTCCCCAGAGCAGCAGGTCCCCCCTCTGTGCTGCCTGGGACAGCAGCAGCCTCTCCCTGCTCCAGGTGGCACAGAGCTGCAGCACAGGGAAGAGGAATTCCCACCCAGGCCATGAAGGAGCTCCTGTCCCCAGCACCCAAAGTGTCACCTCTCCCTGTCCTTGCCACTCCAGCCCTTTGTGCACTGGTTGGGTTCATGTTTTAATTGGCTGTGCCTCAGATTTCACACAGCCTTGCACTGGGAAAAGCCTTGCCAGGCAAAGGCAGGGAGGTCTCTCCCTCACAAACCCCTCGGGTTTCTCCCCTGGGGTGGAACTTCCCTGAGATTTAAATGAAAGGTGGCTCTGGAGTCTGAGGGCAATTCCCACCCGTGTGTGTCACCAGCTGTCACACCGAGCCTCCTGGGAGGCTCCTGGCACTGCAGCACCCCGGGGAGGGCTGCCTTTGCCTCAGGGAAATCACTGCATTTATTGCTGCAGCCTTAGCACAGCGGGAGGAAAATCAGGTACGGGCTCACTGATGCCTCAATGTGATCAATGCTGGGATTTTTTATATTTTTTTTTTTAAATAAAGCCTGTTTTGATTAATTGATGCCAGCAACAACCCCCTCTCAATTTCAGGATTTACCTTGCAGTGCTTCCACAGCTCCCTGTGGCAGCTCTGTGTCAGCCCTGTCCTGCTGCCACTTCACACCCACTGTGCATGACAGGCAGCTGGACAGGGGGACCATAGAGACAGAGAGCCAGGAAAAGATTCTTTGGGAATTAGGGATCACCCAGTGCCTCCCCTGCCATGGCAGGGACACCTCCCACTGTCCCAGGCTGCTCCCAGCCCTGCCCAGCCTGGCCTGGGCACTGCCAGGGATCCAGGGGATCATGGTGTGCCAAGCCCTGCCCAGCAAATGCTGGGAGAGGCTGAGGGCTGGGCTCAGAGGGTGTTTTCTGGGGTCTCAGGGGAGGTTCTGGGGTCTCAGGAGGGGTTCTGGGGTCTCAGGGGCTGTTTCCTGGGGTCTCAGGGGGTGTTCTGGGGTCTCAGGGGCTGTTTTCTGGGGTCTCAGGGGGGGTTCTGGGGTCTCAGGGGGGGTTCTGGGGTCTCAGGGGCTGTTTTCTGGGGTCTCAGAGGGGGTTCTGGGGTCTCCAAGAGCTCCCAGCCCAAGGACTGTGCCCCTGGTGCTCTGAGCCTGCAGGGAAGCAGGAGGAGCGTGCTGGATGTGCTCAGTGCCTGATTATCAGCCAGGAAAGGCTGGCAAACCCTGCTGGGATGGCAAGGACCAGGCCAGAACAGCAAATGGCTCCAGTGCTTGTTGTGAACACGTCCCAGGGACGTGGAACAGAAGGGACAGGGCAGTGGCTGCTCCCCCCTCTCGTGCTCAGAGCAGCTCTCAGAGGAGCTGTTCCTCACCACAAACCCATCACAAGGAGGAGGCACAGCCCAGTGAAAGCCCCACATCTCCCTGGGGCAGCACAATCCATTCCCAAGCCCTTTTTATCCTGAATTTGGCTTTTCCTCAGCCAGCCAGCCTTGGGGTGAGGCAGACAGGTGAGCCCAGCTGTTCCCAAGCTGCTCAGGCACCCCAGGTGAGGTCCCTGCTCCCCAGGACCCTGTGCAGAGGTGGGAAGGGTTACCACTGCTCCACAAAGGATGGGGAATTGGCTCCCAGAAATAGGGAAAGCTCCAGCTCAAATGGAATCATCTGAGCTCCATCTCAAATGGAATCATCAGCAGAGGATGGGAATGGAGCCTCTTTCAGAGCAAGGAGTGATTTCTTGGCTGCAGAGGTTGGTTTAGATCCAGGGAGGATGCACAGAGAGCAGCTGAATCATCCCCGGGGTGGAGGGGTCATGGGCAGCCCCAGGCAGGGCAGGAGAACACAAACCAGGCATTAAAATACCAGCCAGGGAGCCAAAACACAGCTGGGAGTGAGTCACTGTGCCTGCCCAGACTGCTGGGTGCCAGCAACACCAAACCTGGGCACTGCACTCACCTGGGAGGGCAAACAAACAAATATCCACGTGCTGGACACACAGGAGGGCTCAGGTCCTGCAGAAGGGTGACAGGGTTGTCCCAAAATCCCCACTCCTCCAGGGACACGGTGGGCTGGGGGAGGGAGACACTCTGTGCCTGCAACATTAAAAACAAACAAACCACTAAAAACCCTATTGAAACCAAACCCAAAGGAAAGAGCAAAACAAAACAAACAATAAACCCCAAACAAACAAAGGAAAAGAAAATACTGCTGGGGAAAAACCAGAACTGCAGGAATTTCCAAGGCAGGCAGAGAAAAAGTGGCAGTGAGGGGAGGCCAGGATGCGGGCAAGAAATAGATAAAGCTTGGCAGGAAGGGAAGAGGGTGCTAAATGTGCCAAGGAAAGGGCAGAACAAAGCGGGAAGTGGGAAAAAACAGAGTCCCAGAGAGGAGGAGGAGGGTGGCATGCTCAGCAGGACTTCTGTTTCCACCCCAATGTCTCCCTGCATTTCCCCAAGGTGCCATCAATACCTGGTGGCCTTCACTGGGGGCTGCTCTGATTTCCTTCTGGTGCCAGCAGCTGCTTCTCACCCAGAGCCAGGGGGCTGTGAGCTTCAAAGCCGAGCACTGACTGCCACTGCAGCTCCCTGCCAGGGTTCCTGTGGGAAAAGGTGGAGAATCCTGGGGAGTTTTGGTCCCAAGAGCTCACAGATGCTGGGGCCCAGCTTTTACCCTCTCCCTCCTTTGGGTGCTCCCCGACAGCTTTTTTATCCTCCCTGTACTGTGCTGCCCTAAACTGCACCCAGATTTTGCAGTGAGTAACTGCAGACAAGTGAATAAACCCGAGAGAAAATGCAGGGAAAAAATGATTTGGGGCCAGAGAACACTTCCAAACCCTTCTGGCTTGAAACAAGTGCTGGGCAAGAGCAGCAGAGGTGGTGGCTTGAGTGGAGCCCTGGCAGAGCAGTTTAACAAGCCCTGTCCCTCCCAGGCCTGCATTTCAATATTTGATCTCCTCCCTGCACTCAGGATTATGTATTAGGAGGGGGAAGGATCTGGAAGATTGTTTTCCCGCGCCCTGGTTAAGCTGCTCTCCCTCAAGCCTGATGCCCATATGGCCTGGTAATCATGCAGCACCATCATTTAGCACAGTTTGCCTGCAGATAAATCCCAAAGTTAAGCATGGGCTGGGGTAATGCTCCCTCAGCAGCACCTGCCTGGCCCAGGGGGAACCAGCAAGCAAACCAGACCAGAAATGTGGTTTTATGGCTACTTATGGCAAATCACGTTGGTTTCTCTAATGGAACTGCACTGGTTAGGTTTTGCTAAGATAAAATGGCAAGCTATGTCACGGTGGATCAACTGCACTATCCCAGAGAAATAAGAGAAATCCTCTTGCCCCTAATAAAGTTCAAACTGGACAGAGGATGAAATGGAAACCAACTAAAACAAAAAACAAAACAAGGGACTTACCGAATATGTTTGATTAACGTGACCAAAACATACAGAAATTCATTTACAAGCTGAATAGGATGACATTTCCTCTTCTCCTGGGACTCATTCTTCTTTTCTCTCTTGTCTCCTAAATTTGTTAGCCACAGAGTATGGAGTAAGGGAATAATTTTATTTATCACCTTGTTTTCCAGAAACCTGAAAAACAAACCAAAACAAACAAGCAAAACCATAAACCCCCAAACCAAAGCAAACAAAACCCCAAAACACAAAACAAACGCATTTGGAAGGCACATCCTCAGCAGCAGCTGCTCCACATTCCAGTGCACTTCTGTGCACTTGCCTGAACCTGCCAGGGAGGTTTTTTGAGTATGTAATTGTATGTGAGGGAGAGGCAAGGGCAGGAGCCATGTTCTAGACAGCTCAAAGCCACTCCTGTGCCACTTGCTGTGCAGCAGGTCCTGTGACAGGATGTGAAATGAGGCTGCTGGAAATTTAAGAGGTAAAGGCACCAATACAAGGTGCTGTTTTGCTTTCTCAGTTTTTCAAGGAAGTGTTTTCCAAATCATGAAGCCCCTCCACCATCACCCCTCCCACCACAACCTGAAAGCATCTTGATTCTGTTTTCCAAAACACAAGGGACACCTCAGGGTTCAGCAGGTTCTGCCAGTACAGCCCTCGGTGCCCCTGTCTCCCTGCCTGTCACCCTCGTTTTCATACTCAGCCACATAATTCTTCTACTGTGGACAGCAAAATTGTTCCCGTTCCTCCTGTACTTCTCTAGTTACCTTTTCTCTAAGCTGTGCAGGATCCACGTGAGGAGGCTGTGATCCTGTATCAGCTCATAGGCAGCTCTAGTGACACGGGCAGCACTTTGCAATACCTCCAGAATACAACTCTGAAAGAGAAAATGTAACTTGTTCTTCTACAGTCAGGATCTAATTATCTAACCTACAATTAGCAATTGGACTGGCACCTGATCACCTTCATAGTGAAATGAACACCACCTGTCCTCAGCAATTCCAGGGAAGGAAAGACTTCCTTCAAAGCTTCCTACCACGGGTGCTACTCTTACAAGAACCCTTCGGGTAGCAAGACAATTTTATTATTTTGTCCAACGTTCTGGTACCTGAAATACTCAGGGTGGATGCTCCCAAGCCTGACAGCTCCTGGCACGTGAGTCTCCCTCCTGCTGAAGCACTGTTCAGGTAACAAATATGCTGGCTGGGGAATGGAGACCCCCAAAAAAGAAAAGGCCCTGACTGTAGGCACAAAAGCACGGCGCCCACGTGAGGCTCTGTGACAGCAGGAACCTGTTCCAGTTTCAGGGGATAAGGATGTCACTGCTTGAGACAGAAGCAATTATTTCCCCCTCCACACATACACAAAATCCACAAGGAACAGATTTTCAAGAGGGCAAAGGCAGAGTCAGCTGCTCCTTTCTGCTTTGTACTTGAGATCTCAAAGCCATGCAGACTTCAGTGGTCTGGGGGTTTTTTTGGTGCTTTCTTTTCAAATTCTTACCTGGGAGCTCTCATCACACAAAGGACGTTGAAAACGGAAAGCAGGACCTGGAAGATGAAATCTGAGGATCCACTCATGCTCTGCTTTGTAGTGGAAGCCACAAAGAAAAATACCACCACCAGACATTTGGACATTTCCAAATAATACCTGCTCCTAAGAGCACAGAACTCTGGCTCCCTGCGAGGGCCAGCTCAGAGCTTACTGCAGCTTGTTCTGGCTGTCTCAATTTCCACCCCTATCCAATTTCATCACTAACATCCATCAGGAACGGTCAGTCTGCAGCCCAAACATGCAGTGGAAAAGGAATTGCACAAGCTGCTGTTCCTAAAACACTTCAGTTGAACTCAACGTTACTAATCTAAACTCAGAAATGAAGGTAAGCTAGCTGGGGCAGAATATTCTGTTTGTTGTGCTCACAGAGCACGACTCACTGTGTGTCAGTATTGAGAAAACAACAAAAACCCCACAGAAATAGCATTTTTAATTCCTATAGGAAACACAAGAAATATGCCTCTAATTAACCACCGATGGGAGAAAGAGATTTCACTGCATTTTTATGGCTTTTTCCCATAAATTTCTGAAGAATTACTGGGTACACAAAATGGGACTCTTACCTCAAAATCAAAACTGTAGAAAAGCTGGAAAAAACCTGGTACTTTCCTCAGGTCCAGGTACTGGTGTGACAGAAGGGATCTGTTTACCCTTATGTCCATGTGCTCCTCTGTCAAGAGAAAAAGCCAGCATTGTGAGGAGTACAACATTTCCAATTCACGGCCACGGACAACAGTAACTGGAAGCTGTGCTGTGCAGTGCTCCAAGCTGGAGAACAGCCCAGGAACTGCAGAAGGCCTTTGCTCTGAGGCTCATTATATTGCTGGCCATCCCTCCCCTTCTCTTCCCCAGAGTGAAAAGCTCAGTCAGGAGCGCACGAGCACAAAGCAGGCGAGCAGATCAACATTCCCCAAGGCTCTGGTTTCCACCCCAGCAGTGACACACGCTGCAAGTCCCAGTACCTGGCTTCAGGATCTGCTGTGCCACACGAGCAATGCAGAGGGACAGGGAGAAGGTGAACCTGAGGTTTGGCTGCCTGATTCCATCCTGCACAGCATCCAAGAGATACAGCGACTGCAAGAGCCCAGGGAGAGAAGCCTGAACCACAGCCCACAGGAACACAACGGGAGCATGAATACACAAACCAGCTTCTGGGACACTTCATAGGCCATATGGGTCAAATACCAATTCCATGGGGATTTCCATTCCTACAAGCAAAATGCCCAAGAATTTCTAAAACACCTTTCCTACTTTCTCTGTCCATTGATTGTAACAGCAGGAAACACAAAGCCATTAGGGAGGGTCGCTCATCCAACACACTTCCAGGCGAAAAACCATTTCTGCCACTCTAGCAAAGCCACTGGATCCACTGTCTCAACCGACGGTAACTATTTAAATATTGTTTCAAGAATCCTAAGGGACACCAGCCTTGGAACTCTCAGCAAGTGCTCAGCTTGGTTACTTCAAGGGCTTTCCCCCCCAGGGAACCCTGCACTCCCAGCTTGAAACACCGCTGTCGCTACAACAACTTGCACACACAGACGACACCAGGCGGCTGCGAGTCCCCTGTCAGCGGCAGCTCCTCCCGGGCCGTGACCAGCACCGCCCCCCGCCCGCCCCCGTCCCCGCTCCCAGCCGGGACTCCAGCCAGAGCTGCGGGCAGCTGAAACTGTCCCCGGGAAGCCCTGCCCGGAAAACCGGGCCGTCCCCGTCCCGCCCCCGTCCCCCCGCCACCCCCAAACCCCTCGGCCTCCTCTCCCTGCTCACCTTTCTGACTCCCCCCGCCTTCCGGAGGGCAGCGGGGGTGGTGAGCGGCGGCGGCGGCTCCCACGGCGGCAGCACGCGGCGGCACGCGGTGACCGCAACGGCGGCGGCACGCGGCAGCACGCGGCGGCGGCAGCACGCGGCGACCGCAGCACGCGGCGGCGGCAGCACGCGGCGACCGCAGCACGCGGCGACCGCAGCACGCGGCGACCGCAGCACGCGGCGACCGCAGCACGCGGCGGCACGCGGACCACGCCCAGGGGGGGCGGTGCTGGAGGGAGCTCGGAAGCGAGAGGCGGCCCCGCCGCTGCCTTTGGGCGCGGGTCCGGCTCCTGCCCGCCCGCAGCACGGCTGGAGTTACAGACCGTGTCTGCGCACCTGGATACGCCGCGGAAAATTGCTCCCAGGCGGCGCCGTAGTCAGGGTAGAGCGCAGGCAGCCGGGTAGACGCACTAGGGGGCCTTGCATTTTTCCCGCCCTTTTTTGCCGCCATCTTGGGAAGGTCAAGCACGTGGCGCCGAGTCGCCATACTGGGAAGGGCGTCACGTGATTTCCGCCCTCACTCGTCGCCATCTTTGTTGCGGCTGAAGCCACTTCCGGCCGAGCCGCCATCTTTTTTTGTGGCACCGCTAAGGCCCCCTTGGCTGCTAACAAAGACGCCTGACTAAATCGACGGCTTGAACACAGCCGCGGCATAGCCGAGCCCACAGACCATGTCCACACACCCGGAAACACCACAAAAAAATTTCATCTGGGCGGCGCTGCAGTCGGGGTTGCGCACAGGCAATCAGCTAGACGCCTTCGGGCTCTTTAGCTTTTCCCGCCCTTTTTTGCCGCCATACTGGGAAGGACGTCACGTGACTTCCGCCCTCACTCGCCGCCATCTTTGTTGCGGCTGAAGCCACTTCCGGCCGAGCCGCCATCTTTTTTTGTGGCACCCCTAAGGCCCCCTTGGCTGCTAACAAAGACGCCTGACTAAATCGTGGCTTGAACACGGCCGCGGCATAGCCGAGCCCACAGACCATGTCCAAACACCTGGAAACACCTCAGAAAATCACTCTCAGACGGCGCTGCGGTCGGGTTTTTGCGCAGGCAGCTGGCTAGATGCCACCAGGGTCCTTGCTTTTTTCCCGCCCTTTTTGCCGCCATCCTTGGAATGTCGGGCCGTAGCAGTGCTCCCAAGCTCACAGTCCGGGGCTGCCACGCGCGTCGGCGTGGGCTCGGGGGAGCGCTGCAGTACCGCTTTCCGTCCACAAGGTGACAGCGCTGCGCGCGCTCTCAGCCAGGGCTTGTCACTTTCATTGGGGACGGGCACGGGAGAGCGCTGCAGTACTCATCACTGACCACGAGATGGCAGCATTGTCCACGAGTTCACAGCCCGGCCCTAGCGCGCTTCGGGGATGGGCACGGGGGAGCGCTGCAGTACCGCTCTCTGTCCACAAGGTGCCAGCACTGCCCCGGAGCTCAGCGCTGGGTCGGGGGCCGGCACGGAGCAGAGGCAAAAGAGGTGCCCAAAAATCCCCTTCCAAAAATTCTCTAAATTAAACGCCACAAAAGTCTCCCAACCACAACTACAAGAACCCTGTCACCAATGAAATCCAAACCCAAAAAGCCTTTCTTTTAGGCTATATTTCCACATTTTTAATACTTTTTATTTTTATATTGATATTTATCATTACAATTTATTTTTTATATTCCTATCTATGTATATCTCATAGAATATACGCAACATGTAATATGATATATCGTATTTATATTATTGATATTATTTTTTGTTTTATATTTCTATTTTTAGAATTTATATTTCCTATTTTTGTATTTTTTAAGCTCCTGTTTGTTTATATTTTACAACGACATTTTAAATTATATTAATTCAGTAACCTAACACAGCAGAAGCACAGTTAATTACAATTAAATTAGCCTGGTTTTCCAAGGGGTAAAGATTTAATTCTTATTAAAATAATATTGGCATATTTTCTCTTTTTCTGTTTTTTTTGGGGGGGGGGGTTGTTTTTCAGGGGGTTTGCTTTGGCATTTTTTTGTTTGCTTTGTTTTGGATTCCTCTGTTAGTGAACAATGAGCTTGGGAGAGTTACAACATCAAAGGGCTACTTGGTTTTATTGCCATCTCTGAAATACACCTCCACATCAAGTCACTGCTGGTGATACTGCACAGGGGTGGAATGAGACCCGGTGGGGGTTCCAAAGAAAAAAAACGGCACCACCTCCCTTCAGGTTTTTTAAAGGAGCAGAAAATGCAGAGGTTTTGCTAACGGCACCCTCAGCTCTATGCACATGTCCGGGGCCATGGATGTCATTTTTCAACTCCTTTTTTGCCAACAGCCAAACTTCCAGACACTCAGGGTAAGAGAGAGTAAAGGAAAAGAAAAAAAAAAAAAAAAAAAAAGTAACAAAGCAAAGATGAAAAAATAAAAATATATAAAATAAAATAAAAAAGAAATAAAATAAAAATTTAAAGATAAAATAAACCTAAAAGTAATAAAAATAAAGTCAAAAATATAAAAAGAAAAATAAGATGAATAAAATTAAAAATTAAAAATACAAAACTAAAACAGCAAATAAAAAATAAAGAAATAATATAAAAAAATAAAAATTAAAAAAGTAGAAATTTTTAAAATTAAATTAAAATTAAACTAAAAATAAAATTAGAAGAAGTAAAATATAAAACCATTTAAAGATACAAAACAAGAAATAAAATAACATGAAAAAATAAAACACAAAATCAAAATATAGCATTAAAAAACCTCAAATCAAAAAGCAATAAATAAAAAATAAAATAAACAATAAATAGAATAAAAGACAAAATTAAATAAATGCAGCTCTCCCCTCATGCCATTGCCTAACACAGCTCTGGGAGCTCCTGATTTACCAATGTGAATTTGGCAAATGCCCTTGGAAATGTGCCCTACGATGTAGCAAAATTCCAATGAGGATGGAAAATTGGCATTTGCAATAAATATTCCCTTACTAAAATCAGAAAGAGGAAAAACATCAAATCAAAGGAAGGAAAAATAGCTAAATCTCGCCTGGAAGACAAGCTCAGGCATTTCTAACAGTGAAAACTATTGGAACAGTCAGGAATTTGGTGGAAGTCCATGGAATAATGACTTAATATCTGCTTCCTCTGCTCGGATTTTAAAGGGAAGCGAGAACTAAACACCTCAAGTTACTCCCACCCCAGAATTGTCTGTATTTTGTGGGAGAAACATTGCAAAAAAAACCCTCCAGGCTTACTTGTATCTGACATCTGAAGCTCTTAGCAGAGCTGGGAAGTTTCAGTGGAACAGAAGAGCCACCACAATTGCTGGAATAATAAAATTCAACTTGGCAAAAGTCAGGAACTTTATTTACAAATCCATGGAGGAGAAGGAGCAGGATGACACCAGGAACACACTCCAGCTGAAAGCAACGATTTATTGGAAAAGGCAGGAAATCCAATGGACAGCCTCTGGTTACAGTCAAGCAGTTCCCCAGGAGTCAGAGACAAAAGTGGGAACCTTGGGCTGGGATAAGGCCTTCCCCTGCCTTGGCTTCCTTGGCTTTGCCAGGGCCTCTCTCAAAATTCCTACCTCACCGTGCAGCTCCTAGAAAACAGGAGAACCTGTGGAAACCACCCAGAAATCCACGGATTTCCAGTCCTTAAGACCCAAAGCGGCAGCAGAATGTCTCCAAACTGTACTGCAAACCGGCAGGTCTGAGGAGACGCAGGGATCTGTTCCACAGGGGACACGAGTGCCCCTCAGCCAGGCAATTATTTCTCTCGGCTCTTCCCTCTGCTCTCTGAGGACACCAGCAGCAGTTTTTCCCTGGTGTTCCCCTTTCCATCAATGCAGATTTCTGTTCTCCTCTGACTCTGTGTTCAGGAAGGAAAAAAGGAATATTATCATTACACAGATGGTCCAGGAGGGTGTGACTGAGGCAGGATCAGCTCCCAGTCCACTGCTGCTTCTGGATTTCTGAGCAGTTCCTTCCCATCCTGCCCTTCCCAGCACCATTCCCTGGGTGCCACGTCCACAGACACCTTCTCCAGGCAGCTTAACAAGCCACAGAAACCCAAAGAAAAAAGATCAAAAATCAATTCACGTGTTTCTAGTCTGGGGAGAATGAGGGAGGTCTAATACCTGTATTTATTTTAGAACAGTAGAGCAATTTTTTAATGACCTTGAGTATCAGTGAAGGGCAGCAAAAGCTGATAAACTCCTTTACTAACTTACTAGCAGCAGAAAACTTAAGCTTTGTTGCTAAAAATTAAGGAGGTGCCATGTTGGTGTTAGTGCTTTTAACCTTCTAACATTAGAGATTATTTGTACCATAAATTCATTATTGAAGCAGTTTACTTTAAAATAAGACTTTTTACAATAAAGTTGGCAAAAAAAGAGAGTCCCAAAATCAAGATATAAATCTCACAGCTATTAAAAAAATGTTGCCTTTGGTGTGTATAACTTGCCAGCCCCTCATGTTTTCAGTTCTTACCATTTATTGTTACCAAGTTGATGATTAAAACCTTGTAGAAAGCTCAAAAGATATCCAGGACAAAGCTATGCATTTTCCCAAGTACCCTGAGTGCGGAATGGCACCAGCCCCAAGTGTTTGCTCCCTCAGCCCAGCCCAGAGGAGAGGAGGCTGCAGCTGCTCCCTGGGGGGGGGTTTGGAAGGGACTCACGCACTTGAAGCCATTCGTGTTGGTGGCCTGCACTGGAGTGCCAATAAATGTGATTCTTGTCATCTCTTCAACACCATGATTGGACTGGACAAAAACTGAAAAGGGAAAAAAAGGCAAAAAACACCCATGACACAGGAGATGACAAACGAGGGGACGCAATAGGGAGAGAAAACTCTCGGCGAGAAGAATGACCGCGAGGACCGAGAGAATGCGGAATGAGATGACCGACGCGAGACCGACAGCGAGCCCACCAGACTCAAGAGAACCCTGGAGGAAGATGCTAACAGGACGATTTATTACAAGGACCACAAAGATGGATGCCCGAGAGTGCTAAGGCCAGAACGCTCTACCTATCTTTGCATTCTTACAAGTCCTAATCGGCCATAATGGATGTTTGCGGTGCACAGCTGCTGAACAAGACCTTAAAAGTCATCGGACTGGATGCTTTTAAAGAGAGATGTGATTCCGATGCCTGTCTGAGCTCCCGAGTCAAAGGTTCGACAGTGTGACGGAAAACCACAACACCCACCATGCCCCGGGAACCAATATGGACGACAGCAAGTTCCGTCCCCTGGACAGCAGCTCCCGGCGTGCAGCGAAACGCCGCCTTGCCCGCTCTGTGCCGCCGCCGAGACGGCGACTACACCGCACTACGTGCCCAACGTAGCTCCGCACGCCCCAGTGCGGCTCCGGACAGACCGTGCCACCCGCTCCCTCCCGGCGCCGTTCGCGGGCAGCCCCCGCCGCCCGCTCCCGCACAGCGCTGCCGCCTGCACGGCTCCATCCGGAGGCAGCTCCCGCCACTCGGTGCTTCTGCCGCGGACCCCGCCAGCGCAGCCGCCCCCTACAGGGACCGTCGCCCTCCTCGGGGCTTTCCCTGGACCCGCCACGCGGTCGTCCGTCTCCCACTCACCTTCAAGTAGCGGTATCAACGTGAGGCAGCGCGCAGCCACGGAAAGCGCCAGTGCGCGTTTCTTACCTGGTGTTCTAGTCAGCAGCTGGCACCGGCGACGTCTCAATAACATTAGCGCCCGTGCGCTGCGTTCGCAGCGGCAGCGCCCCGCCGCCGGTAACAGCCGCGAGCTGCACATGCGCATGCCCCCGCCCCCCGCCTGCGCTCATCGGGAGCCTCTGCGCACGCGCGGTTTTTTTAGCACCGCCGGTTCCGCGCGGGCGTCTGGCGCGCGGCACCGAGCGTTAACCTTACACAAGCATCTGTTTCTGCTACCAAAGTTGGTTGAACCCATCACTTCCATACAGTAGTATAGTCGATCTTGATAAATATCTTGTAGTTCTGAAGAGAGAGGATAACGGTATGGATTGCGCGGCAGGAGCAAGTGTGCATTTACTCTTTGTCACAGTATTAGAACACAATAGGGGCAGAATTAAAACGCTGTTTCCACTGTGATTCCACTGAAACTTTCTTTACGTCCTTTGGTTTTTACACTCCAAGCAAACATCACATTCCAGTATGCGATTGTAAACATTGCCATTCCAAGCAAACCATTATGAAATCTATCAATAAATGAAGTTCCCGTTTAAGCCTTTTACAACACAGCTGCTGCGGTTGCCCCACCTTTTGGAAAACCTATATATTAAAATTTAAAACATCAAAAGAAGTAAAAAAAAAAAAAAAAAAAAAAAAAAAAACCACAAAAAAACACCACAACCCAGAAACCACAACTGCACAACAACTTTGAAGAAAAAAGTCAAGTGAAGAAATTTAGTATCTATTTTTTTCCATGTACACAAATAGAGAACTGTGATTCTTAAATAATGAAAGCATGAAATCAGAAGTGAACTATTATCAATAAACAAGACATCTCTGAGAATCCATATTTTAATAGAAAGTGCTTAAATTATATTCTTAATGCTGTGAGTAGCATGAGTAGCATAGTAACAGGCTGACAAGTATCTTGCTGTCTTTTTTTATGTAAAAATCTCGGGAAAAAGAACTACTTACATGAACAAAAAAGGAGTAGACTAAAAGATAAAGTCATCAGCCAAGGATTTTCCAACTACTCTATGCTGTACAGTAGAGAAATATTCAAACAACTACCCTGACCCACCTCCCTCTCTCAAAAATGTCTCAGTTCTTTGGATTAAATGATGACCAACTGAATTGATTTTGTCGTCTTGGCAACACCAAATCCAATGTCAGATCTCTTTGTTCTTTTTCTGAATCCACCAGCTGATAACCAAGAATGTTTATAGCACCTTTGCAAACTTCCTGTATTTTCTTAACTTTCTGAAACGAAAGAATGTTTCTCCAGGCCTGGGAAACACTAACTGCATCTCGAGATGTTATTTTGAAGGCTTCTTTTTTTTTTCCTGGTCCCTGTCCATGTGTGATATTATAGATCCAGCTTTTGAGCCTGGGAGTCAAACTAAGATCTGCAAATTTATACATTTCTGAGATTTCTGATAACGGATCTCTTACCAGATCTTCAAAACGGACCATTAAATAGCGATCTTCCAGGAAATTAGGTGGTTTTAGAGTAGCTGTTTCATAAATCTGAACGTGACTTCTACAAACCTCTTGCATTACTTTGTATTTGCTATCTTCCACTTTAGTGCCATTGGTACTCAAGACAATTCCATTGTCACGGGCTAACGCTTTGACTGATTGTTCCCGTGACTTAACCACTGCCCTGGGGTCACGGACCAGATGAATAATTTTGAGGTTCAGGGATGGATCAGTGAGAAGGGGGTATAGGACCTTCAAGTCAAAGAATCGAACTTCCTTGATGACAACATGGCTGTAAGTTTTACAGGCTTCCTCCACCTTGCTGAATGGGTACCGCCCACACAGAGTCTTGCATGCCAATTCACTGGTTATGTCAGTACGCTGAAAAGAGTCACAAGCAGGAGCAGAACACAGAGCCCGACTTGCAGCCCACTGAAAAAGATGGGATAAGTTTCTTTTCCAAGGCATGTAAGCATCAAACACAGACATGTCACACAGAAAGACTGACCTCACTAAGTCCCGCGCTGCCATGTGTAAGACTTTGGCACTGTTCTGGTACATTGTAACCCACACGTGCCACGCAGGTTCCATCAGGTAGAAGACGCTGGGGTGCTGGCTGAAAAGTTGACCGACAAAAGAAGATCCCAATCGCCAAGAGGAGAGAATAAGTATGTGGACTTGTGATGGTTTCTCCTCAGACTGAGGCAGGAAGCTACTATATCGGGCATACATGAAGAGTAAGAATCCAGTCTGAACTGTAACAAAAATTATAACAAATGTGCTAGGAATCCGAATCCTTGCCATTCTCACCGACGAAGAGCAATGAGAAAAGCTGAAAAAGAGAAGGGAAATATTGGTGAACCATTGCTCCTGTGGCACAATAACGATACAACTTAGACAAGACAAAGTCATGCATTAGTAAAACCTTTCTTCAAATATGCATGAATGTATGTGGTATTAACTGCTTCCTTAACCAGTTGCACTGGGGGATGATCACTGCAGGTGACAGCTGAATTAAGCAAATAAGTAAATGTTCAATGTTGAAGAAAACCTTGAGTTGATACAGCTCAACTTTTGGATTAAAAAAAAAAACAAACCCAAAAAAACACAACAACCTACAAAATACACATGGCTCTCAACTTGAGTATTGGTAAATATTACCCTGAGAAAAAAATTTTTCCTGAATCGCCCAACTGTATTTCTGTTTCAATTTAACATTACAAGGATTTCTATCCCCTAAAAGGAGTGGATGCGAACACTGGAACACTGGTAAACGTGGGTGCTGAAATAAAAATCATCTTATCTAATGTGAGTGCTGTACCCTACAGTGGCCATAGGGTGCTATACCAGTTGGTGCTTGTCCACAACCCTCCATTTTCCAAACTGCAGAAGACAGAAGATGGATGAAAACTCACAACCTGAAGCCACACCTAGCCACAGATAATAGAATGAAAAAGCTGCTGACATGTACCTTTGGTCTGGAGTGCATATACCCCAAGACTGAATACCCTGAGTTCGCATTCAAGGAATTACCAGCTTGGGAATTGGATTTGTCTGCATATAACTCCTAGAAAATCTTAGGCATGTCAAGCCCGAGTGGATTTCTGCTTTACTATGCAGTCAAAGTTCAAGACACACGCAGTGCTCATAGCTTCTTACTAGAGGTTTTTGGCACCTACCCTTTGGTGCTCTCACTCATGCATATTCCACTTGTAAGCAGTCAGTAAATGTTAGCAGGCAAAGTTTTAGGAAAGTAAGACTCCTCATGTGTGCAGACCATCTCAGAAGTTCTACATATACATATTTGCTATCTAGCAGCATTACAATTTGCAATTACAATGTTTTCTTGTTACAGTGAAAGATATATACACTCTGAACTCTTGAAAGAAAATCACGCAGACTAGTAAACATAGATACATACTCATTTGACATACTAAATTGAAATTAATTAAATGATCACTCATTACAAAAGCCTTTATGTGCACTGTATATAAAATGTGAAACTCCGCTTCAAAATTCTGTAGCAGCAAAAGTATACAAGAGTTCAACAAATAATTACATTGATTTAAAGTAAGTAGTGGAAGAAAAGCCTTCCAAGGACTGTTAAAGGCAAAAACAAGGCTACAGCCCATGGCTTAGCAATTCTCTAAACTATCGACAGCCCGTGGTATACGCCTGTATTGTGGTGACGCACTAGGAGAAATAAGGCTTACTTGTATTACTTCTTCCTTAGCAGTCCACTACTTGCTACTTTAAGACACAAGAGCAGATAGATAAATCCTTACTTTAATTCAGCTTGGCCATTCTTCATAGATAAAATCTGCCTTGTTTAAATACTGAATTTTGGCATATTACATCTCCAGAAGCATCTGTAAGTTTCTGTGCTCTGAGGATTGCCAGCAATCCAGCAGCCTGCACTGACACTTCACCAAACAGAGGGGATGAAAGAATCTAAGCTGAAGTCAAAGTACAGTTGCATTTGCTAACTGAAAGATCTTTTCCTGAAACAGGCTGTACGCCTGAAAGTCAGCCAGACACAACTATCTCAGATCTCTTTCTTGAGTGCAAAATGTGAGTCATTATCTACACTAAGACTGTATTCTGCAGCTCGTGCAATCTCACCCATTATGTAGCTTTTAGAGACTCATTTACACTTTTTAAAGAATTAATGTGTTTCTACTCTAGCTGCACAGAACTGTTGGTCCACTCTAATCATGCTGCAGAACTGCAACACTAACTGCTCTTTACATGTTATTAGCAGAGAGTGGGGGACTGAGGAATAAAAGCCAAAAGCTGTTTTTTTAAATTCACTTCTCTCTTGATTGTCTCTCAGACTTCTTCTCCTCCAGTTCCCATGCAAGTAGGATTGCAGACAACACTGTGCCAACAAAAAAACAGATAACGTGAGCATTAGTCCACAATACATGTCTGAACTAATCAAACTCAAGCGCTACAAATAATGTCAAATTACTGTAACTGAAGCATTTCCCTACACTTCAATATGATAGAAAACTGCAAGAAAAAAGTATGATGTCAAAGTAAAACACTAAGTAGATACCCATTTTCTAAATTTAAGATTAATTTTCTACCCTTTTGGAAAAGCTGGGGTGTTTCTAAGGAATATACACACATGTAGACACCACCAAAGCAAAAGCGTAATTACACAACAAAATATAGCATCTGTAAAGGTATTCTCTTGTGTGCTTCCCAGTGCATAAGGCAAATTACACCACTTTTTCTGTAAACAGTGCCCTTTATTTCTGCAGTTCTCATGTTGGGCATGTGTAATTTTATTTTCATGTAAACAACCATTTAGCATTTTCAATTGCATTCTGCAGTTAAGGTGATTTCAGCCCAGGTTAAACTTTCATTCCCTTAAAGTACGATTTCTTTTAACCCAACAAGCTCTTCTGTGATTTTTGATAAACTTTAGCTGAGGCAGAAAGCAGCTGTTGAACAGCCCACAGAATAACCTTCTCATAGAGTTGCTGAAGATCTATCTATGTATACACATATACACGTATTTATAAACCTACTGAATAGATCACATTATATCATTGCCTTAGTTGTGGACTTGGCATTGTTGGGTTAACAGTTGGACTTCATGATCTTACAGGTCTTTTCCAACCTAAAAAGATTCTACAATTCCAAATGTGAGCAACAGGACCTTGCCATACAGGCTACTTCTGATCTTCTAGCTATTCCACTGCAGGACTCACCAGAAGGTGCTGTTAGGCAAGCTTGCTCTTTCAGCAGAAAGGCAATATGCCAGAACTGCACACTGAAGCTGCACGCTCAAACACTAGTCTGACTTGCTTTGCATTGCCTCGCCTCTTTCTGCTAGTGCCCTCCTCCTTCATCAACAGCTCAGTGGCACCACCTGCCCACCCCAAGCTCCCCTCAGGAAAGCAAAACTGGGGTTTGTTATACCTCCTTTTTTCCTGCTTTGCTCCACAGAAGTGCTTCCTCGTAGCTGCACCTGCCTGACTATAGCATGCCTGCCAGCCACAAATGAGGGGGAGGAAAAGGAGAAGCAGCAGAGGGGACAGATGTTCTAGCATTACTGCCACTTCAGTTGCCATCTCAGTGACAAAGCTCTAGAAAACACCTCCTTGTTGACTCATGCAATCAGACTGACCCCAAGTGCCAAGGGAGCTACAACAAGCAGAAAAACAGGCTGCAACAGGCGTCAAGTTGCAGCAGACAGCACTCCGACACCTCTCACATCTCTCAGCTGAGACTCATGAAGTATGGCAACACACAGTGGCATAACAGTATGTGCTTTTGTAAATAATGAATAGTCCTTAGTGTAAGTTATTTTACTAACAGTTACACTGTTATTCCTTTTTTGTGATAGTAGTAGTACTTCTTTGGTGAGCATTTCTTCAAGAAGAGCTCTGGTAAAGAGAACAATCAGAAGTCCCTCAAATTCCTGAGGAACAATCATCTCTTCACAGGGCAATGCAAATGTTCAAAATGTGATCTGAAAAGCATCTGCATATATGGTTTAGTTGCCAGTCCCGAATTAAGCTCTGTTCCTGGGCTTCCCTGCTAACAGCTACTAATGGAAGCTACTAAGACCCCAGACTAGATGATCCCTAGGACAGTTCCACAATAACTATTGTCCAAAGGAAATTAATTATACAGACTGTCAATCAGAGCAATCATTTTCTTCACAACTTAAACTGTCTCTGATAGATTGGTGAGCTGCAGGGCCACTAGTATCTGCCATTGCTTGCCAAGAAACTAGATACATTACAGAAAGCTATCCAGTTTTACCAAGCAGGGTAAAATTACAGTCAGTGGTAGTATTGATCCCCAAAAGATGTCATTTCTAAGGAGAGCACTTTTCAGACCCAGAAAGGCAGAAAAGAAAGAAAGAAATTGTCCACTGGATGATCATTTAGTTCTTGCTTCCAGGGACTTTCGTTTGTTTGTCACATAAGACATATAATGTTGGAATCAAGTAATCAGGTCTTTTCAGGTCAGCTCTGAAAGGAGTACAGTTTCTTAGTCACTTTCTTTCAGCACAGCAATCTGAAGAGACTTAAGAAAGTAGCAAAAACGAACTATAGCTAAAAAACCCCCTCCTATTAAACTGCCTTTTTTTTTTCTGGGATACTAAAAGGACTATAGAAAGACAGCTTCATATTGTGCCTCATACTAGAGCTGTCAATAAACATGCTCTCTCTTTGAGCTTTGGACAAAAGGCTGGGATGAAAGACTCCCTTAGAACAAACAAGTGTGGGTCTATTGTGGGAAGACTGAAAAAACAGGCTGGATGAAAGCAAAAACATTTGAGCAAAGAATTACAAATACCTGCTCCCCTACAATGACTTCTGAGCAACTGAATCTTATCTGTCTTTGTCAAAATCTTCCCTGGCCATTTTCTGTCCGAGAAAATTTCCAGCATACTTTCATTTTAAACAATTTGTGCAGCATTTTTCAAGTCAAAGAACTTTAAAAGACTACACACAAATTACTTCAAATACTGTACTCAATGTGGGTCCCTTTCAGCTCAGAATATTCTGTGATTCTGTTGATTTCCCAGATTGATGTCTTCCACTGAAAAATTAATACCTAATGCTGGATTATGTGCTCAACCTTTGGTCACCTAAAAATGATTGTCCTGTATTGCTTTCAGAGCAATCATACAAGATGAATATCAGTATCACTTATGTACTTAAAATTCACCAAATACAGCAGTACTGACTGTAAAAAGAATGATAATGGTAATCTCATCATGCATTTTATAGAATTAATAGGAAAACGCTTATTCATGGTATGACAAATAAAGCGAAAATCACCCGAAGGTCTGCTTTTCCTCATGGAATTTACTTACTGCATACTTCACCTGTAAGACATTGCACCAATGCAATCACCATCAAAATGGCTTCTATGAGCTAACATTAGAAACACACTTTGCTACTCAAAAAAAGCAGAATGCTGGAACGTGACAAAGGTGGTCAAAGAATAGTACACAACAATATTACTTGTAATTCTTGCAGTAAATCACCCCACTGACAAAACATCACTTTCCGGTATTCTTCTGCAGCTAGAAATTACACATCTTCATAAGGCAAAAGCTTACTATATCAACAACAATATGCAGATTGGTATTTGAATGGGAAAAGAAAAAGTTAGTTTGGAGGGTGTGTTCTAGAATCACTGGTTGTCCTAAAAGTTAAAAGTTGTTCCAATACTAAATAGTTGAAACTCATAAGCCTGCCTATTTTTTTTTAATAGTGACACTGCAACTAAAATAATAAAATACTGTAAATGTACTGTCCAGGTCCGCCCCACCGCTGTCCCCTCAAAGCCCGCTCCCCCGATTGTGCTCCCTCCCCGCCCGCTACGCAGTTCCTGGGGAGAACGCCAGCACGGCTTTTGTCACACATCGCAGCAGCAGTGATGGATCAGGGATTTTTTTTTTTTTTTTTAATTAAAAAATAGGGTAATAAAAATAAAGCAGGTCTGATACAAATGCCTTTAAAAGCCATTAAAGCTTTTTAAACCAAACAAGACCATCCTGAGTCCCGAGTTCAGTCTTCTGTTCACACTGGCTCTGGTATAATGAAATCAACCAGGCTCTTCAAGAAACAGTAAATCATCATGACTAAACCCCTGGCTCCTTGTTATTTGCACTTACAGTCCATGGTAGGAAGTTCTGCAGCCTTTTTTCCCCATCCTATACTGAACAGAGGACGGATATTAATGACACACATGTGCACAAACAGTCTTTCTGGTTCTTTAAAAAGTCAAAATAATAAATATGATAATAAAATTATAATAAAAATTATATAAGTAATATTGTATCGCAGTCTGTTCAGACCAATCTGACGTGGGTCAGTAACAGTGCCGGATCCTGCGCTCCGAGCCACACGTCCCCGATGTAAATGGAAGTCAGGAACACAAAAACAGCTGGGCCTGCAGGAGAACACCCCAAACCCAGCTGAAACATCCAGCAGTACACCCAGGACAGTCCAGGAGAAACTCAGGTGGGAGAAGCCCCCGGATGCTCCCTGTTCCTCTTTGCCAGGACCTCGCTCAAAATTCCTACCTCACCGTGCAGCTCCTAGAAAACAGGAGAACCTATGGAAACCATCCAGAAATCCACGGATTTCCAGTCCTTAAGAACCAAAGCTGCAGCAGAATGTCTCCAAACTGTACTGCAAACCGGCAGGTCTGAGGAGACGCAGGGATCTGTTCCACAGGGGACACAAGTGCCCCTCAGCCAGGCAATTATTTCTCTCGGCTCTTCCCTCTGCTCTCTGAGGACACCAGCAGCAGTTTTTCCCTGGTGTTCCCCTTTCCATCAATGCAGATTTCTGTTCTCCTCTGACTCTGTGTTCAGGAAGGAAAAAAGGAATATTATCATTACACAGACTGCCCAGGAGGGAGTGACTGAAGCAGGATCAGCTCCCAGTCCACTGCTGCTTCTGGATTTCTGAGCAGTTCCTTCCCATCCTGCCCTTCCCAGCACCATTCCCTGGGTGCCACGTCCACAGACACCTTCTCCAGGCAGCTTAACAAGCCACAGAAACCCAGAGAAAGAAGATCAAAAATCAATTCACGTGTTTCTAGTCTGGGGAGAATGAGGGAGGTCTAAAATCTGTATTTATTTTAGAACAGTAGAGCAATTTCTTAATGAACTTGAGTATCAGTGAAGGGCAGCAAAAGCTGATAAATTCCTTTACTAACTTATTAGCAGCAGAGAAATTAAGTTTTGCTTCTAAGGCTTACAGAGGTGTCATGTTGGTGGTAGTGTTTTTAACCTTCTGACATTAGAGGCTATTTGTACCATAAATTCATTATTGAAGCAGATTATTTTAAAATAAGACTTTTTACAATAAAGTTGGCAAAAAAAGAGTCCCAAAATCAAGATATAAATCTCACAGCTATTAAAGAAACGTTGCCTTTGGTATGTATTACTTGCCAGACCCCTGTATTTTCAGTTTTACCCTTTTCTGTTACCAAGTTGATGATTAAAACCTTGTAGAAAGCTCAAAAAATATCCAGGTCAAAGCTAGGCATTTTCCCAAATACCCTGAGTGTGGATTGAGCAATCTTAGCACCACATCAGCCAAACCCCGACAATTCTGCCGTAACTCCCTAAGAACGTTGAGTACAGGACCGGAGATACAATCAGGGCCCACAGCTGGAGCTCAGCAGAAACAGGGGGACACCGCCCGACCCAGGGCGGTACCGTACTGTATTTTGAACTCCAGGGCGCAGTAAAACGCTCCTTATGATACAGATACGGCATTTTGTGACCTCAAGGAGCGCTGAGCAAGTGCTTCCTCCTCCCCGTTTGAGACCGGAGGCGATGCAGAGGCGACACCCGGAGCGATGTGGCGCCAGGCTGAGCCCGACGGCTCCGACAGCGAGCCCGGCGTGGACTACAACTACCATGAGGTCCCGCGCCAAGGAGGTGTGGGTCCTGTGAACGCCCTCGCGGAGCCGCACTACAGGTCCCACAATGCCTCACACCTACTGGTGTCTGCGCTCTGGTTCCGATTTGAATCCAGGCAGTGAGGAAAATGGCGGTGCGGGATTGAGTGCGGAGGAGATGGAGATGTAGCTGAGCTTTGGCTCATTTCCCAGGTGAGTGGGGTTTAGAGGGAGGGGGTGGCTGGAGAGAGGGGAGTTCCAGTTCGCGTTGCCCTGCTTCTAGTGCTGGGGTGGGACTGGGATGGCAGAGGGAGCGCTGCCTCTTGCAGGGGAAGGGAGAAGCTTGGGGGTGACCCTGAGGAGCGGCTCTTTTCTGTCTCTCGCCCCCCTCCTCAATATGAACGTGGCTTCCTGAGGCGGGGAGAAGGGGAGCGTAGATGGGTTGTATGTGTGAGGAGTATTCCCAGGGCTGCACGTGAGGGGATTCCCCGGGCAGTATGTGGCTACCTTTACCTCTTTCTAGCTATTGTAGCTTTAGTGGTGACTGAGTTTTGAAGGGGCATTCCTGGGGCAGTGGCAGGGAATTGATGCGTGGACTGAAGGCTTCCCTTATCGCTGTGTGATGCATATTTTAGTATGGTGATTTTGGGTGGAGGTTCCTCGTAGAATACAAAGAGACCTGAAGTCGCTGTGGACTTGGCTTTAGAATCGTCTGACCCATGGTTTCTCAGTCTGAGGAGAGGCGAGGTGAGGGTGAAATACCACGGTTAGAATGGCCCTGTCTGCCATTCATCTGGGTTTATCTGGTACCGAGGCGGTTCCAAAGACCTTGATATCCGCATTCTCCTGGTCATCCTGTAGCCTCGGTAAGTTTTAGAGCTGACTTCTCTTGTCTCTTTATCTCTGGTAATAAGAGAAGGGGTGAAAAATACTGCAACTGAAAGGTTAATTTCCATGCCTGCTTCGTAGCTGTAATGAAACTGTATTGTTGAGGGGTGGAGATGAGATTTTTTTTTTTCTCCTCTGAGGTCGCATGCCACTTTAGGTGTTAGTGTTTCTGGGTATAAAGAGGGTGATTATGAGTTAGAATGTAGTGTGAGGCTCTTTCTTTCATTCTAAAGTTGGTTCTGTTTATGGTTTCTGCTTTTACTGCTGAGCATGGTCAAGTTTTCCTCTAAAAGTGAAGCTTCTCAATTTGTCAGCTCATTTTAAGACTCATTTGAATCCTCAGTATCTTCTTCCTCTTTTAGATAGAAGTGAACAGAATATAGTATGTTGGATTCTAACTGGAATAACAAGACAAAACAAAAGGAAATCTGAAAGTGTGAGGGATGGCATTGTCAAGTATACGGTATCTGTGATACAGTTAAAATGGATTCTTACAATACGCTTAAAATTCTGTCATCACTATTGTAAAAGTAAATATTTGCTCATGGAATATTTCCATCTTAAAATGTTCTGTTTCACGTGAAACAAAGTTGTATGTTCTGAATATAAAATATAGCTTCATAGAAACAAGTAGCATATGAACGAAAACTAGAGAATAAAAGCTTGGGTTTAGAGGAAACAGACAAAAGTGGGTGCTTTTGGGGGGATTTGGGCTTTTTGTTTTATTTCAGTCTTGTTACTTTTGTTTTTTTAAACAAAATCGTGCATTATAGCATGCAGTAGTTATATTTACTGTTAACTGCTGTTGCAATGGCCTGTTCAACTGACTGTTGTAAAGAATTTCCTTCAACTCTATTACTGCTGTTGTTTCTTTTGGGTTTGTTTTGTTTTGTTTTTTAACTAATACCAGTGGATTTGGTGGATTCACTGCTGACATGTGAAGACAGAGGCTGTGGGATACGGGAAGTGATAGACAAAATAAACCCAGCATTCAGACTCACTTTAAGTACCTCTAGTGATTACAGTGTGTTGTTGCCAGTCTGATTTTATTTGGAATATGACTTGTGTGCATTTGGGGCTCGCCTGTGGCTTTGTGTTTCTTTTAACTGTTCATTTGAGGCCCTTGTTCATCCTGGCTTTGTTATTTAACTTGGAATTTTGTATTGTAGTTACCTTTTTCCAATTTTTGGGGGTGTTTTTTGTTTGTTTGTTTGGATTGTTGTTGGTTTTGCATTATATTGGTGATGTATACCCTAAAGTATAGCTGAGACAAAATGCAAATTAGAAAGAAACAAATCTCTTTTACAATGGAACCTTGTCTTTTGAACACGGTGGGGTTTTTTAAATTAATGATGGACAAGAAATCACAATCACAAAACCTTAAAGATTAATCTCTGTTGTACAGTTTCACAGAAAAGGGGGAGGGATGTTTTTATTTTTCAAGAACTCTGGGAAAGAAAAGGTGTCTTGATTATATTTGCTTGCAAAATTAAAGCATTTGTAGCATGTGAAAAGGTCTTGGACACTACAGGCTGCTTCAGCTCCTGCATTTAAATAAGTCTCTCTTGAAAAGGTGATCTTAAACGACTGTACAATACAGCATCTTCTGTGTTTCATGTTCAAGCTTTTTGAGTGTTTAGAAATATCTTAAATATTTTTCTGACTTGTTTGAATCATTAGAAAAAAAAAACAAACAAAACAAAAACAAAACAAACAAACAAACAAAAAAAACCCCAACCAAACAAAAACAACAACCAGAGGAGAATGGGAGGGGAGGAATAGTTTCCTTTATGCCAAGGGTATAAGAAGGTGGTGAAGAATATCTAACCTCAATGCTGGGGCAGCCTGCCTATGTAGTTTTTTTCATTTGTTTCTCCCCCTTCCCCCAGCTAGATCTATAGATGTTTCTAGTTGTAGCATATTGGGAAAGAAGCAATTGTAAAATAATTTAACTGCTACTGATTTAAATCGGCTGTGGAATGTATTTCCACTCACTCTGATTTTTGTATGCTGCATTTAGTTGAGCGAAGGCAAATGGAATTATTTTGTGCATCATATAAATGGGAGGTATATTTCAGATGTATCCTGTTACTTTAATAAGACTTAATTGGTGACCTTTTAAATTTACAGTTATCAATAAGTTGGTTTTTTGAATAGTGAAACAAAATTACCTTGCCTTCAATCTCATGAAGGATTTTTAGTCTTTTGACCTGGCCTCGGTATGTATCATGGTATCTAATGCTATTAGGCTTTTGGGGAGTACTTGGACCATTAAAATGTTTCTCCTAAGATGGGGGATAGAGTGCAAGTATCCTTGTGTGTGCATATCTGCCTTTGGTTTTTAATTCTCTCTATCACTAGTACTAAAGTATTCTTCTTCCTGAAGTTCTGAGCAAAGTGTTCACATTATTTTGAAAGACTGATGATGAAATAGGATTTCTTAGCTGTATCTGTTCTGTGCCCGGTGCAGATATAATGCAAATCACTGTTGGGCATTGTTTGTTTGAGTTTGGTCATAGCTTCTGGGGTAAGCAATTTAGCCTTCAGTATTCGATTAGATTGATATGTCAGCTTCTAAACCTTTGCTGGAGAGTAGCAAACCGAAAACTTATCTGGAC
>JADMLD010000115.1:0-80219 GCA_017589585.1 Phylloscopus whistleri
CCCCACCCCAACCAATCCCAACCCATCCCACCCTCACCCACCCTCATCCACCCCCCGGTTACCCCCGGTCCCACCTTGGCCTTGCGGTGCTCCTCAGCACCCTCACCAAGGCTCCGGCCAGCTCCTCCTTGTGCCGGGCGGCGGATGGCCGGCTCAGGCGGCCGCAGAGCTGCCGGTAGTGGAAGGTGATGAACTCGGCCAGCTCCTTGTAGCGCACGATGGGCAGCACCCGCAGCTGCAGGAACCGCCCGCCCAGCCGCACCGCCGGCGCCCGCTCCCCGCCGCCGCCCGCTCAGCCGGTACCAGCGCTCCAGCGGCTGCCGCGCCGCCGCCGCCAGCTCGGACAGCGGCACGGTGACCGCCGCCAGCGGCCGGCCGGGCTGGTCGTCGCGGCACAGGGCCAGGGTGAGGGCGCGGGCCGGCGGCGGCAGGCCGGCAGCTGGAAGAGCTCGCCCCAGAAGAGCTGGCCGTCGGCGCCGGCCGCTTTGGCCGCCGTGCGGGCCAGGACGGCGCCGTCCAGCTGGAGGTGGCAGCGCAGGCGGCGCCGCGGCGGGAGGTGGCGGCCCTCGTAGACCCAGAGGGTCAGGGACAGCTCCAGGCGCTCGCAGTTGTCCTGAGGGGACGAGGGGACAAAGGGGACAAGGGGATAAAGGGATAAAGGGGATAAAGGGGACAAAGGGGACAAAGGGGACAAAGGGGATAAAGGGGACAAAGGGACAAAGGGACAAAGAGTCAAGGGGACAAAGGGGATAAAGGGGACAAAGGGGATAAAGGTGTCCCCAGGGTGTCCCCAGGGTGTCCCCAGGGTGTCCCCAGGGTGTCCCCAGCCTGTCCCACCTTGTTGGGCTGGGCTGTCCGGCGCAGCTCCTCGATCCAGCGGTCGCGCTCGGCCAGGGAGGAGCAGGCGAAGGAGCGGCTGCCCTGGGCCGTGATCACCTGAGGGGACAGCCAGGGGACACCGAGGGTGACAGGGACAGCCAGGGGACACCGAGGGTGACAGGGACACACCAGAGGGGACAGGGGCCTGGGTGTCTCTGGCTAAGGGTCCTTTTGGGGTCAGGGTGCCCTTTTTTGGGGTCAGAGTGCCCCTTTTTGGGGTCAGGGTGTCCATTTTTGGGGTCAGGGTGTCCATTTTTGGGGTCAGGGTGCCCCGGGGTGCCCCGGGTGCCCCCCCAGGAGGGTCTGGGTGCCCCCCCGGCCCCCCGAGCCCCCCCGGGGGGTACCTGGAAGCAGAAGCTCTCCCCCAGGACGCTGCCGTGCACCGGGCGCACGGTGACGTTGTCCCCGGTCAGGTCCAGCTCGGGGGGTGGCAGCAGGGACTCGCGGGAGCCGCTGCGGCTGGGGACCCTGAGGGGACAGCAGGGTCACCAGGGCCACCAACAGGGACAGCAGGGTCACCAGGGCCACCAAAAAGGGACAGCAGGGTCACCAGGGCCACCAAAAAGGGACCCTGAGGGGACAGCAGGGTCACCAGGGCCAGCACCAGGGTCAGCAGGGTCACTGCCACCCCCCCTCCCCGCGCTGTCCCCACCTGTCACCCTCAGGCGCCGTCGCCACCGCGTCGCTTTTGGTGCCACCGCGACTCTTCCGGTCCCGGAGGAGCCTCTTCCACAGCAGCCCCTGGGGACAGGGACAGGGACAGGGAGGGGACAGGGAAACCATGGGGTCACTCTGGGGTCACTGCGGGGACAGGGGCAGGGGTGGGGACAATGATGGGGACAGGGACAGGGACAGGAACAATAACAGTGACAGTGACAGTGACAGTGACAATGACAGTGACGGTGACAGTGACGGTGACAATGACAGTGACAGTGACAGTGACAGTGGCGCCCCCACCTTGACGTTGCCGGGCGGGGCGCTGGGCGGGGTCTCGCTCTGGGGGCTCCGCGCCCCCCCCTCGGAGGTGGCACTGCCAGCGCGGGTCCTGCTGCGCCAGGGGCCCTGGGGACAGCGGGGACAGGGGGTGGCGCCTCTGGGGGACAGGAGGTGACACCCCCGGGGGACAGGAGGTGACACCCCCAGGGGACAGGAGGTGACACCCCCGGGGACAGGTGGTGCCACCCTGGCACCCCCCAGGGGACACTCCCGCTGTCCCCGCTCACCTCCTCGTCCCTGCCCAGTGGCACCAGGTGTCCGTCCACCAGCGAGAACTGGGACACGTCCCAGACGGTGGCATCGGGTGGCACCGGCAGTGGGGATGTCCCCAAGGGGGGCGCTGGGGGGACAGGACCCGGGGTGGGCGGGTGACAGTGACAGTGACAGGGACAGGGACAGGGACAGGGACAGGGACAGGGACAGCCCCGGTGGCTCCGTGCCCGCCCCGTGGGTGGCCCCGCCGGTGCCGAGCCGGTTTGGCCGGGTCCCGGTGTCACCATCGGTGCCACCCCCGGGTGACACAGGGGGAGGGACCGGGCGGTGCCCGGGCCGGCACCTCCCACCCCCCCCGCAGCCCAAAATTCATCAGCATCGCCCCAAAATTCATCAGCATCGCCCCAAAATTCATCAGCATCGCCCCAAAACCTCTGCATCCCAAAACTCAGAACCCCAAAATTCGGAACCTCAAAATTCAGAACCCCAAAATTCGGCATCACCTCTCAAACCACCCCCAAAATCCATCACCCCACAAACATCCCCAAACCCATCACTCACACCCAAAAATCCATCACCCCACATCCAAAATCCATCATCCCACACCCAAAAATCCACACCCCACACCAAATCCATCACCCCACACCCAAAAATCCACACCCATCACCCCAAAAATCCACACCACACCCCACAAACACCCCAAAATCCATCACCTACACCCAAATCCATCACCTCCCACCCCAAATTCGCACCCCTCCCCACCATCACCCCAAAAATCCATCACCCCACACCCAAAATCCATCACCCCACACCCCAAAATCCACACCCCAACCCAAATCCATCACCCCACACCCAAAATCCATCACCCCACACCCCAAAATCCACACCCCACCCCATAATCACCCCAAAATCCAACACCCCCACCCCAAAATCCATCACCCCCACCCCAAAATCCAACACCCCCACCCCACCATCACCCCAAACCCCCCCTCACCCCCCCCCCGCACCCCTCACCTGCCCCGTCCCGCTCCCCGCGCTCGGCTCCGACCGTGCCGTCCCCGCCGTGTCCGTGGTGTCCGTGATGTCCCTGTCCCTGTCCCTGTCCCTGGTGTCCCTGGTGTCCCTGTCCCCTCCTCCTGCCCACCGAGCGCAGGTACCGCTGCAGCGGCGCCCCCCGCGCCCCCCCCTCCTCCTCCTCCCCCGCACCCTTGGGTGCCTTGGAAGGGGCGGAAAACGCCCGCTGGAAGAGCCAGCGGCGCGCGGCGGCCTTGGGGACAGCCCTGTCCCCTCCGCCCGTGTCCCCGGCCCCGGTGGCGGTGTCGGGGTGGCTGTGGGAGCGTCGCCAGCCCCAGCGCCGGGAGCCCCCGGCCCGCTCCGGGTCCCCTGCGGGGGTCGCCGTGCGCCACCTGTAGCTCCGCAGAGGGGCCGGGGGGGCTTCGGGGGTGGGCGGGGGGGCTTCGGCCTCCATCTGTGGGGAGAAGGGGGGGGTGAGTTTGGGGAGGGGGGGCGTCGGGGGGGGTTTGGATTTGGGGTGGTGGGATTGGGGGGGTGGGATTTGGGGGGGTTCAGGGGGTGGATTTGGGGGCTATGGGATTGGGGGAGCAATTTTGGGGTTGAATTTGGGGTGGTGGGACGGGGGGGGAGGGATTTTGGGGGCTTCAGGGGTTGGATTTGGGGTGGTGGGATGGGGGGGAGGGATTTTGGGGTTAGACTTGGGGATGGTGGGACGGGGGAGTCGAGTTTGGGATTGGATTTGGGGGTGGTGGGACACGGGGGGTCATTTTGGGGTCGGATTTGGGGTCGGTGGGATTGGGAGGAATCATTTTGGGGCTGGAATTTGGGAGCGATGGGGATGGGGAGGATCATTTTCGGAGGGCTCCGGGGCTGGATTTGGGGGGCGGTGGGATTGGGGGAGAATAATTTGGGGGGGTGGAACAGGGGGACAGGGGACAGGGTGACAGGGGGACAGGGTGACAAGGGACAGGGTGACAGGTGCCCCGCCACCCCCGTGCCCGCGGCTCAGGCGGGACCGGAGGCGTTTCCGTCGCGCCCCGACCGCGCTTCCCCTCCCCCATCCCCGCTCCCCTCCCCCCTTGGGAACACCCCCGACCCCCCCTTTGTCACCCTGGGGTGCCCCTCAGCGCGGGGGGGCTGGGTGACACCGCGGGACCCCCCCCCCTCTCCCTGCCACCCCCCCCCCCGAGGTGACACCGCCGCCTTTTTTGTCACTTCTGTCCCCAAAAGCGCGAGGCGGCCACATCCTTTGGGGGAGGGCGGGGGGGGGCGGGGAGGTGACATTTTTGGGGTCACCCCACCCCCCACCTCCCGCATCCCCCCGAGGATGCTGCGCGCCCCCCCCGCAGGGGATTTTGGGGACTTTTTGGGGACTTTTTGGGGACTTTTAGGGACCGCGCCGGTGTCCCCCCCGCCTCGCCCGCAGCCCCGGTGCCCCCGGTACCTCCGCTGCCGCCGCCGCCGCCGCCGCGCTCGGCTCCGGTTCCTGCCGCGGCTTCCCCATGTGACCGGGCAGGAGCTTCAGGCACACCCTCACCTCCTCCTCCTCCTCCTCCTCCTCCTCGAGAAGCGGCGGCGATGTCGCCGCTCCCGCCGGGGACAGCGCGGGGACAGCGCGGGTCACCCCTGGAAGGGGCTGCGGGGTGGCGGTGGCTCCTGGAGCCCCCTGGATGTGACAGCTGGGGGGGTCCCGGGATGCTGTCCAGGTGGGATCCATGGTCTGGTGTCCATCCAGGGTGGGATCCATGGTCTGGTGTCCATCCAGACCAATGTCCAGCTGGGATCCATGGCCTGGTGTCCATCCAGAGTGGGATCCATGCTCTGGTGTCCACCCAGAGCAGTGTCCAGCTGGGATCCATGCTCTGGTGTCCATCCAGAGCAATGTCCAGCTGGGATCCATGCTCTGGTGTCCATCCAGAGCAGTGTCCAGGTGGATCCATGGTCTGGTGTCCACCCAGAGCAGTGTCCAGCTGGGATCCATGCTCTGGTGTCCATCCAGAGCAGTGTCCAGCTGAACAAGCTCCCCGTCCCACCCTGCTGGGGGGTGACATTCAGCTGGGACACCGTGGTGGTGACAGTGGGGAGGTGGTGGCAGGAACTGCATCGGGCAGCGCTCCACCATGGCCGAGGTGAAGGTGCTGGTGGCACTGTGGTGGCACAGGTGGTGGCATTGATGCTGTCCCAGTCCGTGTCCCTGATGTCCCCACGGACGTCCATGTCCCCAGTGTCGCCATGCGTGTCTGTGTCTCCATTCATGTCCGTGTCCCCGATGTCCCCACCCATGTCTGTGTCCCCATCCATGTCCCCATCCATGACCCCAATGCCCCCATCCATGTCCACGTCCCCCATGTCCCCATCCATGTCCATGTCCCCATCCACGTGTGTCTCCATTCATGTCCCCAATGTCCCCATCCACGTCCATGTCCACCCATGTCCCCATCCATGACCCCGATGTCCCCATCCATGTCCCCGATGTCCCAACCCATGCCATTGTCCCCCCATGCCCCATCCATGTCCATGTTCCCACCCATGTCATTGTCCCCTCCATGTCCCCATCCATGTCATTGTCTCCCATGTCCCCATCCACGTCCCCAATGTCCCCACCCATGTCACTGTCCCCCATGTCCCCATCCATGTCCATGACCCCCATGTCCCCATCCATGTCCCCATCCACGTCCCCAATGTCCGCACCCATGTCATTGTCCCCACCCATGCCATTGTCCCCCCCATGTCCTCATTCATGTCCCCATTCATGTCCATGACCTTGATGTCCCCATCCATGTCCACGTCCCCACCCACGCCATTGTCCCCCCCATGTCCCCATCCATGTCCATGTTCCCACCCATGTCATTGTCCCCAATGTCCCCACCCACGCCATTGTCCCCCCCGTGTCCCCATCCACGCTTTAGGTCAAGTTCATCTTTTATTTTCACCCCAATTTCGGGGCTTTCCAAGGGATGGACAAAAACCTTCTCATTTCAACCAAAACAAAAGGATTGAGGTGTCCCTGCTGTCCTCGTGCTCCGGTGGGTGGGAGGAACCTCTTCTGGAGGGGTTTCCACCCCGCTGCCTCCAAAATCGCCGTGTTTTGCCCCAATCCAGGCCCATCTGCTCTGGAAGATGCCTGTGGGCTGGAGAGAACTCAAAACCATGGATTTTTGCTGGAGAAGACCTCCAAGGTCGTCCAGTGGTGCTTGACGCCACCAGAAGGTGCAGAAAGTGAGGTTTTTCTGGGGTCAGAAGTGGACAAATCGGCTCCTCCACAATGGATTCCTGATGTTGGTCTGTGGGTGTGTCCAGGTGCCCAGGGGGAGCCAGGAGGATGTGGAGCCCCCAGCCAGGGTCTTCTCAACAGGGATCACCAACACCATGGAGCACCAACACCATGGATCACCGGGACCATGGATCACCGGGGGTCTTCCCAACGTGGATCACTGGGGGTCTTCCCAACATGGATCACCAACACCATGGATCACCATGTGTCCCTGGGGATCGTCCAACGCGGATCCTCCCGTGGGGGACGGAGCTGGAGCAGCGCACAGAGCTCTTCCCGCACTGGGGGCACTGGCAGGGCTTCCCTCAGTGCTGGCTCCTCTGGTGTCTGGCCAAGGTTGAGCTTCTCCTGGAGAAGCTCCTCCCACACTGGTGGGGCCGTTCCCCCGTGTGGCTCCTCTGGTGGGGCGATCAGAGTGGAGCTGGGGGCACTGGCAGGGCTTCCCTCAGTGCTGGCTCCTCTGGTGCCTGGCCAAGGATGAGCTCCTGGAGAAGCTCCTCCCACACTCGGGACACTCGTAGGGTTTCTCCCCGGTGTGGACGCGCTGGTGGCTGGCCAGGGAGGTGTTGAGCTTGAAGCCCACCCCGCAGTCGGGGCAGCGGAAGGGCCTCTCCTCCCTGTGGACCCGCTGGTGCACCAGGAGAGCGAAGGTGAACTGGAAGCTCTTCCCGCACTGCTGACACTCGTAGGGTTTCTCCCCGCCGTGGCTGAGCCGGTGCCTGGCCAGGGTGGCCTTTTGCTTGAAGCCCTTCCCGCAGTCGGGGCAGCGGAAGGGCCTCTCCTCCCTGTGGACCAGCTGCTGGTGGGCCAGGAGCCTGGAGCTGGTGGGAAACCTCTTCCCGCACTGCCCGCACCGGTGGGGCTTCTCCCCGCTGTGCTCGCTCTGGTGGGCGATCAGGGTGGGTTTCTGCCTGAAGCTCTTCTCGCACCGGTCACACTCGTAGGGCTTCTCCCCGCTGTGGGTCCTCTGGTGGGAGACCAGGCTGGACCTCTCCCCGAAGCGCTTCCCGCACTGGGGACAGCGGTGGGGCCGTTCCCCGGTGTGGATCTTCTGGTGGCGGGTCAGGTGGGAGCTGTGGCTGAAGCTCTTCCCGCACTCCCCGCACTCGTAGGGTTTCTCCCCGCTGTGGACGCGCCGGTGCTTGGTGAGGTTGGAGTTGTGCCTGAAGCCCTTCCCGCAGTCGGGGCAGCGGAAGGGCTTCTCCTCCGTGTGGACCCGCTGGTGCAGGAGGAGATGGGAGGTCCTCTTGAAGCTCTTCCCGCACTGGTCACACTCGTGGGGCCTCTCCCCGCTGTGGATCTCCTGGTGGACTCTCAGGTTGCCTCTCAGGCTGAAGCTCTTCCCGCACTCCCCACACTTGTAGGGCTGTTCCCCCGTGTGGGTTCTCTGGTGGGCGGCCAGGTTGCCTCTGGACCTGAAGCCCTTCCCGCAGCGGGGGCAGCGGAAGGGCCGCTCGTCCGTGTGGGCCTGCTGGTGCCTCAGGAAGTTGGAGCTGGAGTAGAAGCTCTTCCCGCACTGCCCGCACTCGTAGGGCCTCTCCCCGGTGTGGATCCTCTGGTGGACGGTCAGGTGGGAGCTCTTCCTGAAGCTCTTCCCGCACTCCCCACACTGGTGGGGCTTCTCCCCGCTGTGGCTCCTCTGGTGGAAGATCAGGGTGGAGCTCTGGCTGAAGCTCTTCCCGCACTGCCCACACTGGTGGGGCCGTTCCCCCGTGTGGGTTCTCTGGTGGGAGATCAGGATTCCTCTGGTCCTGAAGCTCTTCCCGCACTCCCCACACTCGTGGGGCCTCTCCTTGGTGTGGGTTCTCCGGTGCTCGGCCAGGTGGCCTCTGGTCCTGAAGCTCTTCCTGCACTCCCCACACCTGTGGGGCCTCTCTCCAGTGTGGCAGCTCAGGTGGGCACTCAGCTGGCACCTCCACCTGAAGCTCTTCCCACACTCCCCACACTTGTGGGGCCGTTCCTCCTCCCTGTGGATCTCCTGGTGGGCACTCAGCTGGCATCTCCACCTGAAGCTCTTCCCGCACTCCCCACACTTATGGGGCTGTTCCTCCCCACTGCGGATCTCCTGGTGGGCCCTCAGGTGACCTCTGGTCCTGAAGCTCTTCCCGCACTCCCCACACTTGTGGGGCTGCTCCCTGGTGTGGCTCCTCTGGTGGAGGATCAGGTTGGATCTCTGGCTGAAGCTCTTCCCGCACTCCCCACACTTGTGGGGCCTCTCCGTGGCGTGGATCTCCTGGTGGGCCCTCAGGTGGCCTCTGGTCCTGAAGCTCTTCCCGCACTCCCCACACTTGTAGGGCCGCTCCCCGGTGTGGGTTCTCAGGTGGGCACTCAGCTGGCACCTCCACCTGAAGCTCTTCCCGCACCTGGAGCACCTGTGGGGCTTCTCCTCCCCGCCCCGGAGCTGCTCGGGGACCCCCGGCTCCGCGCTCCGGCCGCCCCCCCGGCCCAGGGAGGGTCTCACCCCCCGGGACCCCCCAGATCTGCGCCCGCAGCCCCTCCTGGCCAGGGATCTCCGGGGCTTCTCCTCCTCCCCGCCGGGTTCCTGCGCCGTGGGGCCGCTGGGAACGGCCTCTTCCAGAAGGTTCCGCCGCCGCCGCCGCCGCCGTGGGGATTTGTCCTCCCTGGGCTCCGGGTCTGGGGCAGGGAGGACAAGGAGAGGGTGGGGTTGGAAATGCTCCCTGGCCCGGCAGGGTTTGGGGTTTGGGACCCCCAAAATCATCTCTGGGACCCCCCAAAATCCTCTTTGGGACCCTTAAACAGCCCCAGGGACCCCAAAATCCTCTTTGGGACCCCCCAAAATCCTCTTTGGGATCCCCAAAATCCTCTTTGGGACCCTTAAACAGCCCCAGGGACCCCAAAATCCTCTTTGGGACCCCCCAAAATCCTCTTTGGGACCCTTAAACAGCCCCAGGGACCGCCAAATCCTCCTCGACAGCCCAGAACTCGGGGTTTGGGACCCAAAATTCCCTCCTGGCACCCCGAAATTTCGGCTTTGGGGGACCCCACAGCGCTCCCTGGCCCGGCAGGGTTTGGGGTTTGGGGACAAATTGGTGCCCCCGGGGGAAGGGGAAGGAGCAGCAGAGAGGGGGAAAGGGGCAGTGACTTCCTCCTCACCTGCCCGGGGCTGCCGGGACATCTTCCTCTTCCTCACGGCCTCCTCCTCCTCCTCCTCCTCCTCCTCCCTGGGGAACGGGAAATCCTGGCCTGGGGGGGAACGAGGGCCGAGCTCAGCCTTGGGTTGGGTGGTCCTGCAAGGTCCCGGCGTCCCCAGAGACCCCAAAGGTCCCCAGAGATCCCAAAGACCCCAACGTCCCCAAAGATCCAAAAGGTCCCAAAGACCCCAAACATCCCAAAGATCCCAAAGAGTCCCAAACACCCCAAATGTCCCCAAACTCCCCCAAACGCCCCCGCACCCCCCGCCCCGCCCCGCCCCCCTCCCGGAGCCCCCCCGATGTTCCCGGGCCGAGCTCCCCCTCCCCGCTCACCGGCGCTCCCGGGGGGCCGATGCGGCCGGAGCGGAACCGCGCGGGGCTGCGGGGGCTGCTGCTCTTCCTCCCGCCCCTCCTCTTCCTCTTCCCCTCCCGCCCCCCCTCTTCCTCCTCCCTCCTCTTCCTCTTCCTCCCGCTCTTTTCTTTCTCTTTCCCTTTCTTCCTCCTCCTCCTCCTCCTCCTCCTCCTCCTCCGCTCCCGGCCCGGCCCGGGCGGTGCCGACACCCAAAAGCGGCCGCGCTCTGCCCCGGGGGGGTTCCACCGGGAGGGACCCCGGGAGCACCGGGAGGGGTCCCGGGGAGCACCGGGAGGGACCCCGGGAGCACCGGGAGGGATCGGGGAGCACCGGGAGGGATCGGGGAGCACCGGGAGGGATCTCGGGAGCACCGGGAGGGGTCCCGAGAGCACCGAGAGGGATCCGGGGAGCACCGGGAGGGACCCCGGGAGCACCGGGAGGGACACTGGGAGCACCGGGAGGGATCGGGGAGCACCGGGAGGGATCGGGGGGCACCGGGAGGGATCCAGGGAGCAGCGGGAGGGGTCCCGGGGAGCACCAGGAGCGATCTTGAGAGCACCGGGAGGGACACTGGGAGCACCGGGAGGGATTTGGGGAGCACCGGGAGGGATCCGGGGAGCAGCGGGAAGGAATTGGGAGCGCTTTCCCTCCCAGTCTGGCTCTTACTGGGAGCACTGGGAGGGCACTGGGAGCAAACAGCGCCCGGACGCGGCTGCAGCCGGCGCTGGGCGGGGCCGAGCCAGGGGGCGTGGTTATGCAAATAGAGGAGCGATCGCGCGCTGTGATTGGCGGGCTTTAGGAACAGCCCAGCGCCGTCGTTTCTCGGTATTTATGGGCGTGGTTATGCAAATGAGGGATTTGGCGGGATTGAACGCGCGCCGTGGGCGGGGCTATGCAAATCCCGCCGCCGTTCCCGCGCCGCGCTCCGTGCGCGGCCCCGCCACCCCCCCGCGGACGGGCCGGGGGCTTGGGGACCCCTCCCCCAACTCCGGGTCCTCCCCTCCCCCGGGAGTTTTGGGGTCTCACCCCCAAACCGCCCCCAGGACCCCCGGAATCCGCCCAGGAGCCCCCGGTTCAGCCTCTCCAGGGCTCTCTGGGGACCCCAAATTTCCCTTCCGGGGATGATTTTTGGGGTGGGGGTGTCCCCCCCCCCCCCCACCCCGCGGGGCTCGGGACCGGCCGGGACCGGGCTGTGGGGGGATCCCGGGGGGACACCCCGGGGCTGTGGGGGGATCCCGGGGGTCGTCGGTGCTCGGGACGGGAGCTCGGAGCCCGGTCCGGTCTGTCCCGGTGTCCGGTCCCGGTGTCCGGTCCCGGTGTCCGGTCCCCGTGTCCGGTCCCGGTGTCCGGATCCCGCTCTGGCCGCTGGGGGAGGGGAAAATTTGGGGTCCCCAGAGCCCCCCTGGGTGGGGGAGGGGCGGATTTGGGGGTCCTCAGGTGAAGGCGGGGGAGGGGGGATGGGAGGGGAGGGGTCCAAGCCCGCCCTTGGCGCTGTCCCCGGGAATGTCCCCAAACCCGCGCCACCTCCCCGAGGCGACCGGGGTGTCACCCCCTGTGTCCCCCCGCCTTGGGGGACATCCTGGGGTGTCACCCCCCCCCTTGGGGACACCCCGGGGTGCCACCGCCCCCCGCCTTGGGGACACCCCGGGGTGCCACCCACCCCCTTGGGGACATCCCGCGGTGCCACCCCCCCCCGTCTGTCCCCCCCCCGCCCCCCGGTGACCCCGATCCCGGTGTCACGTGCCCGCTGATCCCGTTAAGCGCCTTTCCTTTGCCCCGGGATGGCGGGGGGAGGGGAGGGGGGGGGAGGTGACACCATGGCCGCCCCCCCGGCGCGCGCTGTCCTTGTCACCGGCTGCTCCTCGGGCATCGGCCTGGCCGTGGCCGTGCGGCTGGCGCGGGACCCCCGGCGGCGATACCTGGGTCAGGGGCTTCGGGGGGCGAAACCGGGGGGGGTTGGGGGTGAAATTTTGGGGTTTTGGGGGGATTTTATGGGGGTCTCACCTGGGTCTGGCCGTGCTCAGGTGTCTTTGAGTCACACCTGTGTGAGGGGACCCCAAAAGTCCCGGGGGTTTTGGGGGGGTCCTGGTGGGGATTTGGGGTGAAATTGGGGGGGGGTTGGGGTGAAATTGGGGGGGTTGGGGTGAAATTTGGGGGGTTTGGGGTGAAATTTGGGGGTTTTGGGGGAGGTTTTTGGGGGTCTCACCTGAGCCTGGCGCTGCTCAGGTGCCTCGCCTGCCGCTGCTGCAGCCGCCGCATCTTCCCCGTGTGAAAAAAAGCCCAAAATCCCAAAATTCTGGGGGCCTGGAGGGGATTTGGGGTGAAATTTGGGGGATTGTCCCCTGGGTGACGGGGGGGGGGGTCCTCAAGTGTCCCCTGGGTCGGGGGGGGGTCCCCAAATGTCCCCAGGGCAAGGAGGGCGAGGAGGGGTCCCCAAATGTCCCCAAGTGTCCCCAGGGTTGGCAGGGCCAGGGGGTGGGGGGACACCCCGGGATTGTCCCCGACACGGGGTTTGGGGACCCCTGTCTGGTTTCGGGGGTCCCTGATGAACTTTGGGGGTCCCTGAGGGGTTTTTGGGGTCCCTGGGCTGGCAGTCCTGGCCACCACGCGGGACCTGTCACTGTGGGTTTATGGGGAGGATTTTAATGGGGTTTTTGATGAATTTTGGAGTCCCTGATGGGTTTTTGGGGTCCCTGAGGGGTTTTTGGGGTCCCTGACCGGGTTTTTGGGGTCCCTGACGGGTTTTTGGGATTTTTGGGCTCCCAGTCCTGGCCACCATGCGGGACCTGTCCCGGGGGATTCCTGACAGGGTTTTTGGGTTTCTGGGATCCCTGATGAATTTCGGGGATCCCTGACGGGTTTTTGGGGGTCCTTGACCGGGTTTTTGGGGTCCCTGACCGGGTTTTTGGGGTCCCTGACCGGGTTTCTGGGATCCCTGATGAATTTCGGGGATCCCTGACGGGTTTTTGGGGTCCCTGACGGATTTTTGGCGTTTTTGGGGTCCCAGTCCTGGCCACCATGCGGGACCTGTCGCTGTGGGTTTATGGGGAGGATTTTAATGGGGTTTTTGATGAATTTTGGGGTCCCTGATGGGTTTTTGGGGGTCCCTGACCGGGTTTTTGGGGTCCCTGACGGGGTTTTTGGGGTCCCTGACCGGGTTTTTGGGGTCCCTGATGGGTTTTTGGGGTCCCTGACCGGGTTTTTTGGTGTTTTTGGGCTCGCAGTCCTGGCCACCACGCGGGACCTGTCCCGGGGGATTCCTGACGGGGTTTTTGGGTTTCTGGGATCCCTGATGAATTTCGGGGATCCCAGATGAACTTTTGGGGTCCCTGACGGATTTTTGGGGTCCCAGTCCTGGCCACCATGCGGGACCTGTCGCTGTGGGTTTATGGGGAGGATTTTAATGGGGTTTTTGATGAATTTTGGGGTCCCTGACCGGGTTTTTGGGGTCCCTGACGGGTTTTTGGGGTCCCAGTCCTGGCCACCATGCGGGACCTGTCGCGGCGGGGGCCGCTGGAGGCGGCGGCGGGCCCGGCCCTGGGGGACACCCTGCGCATCCTGCAGCTCGATGTCACCAGCGACAGCTCCGTGGCCGAGTGCCTGGGGGGGGTCCCGGGGGGGCGCGTGGACGTCGTGGGTGAGGAGATTCGGGGGGTTTGGGGGGATTTGGGATGGTTTGGGGGGCTTTGGGGCCATTTTGTGTCACTTTTGGGCCCGTTTTGGGGGATTTGGGGAGGTTTGGGGCGGTTTTGTGTCAGTTTTGGGGGGGTTTGGGGGCGGTTTTGGGGGGATTTGGGGCCGTTTTGTTCCAGTTTTGGGGGGATTTTGGGGAGGTTGGGGCGGTTTTGGGGGGATTTGGGGCCGTTTTGTGTCAGTTTTGGGAGGATTTTGGCAGATTTGGGGGGATTTGGAGGGGTTTGGGGCGGTTTTGTGTCACTTTTGGGGGGCTTTTGGGCGGATTTGGGGGGATTTGGGGAGATTTTGTGTCAGTTTTGGGGGGGTTCGGGGAGGTTGGGGCGGTTTTGGGGGGGTTTTGGGCGGTTTGGGGGGATTTGGGGCCGTTGTGTGTCAGTTTTGGGGGGATTTGGGGGGGATTTGGGAGGTTTGGGGCAGTTTTGCGTCAGTTTTGGGGGGGGTGGGGAGCTTGGGGCGGTTTTGGGGGGGGGGTTGGGGGAATTTGGGGGGTTTTTAGGGGCGGTTTGGGGGGGTTTGGGGGGGTTTTGAGGAGCTTGGGGTGGTTTTGGGGGGGATCAGGGTGAATTTTGTGGCGTTTTGTGCTGATTTCCTGGGGTTTCGTGGATGTGGGCATCTCCGAGCCCCACGGGACGATTTTGGGGGAGATTTCGGGGTTTTTTTTTTAGGGTTCTCCTGCCACCCCACGAACAACACGAATTTCAGGACTTCGGGCTGTCTTTGGGGCGGATTTTCCGGGATTTTGGGGCAGATTTTCGGGGATTTTCTGGGATTTGGGCACCGCCGAGCCCCATGAGCCGATTTTGGGGGGGATTTTGGGATTTTTGGGGTTTCCCCCTGACCTCCCCCCGCCCCCCGGCAGTGAACAACGCCGGCGTGGGGCTGGTGGGGCCCCTGGAGAGCGCCTCGGGGCCGCAGGTGCAGCGCGTCTTCGACACCAACGTCTTCGGGGTGCTGCGCCTGGCGCGGGCGCTGCTGCCCCAGATGAAGCGGCGGCGCAGCGGCCACATCGTGGTGGTCAGCAGCGTCATGGGGCTGCAGGGTGAGAGCCCCAAAACCGCCCCAAAATCGGCCCCAAAATTGGCCCAAAACCTGCCCCAAAATTGGCCCAAAACCGCCCCAAAATTGTCCCAAAATTGGCCCAAAACCTGCCCCAAAACCTGCCCCAAAATTGGCCCAAAACCTGCCCCAAAATTGGCCCAAAACCGCCCCAAAATTGGCCCAAAACTGCCCCAAAATTGTCCCAAAATTGGCCCAAAACCGCCCCAAAATTGACCCAAAATTGCCCCAAAACTGCCCCAAAATTGACCCAAAATTGTCCCAAAATTGTCCCAAAACCTGCCCCAAAATTGACCCAAAATTGGCCCAAAACCTGCCCCAAAATTGGCCCAAAACCTGCCCCAAAATTGTCCCAAAATTGGCCCAAAACTGCCCCTAAAACCTGGCCCAAACCTGCCCCAAGATTGCCCCAAAACCTGCCCAAAAACCACCCCAAAACCTGCCCCAAAATTGTCCCAAAGTTGTCCCAAAACTGCCCCAAAACTGCCCCAAAACCTGCCCCAAACCTGCCCCAAGATTGCCCCAAAACCCGCCCAAAAACCACCCCAAAACTGCCCCAAAATTGTCCCAAAATTGTCCCAAAACTGCCCCAAAACTGCCCCAAAACCTGCCCCAAACCCGCCCCAAACCTGCCCCAAGATTGCCCCAAAACTGCCCCCAAAACCACCCCAAAACCGCCCTAAACTGCCCCCAAACCACCCCAAGCCTGCCTGGGACCCTGGAACGGACACAGGGACCCCCAAACCCTCCTTGGGACCCCAAAATTTGGGGGTTGGGACCCCCCAAAAATCCTCCTGGGACCCCAGAATAGCCCCAAGGCCCCAAAATCCTCCCTGACAACCCAAAATTTGGGGGTTGGGACCCCAAAATACCCCCAAACCCTCCCAAAAGTCCCAACGAGACCCCCAGACCCCTCCCAGCACCCAAATTTTGGGGGGCTCGAGAGACCCCAAACCCCTCCCAGAACCCCCAAAAAATTTTGGGGTGGCCCCAACCCCCCCCCCCAGGGGTGATTTTGGAGCCCCTCCCCACCCCAAACCGGCTCCTAAAAACCCCCTGGGAGTCCCCAAACCCCGAATTTTGGGGGGGATTGAGACCCCAGACCCCGAATTTTGGGGGTCTCGAGCCCCCAGACCCCTCCCGAGCCCCCCAAATTTTGGGGTCCCCCCCCCCCAGGGGTCGTTTTCAACGACGTCTACTCGGCCTCCAAGTTTGCCGTGGAGGGGCTGTGCGAGAGCCTGGCGGTGCAGCTGCTGCAGTTCAACGTCTTGTGAGTGCTGGAAACCCCAAAATCACCCCAAAATCACCCCAAAATCACCCCAAAATCATCCCAAAATCATCCCAAATCATCCCAAAATAATCCCAAAATTACCCCAAAAATCATCCAAAAATCAGCCCTAAAATCACCCCCAAATCATCCCAAAATCATCCCAAATCATCCCAAAATAATCCCAAAATTACCTCAAAATTACCCCAAAAATCATCCAAAAATCAGCCCCAAAATCACCCCAAATCACCCCAAAATCATCCCCGAAAGCCCCCGAAATCACCCCGAAATCATCCCAAAATTACCCCCCCAAAAATCCCTCCAGAAAATCCAAAAAAATCCCCCCCAAAACCCAAAAAAATCCGCAAAAAATCCAAAAAAATCCCCCCAAAATCCCCAAAAATCTCCCCGAAATGCCCAAAAATTTCCCAAAAAATCCCCCCAAAAATTCTCAAAAACATCCAAAAAAATCCCCCCAAAAATCCCCAAAAACTCCCCAAAAAAATCCCTCAAAAATCCCCTCAAAAATCCCAAAAATTTCCCAAAAAAATCCCAAAAAATCCGCAAAAAAATTCCCAAAAAATCTCAAAAAAATTCCCCAAAATCCCCCAAAAAATCCCCAAAAACTCCCCCAAAAAATCTCAAAAAAATCCCAAAAAATCTGTAAAAAATCCTCAAAAAATTCCCAAAAAATCTGTAAAAAATCCTCAAAAAATCCCCCAAAAAATCCCCAAAAAATCCCCAAAAATTCCCCCCAAAATCCCCCAAAAATCCCAAAAAATCTGCAAAAAATCCTCAAGAAATCCCCAAAAAATCCCCAAAAAATCCCCCAAAAATCCCAAAAAATCTGCAAAAAATCTGCAAAAAAATCCTCAAAAAATCCCCAAAAAATCCTCAAAAAATCCCAAAAAATCCCCAAAAATTCCCAAAAAATCCCCAAAAAATCCCGAAAAAATCCGCAAAAAATCCTCAAAAAATCCCCAAAAAATCCCCCCAAAATCCCCAAAAAATCCCGAAAAAATCCGCAAAAAATCCCCAAAAAATCCCCAAAAAATCCCCAAAAAATTCCCAAAAAATTCCCAAAAAATCCCCCACCCCGCAGCGTGTCGCTGGTGGAGCCGGGCCCGGTGCACACGGAGTTCGAGCGGAAGCTGCTGCGGGAGGTGGAGCGCGCCGAGTTCCCCGAGGCCGACCCCGAGACGCTGCGCTACTTCCGCGAGGTTTACCTGCCCGCCAGCCGCCAGGTGTTCGACACCTTCGGCCAGAGCCCCGAGCAGGTGGCGCAGGTGAGAAATTCGGGCAGTTTCGGGGTTTTTTGGGGATTTTTGGGGGTTTTTTTGGATTTTATAGCGATTTTTTGGAGATTTTATGGGGATTTTTGGGGCGTTACCTGGCGAGGTCTCACCTGGAATTCGACACCTGTGGGGAGAGCCCCGAGGAGGTGGCGCAGGTGAGGATTTGGGGAAAAATCGGGCAGTTTTCGGGTTTTTTGGGGATTTTTGGGGTTTTTTTTTGGATTTTATAGCGATTATTTTGAGATTTTATGGGGATTTTTGGGGCATTTTGGGGGCGTTACCTGCCTGGGTCTCACCTGGAATGTGACACCTTCGGCCAGAGCCCTGAGCAGGTGGCCCAGGTGAGAATTTGGGGGAAATTTGGGGGGTTTTGGCATTTTTTTGGCATTTTTGGGGGTTTTTATGGCAATTTTTCGGGCATTTTGGGCCTTTCCGAGCGGATTTTTGGGGGATTTCTGTCACTTTTTGGGGTTTTTCGGGCTACCTGGCTGGGATTTTTTGGGTTTTTTTTGGGGTCTCCCTCACCTGTGCCCCCCCCCAGTGATTGGAGACCCCGACCCAAATTTTTGGGGGTCCCTGGGTGGATTTTTGGGGTTTCTGGGTCACTTTTTGAGGTTTTTCGGGCTACCTGGCTGGGATTTTTTCGGGGTTTTTTTTGGGGGGGTCCCCCTCACCTGTGCCCCTCCCCCCCCCAGGCCATCGTGGAGGTGATCGGCGCCCCCCGCCCCCCGTTCCGGACCCCCACCAACCCCCTGTACTCGCCCCTGCTCGCCCTGCGCTTCGCCGACCCCCGCGGGGACCTGGGGGTCCGAACCTTCCAGCGCCTCCTCTTCGACCTGGGGCCGCTCTTCCACCTGAGCCTGGCGCTGCTGCGCTGCCTCACCTGCCGCTGCTGCAGCCGCCGCATCTTCCCCGTCTGAAAAACCCAAAAAAATCCCAAAATTCTGGGGGTTTGGGGGGGTTTGGGGCGAAATTTGGGGGGTTTGGGGAGGTTTGGGGGGATTTTTGGGGGTCTCGCCTGGGTCTGGGGGTGCTCAGGTGTCTTTGAGTCACACCTGTCTGAGGGGACCCCAAAAATTCGGGGTTTTGGGGGGTCCTGGAGGGGATTTGGGGCGAAATCGGAGGGGTTTGGGGTGAAATTGGGGGATTTCGGGGTTTTCAGGGAGTTTGGGGGGGGGTTGGGTGTCTCACCTGATGAAGGGGGACCCCAAAATGGGGGAGGGGTTCCGGGCGGGGTCTGAGACTTTAATTTGGGGGAATTTGGGGGGATTTGGGGGGGATTTGGGGGGGATTTTGGGGGGGATTTTGGGGGTCTCTGCCACACCTGGGGGGTCTCCATTAAACCTTGGACCCCTCCCACAGCCGCCCCCTCGCATTCAGCGTCGCGCCGGCGGGGTTGGGGCTTCTGGGGGGATTTTGGGGGATTTTTGGGATTTTTTGGGGAATTTTTTGGATTTTTTGGTCCCAAAAGAACCGGGGGTGAGGGGGGCAACAAATCCGGCGGAACGCGCGTTCCGGGGAAACGCTGGGCGCCCGGAGCGAGAGGAAGTGACACCACCGGAAGTCGCGGAGGCCGCGTGGAGGCGCCGGGATGGGGCGGCCCGGGAAGGTCGGGGGGGAAAAACCGGGAAAAAAACGGGATAAACCGGATAAACCGGGCTGGGGAGGGCTCGGGGGACAGGCGGCGGGTGGGGAACGGCGGTGGAGCCGCGATCGGGGGGGGGAAAAGCGGCGGGAGGGGTTGGGGATCCCCGAAGTTTGGGAATCGTGAGGGGAAAAATCGGGATGGGGCCCCGGGAATTCCCGAAAATTCGGGATCGGGGCTCCGGGAATTCCCAAAAATCGGGATTTTTGTGGAAATTCGGGCTCGGAGCTCCCGGAATTCCCGGATTTGGGTTTATTTTGGGGTTTTTATCGCGATTTCGGTGCCGATTTCCCTTTTCCTCCGGAGCCGCTCCCAGCGCGCCCGGGCCCGGCAGCGCTCGGAGCTCGGGGGCGGTTCGGGGGTTTTGGGTTTATTTTGGGGTTTTTTGGGGCGTTTTTGGGGTTTTTGGGTTTTTTGGGGATGTTTTTTGGGTGGTTTTGGGATGTTTTTGGGGTGTTTTGTCGGGATTTTGGGATATTTTGTGTCTCCCAGAGCCGCTTCCAGCGGGGTCAGCGCGCACGGGCCCGGCAGCGCTCGGAGCTCGGGGTCGGGGCCGCCCCCCACAGAGCTCGGGGGTGGTTTTGGGATGATTTTGGGATTTATTTTGGGATGGTTTTGGGATATTTTTGGGATATTTTGGGTTAATTTTGGGTTTATTTTGGGATATTTTGTGTCTCCCAGAGCCGTTTCCAGCGGGCTCACCGTGCCCAGGCCCGGCAGCGCTCGGAGCTCGGGGTCGGGGCCGTCCCCCACAGAGCTCGGGGCTGGTTTTGGGATGATTTTGGGATATTTTGGGATATTTTTGGGGTTAATTTCGGTATTTTTGGGTTCCCCAGAGCCGTTTCCAGCGTTTGCAGCGCTCCCAGGCCCGGCAGCGCTCGGAGCTGGCCTTCGGGGCCGTCCCGCACAGCTTCGCCTTCGCCCGCGGCCGCGCCGGGAGGAGCCTGAGGGGGCTGGAGAGGGACCTGAGGAGGGTCCTGGAGCCCTTCACGGCCAGGAACCTCAGGGTGAGGGATACTGGGGATACTGGGGATACTGGGAGTACTGGGAATGGGGGGTCCTGGAGCCCTTCACGGCCAGGAACCTGCGGGTGAGACTGACTGGGGATACTGGGGATACTGGGGATACTGGGGATACTGGGGATGCTGGGAATGGCCCCATGGGGATCCTGAGGAATCCCCCGAGGAACTTTTGGGTTTCCACTGGAACTCCCCAGGGATTTCGGGGTCTCTCTAACAGGAGTTTGGGGCTCCCTGAGGATTTTGGGGCTCCCTGGGGGTTTTTGGGCTCCCCAGGTGCATTTCTGCCCCCCCAGGTGCATTTCTCACCCCCCAGGTGTGTTTTTGGCCCCCCCAGGTGCATTTCTGCCCCCCCCAGGTGCATTTCTGCCCCCCCCAGGTGTGTTTCTCCCCCCAGGTGCATTTCTCACCCCCCCAGGTGCATTTCTCACCCCCCAGGTGTGTTTTTCTGCCCCCCCAGGTGCATTTCTCACCCCCCAGGTGTGTTTCTCCCCCCCAGGTGCGTCGCTGCAATTCCCTGCGGGACCTGGTGGCCGTGGCCGGGCCCCTGGGGGTGACCCAGTTCCTGGTGCTGAGCAAATCCCAGAGCGGGGTCAACCTGGTGAGGCTGGGGGGGTTTGGGGGAAATTTGGGGGATTTGGGGGAAATTTGGGGATTTTGGGGTCAGTTTGGGGGAATTTGGGGTGAATTTGGGGGATTTGAGATGAATTTGGGGATTTTGGGGTCAATTTGGGGGATTTTGGGGTCAGTTTGGGGTCAACCTGGTGAGGTTTGGGGGGGATTTGGGGGATTTTGGGGTCAATTTGGGGATTTGGGGGGATTTGGGGTGAATTTGGGGGATTTTGGGGTGATTTTGGGGGATTTTGAGGTGAATTTGGGGGATTTTGGGGTCAATTTGGGAGGTTTTTGGGGTGAATTTGGGGGATTTTGAGGTGATTTTGGGGGATTTTGGGGCCAATTTGGGGATTTTGGGGGATTTGGGGTGAATTTGGGGGATTTTGGGGCTCCCAGAGCCCCCCAGACCCAGGGGATGAGGAGATTTCCCAGGAGCTGCAGAAACGCCTGACTGAGCCCAAAGTAAACGCTCTGATGGGTCTGGGGAGTGGGAATTTGGGGGTTTGGGGTCGGGAATTTGGGATTTGGGGTGGGAGGGGACGAAATCCCCAAATTTTGGGGGTTCCAGCCCTTCCCAGAGGGAAAAAAATGGGAGGGAAGAGCCGGAATTTGGGATTCGGGGTCAGGAATTTGGGATTTTCCTTCCCAGGATTGATTTTTCCCTTCACTGTTCCCTTTTTTCCCCCCACAATTTCTGGGATTTCTCCCAAAACTTCCCAGGTTTTTTCCTGATTTGTTTTTTGGCTCTTTCCCCTCATTTTTCTGGGATTTTTCCTGGATTTTTCCAGGATTTTTCCCAGGATATTTCCTGGATTTTTCCAGGATTTTTCTGGAACTTTCCCCTGGATTTTCCCCGGGATTTTTCTGGGATTTTCCACAGGATTTTTCCCACTTTTAAAGTTTTTCTTCCTTCCCAGAAAATTTTCCGGCTGCCGGGGGGTCCCACCCTGACCTTCAAAGTGCTGCAGGTGAGTCTGGGGATTTGGGGATTTCTGTGGGATTTCTGTGGGATTCAATCCCATTTTTCCTGGGGTTTTTTCCTATTTTTTTCCCCATTTTTTCCCATTTTTTTTCCCATTTTTTCCCATTTTTTTTCCCATTTTTCCCCATTTTTTCAGCACTCCCTGGTGTGGTCTCTGCCAGCAGCAGTTCTGGGGTTTGGGGCTGGGGTTTTTGGGGGGGGATTTTGAGGTTTTTAGGGGATTTCGGGATTTCTGGGGTGGTTTTTTGAGGGTTTTTTTTGGGGATTCAATCCCGTTTTTCCCCGTTTTTCCCCATTTTCAGTATTTGATCCGTGACGCAGGCACCGCGTGCGCCAGCAGCAGCTCCGGGCTGGGGGTTTTGGGGTGGATTTTGGGGTTTTTGGGGTTTTTGGGGTGATTTTTGGGGGTTTTTGGGGTTCCTGAGGTGGTTTTTATAGGATTTAATTCCATATTTCTCATATTGAAGTATTCTCTGATCCGTGACGTGGTCTCAGCCCTGCGCAGGCACCGCGTGCACCAGCAGGAGCTCTGGGATGGGGGTTTTGGGGTTCCTGGGGTGGTTTTTGGGGTTCCTGGGGTGGTTTTTGGGGTTTTTGGGGTGGATTTTTGGGGTTTTTTGGGGTTTTTTTGGGATTCAATCCCATTTTCCCCTGTTTTTTTCCCCGTGTTTCAGTACTCCCTGGTGCGTGACGTGGTCTCGGCGCTGCGCAGGCACCGCGTGCACCAGCAGCAGCTCTGGGGGTTCAGGACTGGGATTTTTGGGGTTTCTGGGGTGGATTTTTGGGGTTTTTGGGGTTCCTGAGGTGGATTTTTTAGGATTTTTCCCCATGTTTCAGTACTCCCTGATCCGGGACGTGGTCTCGGCGCTGCGCAGGCACCGCATGCACGAGCAGGAGCTCTGGGATGGGGTTTTTGGGGTTCCTGGGGTGGTTTTGGGGGGTTTTTGGGGTTTTTGGGGTGGATTTTTTAGGATTTAATCTCATTTTCAGTACTCCCTGATCCGGGACGTGGTCTCAGCCCTGCGCAGGCACCGCATGCACGAGCAGCAGTTCCTGCACCCGCCGCTGCTGGTGCTGGGGAACTTCGGGCAGCCCCGGATGGAGCTGAAGCTGACGGCCGGCGTCTTCCAGGGGATGTTCCCGGCCCTAAATGTGCACAAGGTGAGGGATTTGGGATTTGGGGTGTGGGGTTTGGGGTTTGGGATTTGGGGTGTTCCAGGGGATGTTCCCAGCCCTAAATGTGCACAAGGTGAGAGATTTGGGTTTTGGGGTTTGGGATTTGGGGTTTGGGGTGTTCCAGGGGATGTTCCCGGCCCTCAACGTGCACAGGGTGAGGGGGGAATGGGATTTGGGGTCTGGGGTTTGGGGTTTGGGGGTTTGGAAATGGGGGAAATGGGGACTGGGGATTTGGGGAAATGGACATTTGGGAACTCAGGATTTGGGAAGGGGATAAAAAAAAAGAAAAGAATTTGGGATCTGGGGGCAAGGCAGGAACAGAGAGGGGCAGGAAAGGGGGGATTTGGGGCCAGGGAAAGGGGGGCTTTGGGGCCAGGGGAAGGGGGGATTTGGGGCCAGGGAAAGGGGGGATTTCCCCCATTTTTCCCGTTTTTCCCCGTTGCAGCTGAACCTGAACTCCGTCCGCCGCTGCCTCCTGATCTCCCACGACCCCGAGTCCCAGCTCCTGGAGTTCCGGCACTAGTGAGGGCAAAGCCCCAAATCCCCCAAAGCCCCAAATTCCCAAATCCCCAAATTCCCCTTTTCCCCAATTTCCCCTTTTCCCCATTCCCCAGAGTCCCAAATTCCCCTTTTCCCAATTTCCCCTTTTCCCCATCCCCAAAGCCCCAAATTCCCATTTCTTCCCATTTTTCCCAAATTACCCCATTTTTTTCCCTATTTTTTCCCATTTTCCCCAATCCAGCAGTGTCCAGGAGGTTCCCCCATTCCCAAATTCCCTGGTTTTTCCCCGTTTTTTCCCATTTTTTCCCAAATTCCCTGTTTTTCCCCCAACCCAGCAGTGTCCAGGTGGTGCCCGTGGGGCTCAGCCGGGGGCTCCGGAAGCTTCTCCAGGAGAAATTCCCCAACCTGAGCAAGGTGGACGACGTCAGCGACCTCCTGACCGGGTATGGGACACCCTGGGGACACTGGGGACACCCTGGGGACACTGGGGACACCTTGGGGACACTGGGGACAGCCTGGGGACACTGGGGACACCCTGGGGACACTGGGGACACCCTGGGGACACTGGGGACAGCCTGGGGACAGTGGGGACACCTTGGGGACACCTTGGGGACATTGGGGACACCTTGGGGACACTGGGGACAGCCTGGGGACAGTGGGGACACCTTGGGGACACCTTGGGGACATTGGGGACACCTTGGGGACACTGGGGACACCTTGGGGACACTGCATGGGGGACGACAGGGGACACGAGACCTGGGGACACCTCCAGAGATGTCACCTGTCCCCAGGGATGTCACCTGTCCCCTCCCTGTCCCAGGAACATTCTCCTGTCCCTGTCCCTGTCCCAGAGGTGTCACTGTCCCTGTCCCTGTCCCCTCCCTGTCCCAGGAACGTTCTCCTCTCCGAGAGCGAGGCGGAGCCGGACGGGACCCAAACGGTGCCGGAATTGGCCCAAAACTGCGCCGGGCGCGGGAACGCGGTGACACAGCAGAGCGCGGTGCGGCTGACGGAGGTGACACACGGGGGACACTGGGGACATTGGGGACACACTGGGGACACTGAGGGGACACAGCAGGGTGCGGTCAGGTGACACTGAGGGGACACTGAGGGGACATTGGGGACACCACAGGAGGTGGGGACGGTGCCCAGGTGCCACCGCACCTCACCGGGATCCCCCTCTGTGTCCATCTGTCCATCTGTCCATCTGTCCCGGTCTCTCTGTCCCTGTCCCTCTGTCCCTCTCCCTGTGTCCATCTGTTCCCCTGTCCCTCTGTGTCCGTCTGTCCGTCTGTCCCTGTCCCTCTGTGTCTCCCTGTCTGTCTGTCCCTGTCCCCGTGTCCGTCTGTCCGTCTGTCCCAGATCGGGCCCCGTCTGACGCTGCAGTTGGTGAAGGTGGAGGAGGGGCTGGGCCAGGGCAACGTCCTGTACCACGGCCTGGGTGAGTGACACACCTGGGACACACCTGGGACACACCTGGGACACACCTGGGACACACCTGGGTGAGTGACACACCTGGGACAGGTGAGGGCACACCTGGGGACGTGGGACAGTGTGTGTGTGTGTGGGGGATCTCACCTGTGGCGTGTCCCAGGTGTACTCAGGTGTGCCCCAGCTGTGCCCCAGGTGTGTCCCAGGTGTCTCAGGTGTGCTGTTTCCCTGCGCAGCCCCCAAGAGCGAGGCGGAGCTGCGGGAGCTGCTGGCCCGGAAGGAGCGGCAGCTGCAGGTGAGGGCGGAGCGGCGGCGCCGGCAGGAGCAGGACCTGGAGCGGAAACGGCAGCAGCGCCTGGAGCACAGGTGAGGGTACCTGGGGTACAGGTGAGGGTACCTGGGGTACAGGTGAGGGTACCTGGAGCACAGGTGAGGGCACCTGGGGTACAGGTGAGGGCACCTGGGGACAGGTGAGGGTACCCAGGGTACATGTGAGGGCACCTGGCGTACAGGTGAGGGGCTCAGGTGTGCCAGGGACCCGGGAGGGTGGCAGGGAGCTCCCAGGTGAGGAGAGTCACACAGGTGAGGGCAGGAGGGTCACACAGGTGAGGGCAGGAGGGTCACACAGGTGAGGCTCCCCCAGGTGTGGCAGCCCGGCCAGGTCCCTCCCCAGGTGTCCCTCCCTCACCTGTCCCTCCCTCACCTGTCCCTCCCTCACCTGTCCCCCCCCAGGGAGCGCAGCCTGGCCGGGATGGGCCGGGGCTCAGGTGGCTCAGGTGACCCCGGGGGTGACCCCGGCGCCGAGGACCCCGGCGCACCTGAGGCAGGTGAGGCGGAGCCGTCGGACGAGGACGACGCCGAATATTACAGACAGGAGCTGGGGGAGGAGCCTGACACAGGTGAGCTGGGGGGGGAAGGGAATTCGGGGGGGGTTCCAGGTGAGTTCTGGGGGAATCCAGGTGAGTTTGGGGGGGATAAAGGGGAATTTGGGGAGGATCCAGGTGAGTTCTGAGGGTTCCAGGTGAGTTTGGGGTGCTCCAGGTGAGTTCCAGGTGAGTTTGGGGGGCACAGAAGGAGATTTGGGGATTTCCCAGGTGCCTCTGGGGGCAGGGCTGGGCTCTGTTCCCATTTCCCTCCCCGGAAGTGGCTGATGACACAAAATTCCTGAATTTCCGTGATTTTGGATCCAAGTAAACGCTCTGACACTTCCGGGGCCCCAAATCCCAAAATTTTTCCCCCCAAAATTCCCAAGTTTTTCCCAAAATTCCCATTTTTTCCCCCCTGAATTCCCGTTTTTCCCTCTTTTCCCCCCCAGATTTGTTCCCGGGCAGCTCCAAGAGGAAGCGAAGCCCCTCGGGGGCTCCCCAGGCCCGGAAACGGCGGAAGAAGAACCCGAAACCCCGACCTGGAACCCCAAAGTCCCAACCTGGGAAACCAAAATCCCACCCAGGACATCATAAAAACCCCAAATCCCGACCTGGAACCCCCAAATCCCAACCTGGAACCCCAAAATCCCAACCTGGGAAACCAAAATCCCAACCTGGAACCACAAAATCCCGACCTGGAACCCCAAAATCCCAACCTGGAACCCCAAAATCCCACCCAGGACATCATAAAAACCCCAAATCCCACCCAGGACCCCCCAAATCCCAACCTGGGAAACCAAAATTCCGCCCGGGAGGTCCCAAAAAACCCAAATCCCATCCCAGGAAACCTGGAACCCCCAAATCCCAACAGGAAACCCCAAAATCCCACCCAGGACACCCCAAAAACCCCAAATCCCACCAGAAAATCCCAAATTTCCAACAACGGCCCCGAAAAGCCCGGAAAGGGAAAAACTGAGGGGGGGGAAAAAAATGGGAATTTGGGACCCCCCACCCCGATCCCGATGGGATTTTGGGGTCCCCCGGAATTCTGGGATCTGCCAGGAGAACTTTGGGATCCCCCAGGGCACTTTTGGGGTCTCCGAGGGGGAATTTTGGGATCCCCCAGCCCCTCCCAACTGTTCCCTGCTGGGATCCCCCAAATCCAGGTGAGACCACCCCAAAAAAATGGGGAAAAACAGAAAAGAGGAGGCAAAAACCCCCAAAAATGGGGGAGAAAAAACCCAAAAAAGGGGAAATCCACCAAAAAAATGGGGGAAAAACCCAGTGGGGGGTTTCAGGAATTCCAGGTGGGAATTCTGGGGGCTGTGGCCCCTCCTCACCTGCCCAGGTGTTTCCCCGTGGGGGGGGGGAGGGGGAATAAAGTCGGATCCACCCCCCAGGTCTGGAGTTGTTCTTTTTTTGTCCAGGAAAATTCCCATTTCCCCACCCCAAATCTCCTTTTTCCAGGGTAAATCTCCACTTTCCCTACAAAACCCTCATTTTTTAATCAGGAATTCCCAATTTCCCACCCGAAATTCCCGATTTTCCAGCCCCAATTCCCACTTTTCCCGCCCAAAATTCCCGTTTTTCCCAGCTGGAATCCTCGGGATGAGCCCAAATCAGGGACGGGGACGGGGGAGCTGCTGGAGCCGGGGCCTTTATTGAACTGGGACCAACTGGGATCCACCCGGAGCAAACTGGGACCCACTGGGATCCGCTGGGATCCGCCGGGCTCGGCCGCGGGAGCTGGGGCGGCTCAGTTGGTGGAGGGCCTGGGGGGGGAGGGGAGAAAAGGGAGTCAGGACAGGTGAGAGGGACCCCAGGTGAGTGCACAGGTGCCCCCCAGGTATCCCCAGGTGCCCCGAAGTGTGCCCAGGCGTGCCCCCAGGTGTGTCAGGTGCCCCCCAGGTGTATTCCAGGTGTCCCAGGTGTGTGCCCAGTTGCCCCAGGTGTCCCCAGCTGTCCCAGGTATCCCCCAGGTGTTTCCCCAGGTGCCCCCAGGTGTGCCCAGGTATTCTGGGTGCACCAGGTGTGTCCCCAGGTGCACCCCAGGTGTATCCCAGGTATCCCCAGATGTGTCCCCAGGTGTAGCCCAGCTATCCCCAGATGCCCCCCAGGTGTGTCCCCAGGTGCCCCCAGGTGTATTCCAGGTGTCCCAGGTATCCCCAGGTATCCCCCAGGTGTTTCCCCAGGTGTATTTCAGGTGTCCCAGGTGCCCCCCAGGTGCCCCGGCCGTACTTTGCCCACTCCACGTTGAGGATCAGGTGGTCGTAGCCGAAGCCGGAGACGCCGGCGATGGCGCGGGCGGCGTCCTCGCGCCGGTGGAAACTGATGAAGGCAAAACCCTGGGGGGGAAACCGGGAATGAGACCGGGAAAGGAACGGGAAAGGACCGGGAAAGGACCGGGAAAGGAACGGGAAAGGAACGGGAAGGGAACGGGAAAGGAACGGGGAAGGGAACGGGAAAGGAACGGGAAGGGAACGGGAAATCCCCAGGAAAATGGGAAAAATCATCGGGGAAACGGGGTCAAAACCTGGGAAATGGGGAAAATCCCCGGGAAAATCCCTGGGAAAATGGGGAAAATTACTGAGAAAATGGGAAAAATGGGGAAAATGGGGGAAACTGAGGACAGGTGAGGGGGCGCAGGTGAGGGGGCGCAGGTGACCTTGGACTGGCCCGTGGTCTTGTCCTTGGCCAGGTAGATGCGGGAGATGGAGCCGAAGGGGCGGAACAGCTCCTGCAGGTCGGTCTCACGCGTGTCCTCCGACAGGTTGGTGACGCGGATGGTGGCGTTGTCATCGGCTGGGGGCGGCGCAGGTGGGCACAGGTGAGCTCAGGTGTGCACAGGGGAGCTCAGAGTGCCCTCAGGTGTGCACAGGTGAGCTCAGGTGTGCACAGATTGCACCTCAGGTGTGCACAGGTGAGCTCAGAGCACCCCCCGGTGTGCACAGAGTGCCCCCAGGTGTGTTTCCATCCCCCCAGGTGTGCCCAGGTGTGTTCCCGCCCCCCAGGTGTGTTTTTATCCCCCCCAGGTGTGCCCAGGTGCGCTCACCCCGGCGGTTGGGCTGCATGGACTCTCCCCTCCTGCTGGCGCCGTCCCTCAGGCTGGGCGGGACGTACTTGCCCGTCTTGCTCACCTGGGCGGCCACCGGCTCCGGCTCTGGGGGGGACAGGTGAGAGACAGGTGAGAGGAGAAGGCACAGGTGAGACCCCAACACCTGTGACCTCACAGAGAAATGGCAAAAAGACAAAAAAAGTTCCCCAAATTCCCCCCAAAAACGCAGAATTTGGGGCTCCCAGCTCCCGGGAGCTGCTCCTGCACGGGGTCACCTGCACGGGGACACCGGGGCCACCACCACTCAGAGCATCACACAAAAATCAGGGAAAACCAGGAAAATCCCCCAAAAAACGGGAATTTGGGGCTCCAAACCTCCCGGGAGCTTCTCCTTCTGCACGGGGCCACCACGGGGTCACCTCCATGGAGACACTGAGACCACCACGGTGACACCTCCAAGGTGACCTTGGGGCCATTTAAACCATAAAAAAATGGGGAAAAATCAGGGAAAACCGGGAAAATCCCCCAAAAAATGGGAATTTGGGGCTCCCACCTCCCTGCAGTTTCTCCTTCTCGCCCGTGGACAGCCCCAGCTTCTCCTTCTGCACGGGGCCACCACGGGGACACTGGGGCCACCACGGGGTCACCTCCATGGGGACACTGGGGCCACCACCACTCAGAGCATCACACAAAAACAGGGAAAATGTGGAAAAACCAGGAAAATCCCCCCAAAAATGGGAATTGGGGGCTCCCACCTCCCGGGAGCTTCTCCTTCTCGCCCGTGGACAGCCCCAGCTGCTCGGCCAGCTCCTTCTGCATGGGCCCCAGCGTGTCCTTGTAGGGGCAGCGCGTGGTCCAGTGGTCGCCCTTGCAGATGCGGCACGAGACGATCTTCTGGCCCTTGAGCTTGTTCATGGGGTCCTCCTCCTCCTGGCAGTTCAGGTCCTGCAGGGGGGACACACCTGAGTGCACCTGGGCACACCTGGGGACACCTGGGAATACCCAGGGACACCTAGGGACACCTGGCTATGGGGTACAACCAGGGGTGTTCATGGGGTCCTCCTCCTCCTGGCAGTTCAGGTCCTGCAGGGGGGACACACCTGAGTGTACCTGGGCACACCTGGGACAGCTGGGGGACACCTGGGATACCTAGGGACACCTGGCTATGGGGCACACCCAGGGGTGTTCATGGGCTCTTCCTCCTGGCAGTTCAGGTCCTGGGGGGAGAGGGGGGGACACACCTGAGCACACCTGGGCACACCTGTCCCCAATACTTGGGCAGGTACACAACTGGGGACACTCCTGGGGCACACCTGGGGCACACCTGGGCACACCTGTCCCCAATACTTGGGCAGGGACACAACTGGGGATACTCCTGGGGCAAACCTGAGTCCCTACACCTGGGGCACAGCTGGGCACAGCTGTCCCCAATACTTGGGCAGGGGCACACCTGGGGCACACCTGTCCCCACCTGTCCCCACCTCCTTGCTGGTGATGAAGGTCATGAAGACGTCGTCGCTGACGGTCGTGGTGGCCACGTTGGGCCCGGGGGCGTCGAACTCGGAATTCCCGAATTTCTTCCAATTCTGGGGGGGAAAAACCCCAAAAACGGGAAAAAAAATCCCATTCCCAGGTAAATCCCAGGTGAGCCCCTCCCCCAGGTGAGCCCCTGTCCCTCACCTTGCGCCGGGCCACGGCCTTGGAGGCTTTGCGGGTCTCGATCCGGAACGTTCGGACGATCTGGGGAGGGGAGAATTGAGCCCCCCAAACCCCAACCTGGGGGGCTCAGGTGCCACACGTGGGGGGCTCAGGTGCCCCTGGGGGCTCTCAGGTGCCCCCCGTGCCCACCTTGACCTTGCGCCCGTCCTCCTCCTCGCGGTACTCGGTGATGGTTTTGATGTTGCCATTGACGACCTCCTTGGGGGACGGGAGGGGCCCTGGGGACAGGTGAGCACAGGTGAGCACAGGTGAGCACAGGTGTGTCCAGACATGGCCCTGATATGCCCAGAGTGTCCCCAGGTGTGTCCCAGGTGTGTCCAGCTGTCCCCAGGTGTCCCCAGGTGTATCCCAGGTGCCCCCAGGTTTCTCCAGGTGTCCCCAGGTGTGTCCCAGGTGTCCCCAGGTGCCCCCAGGTGTGTCCCAGGTGCCCCCAGGTGTGTCCCAGGTGTCCCCAGGTGTGTCCCAGGTGTCCCCAGGTGCCCCCAGGTGTGTCCCAGGTGCCCCCAGGTGTATCCCAGGTGTCCCCAGGTGCCCCCAGGTATCCCCAGGTCTCACCTCCCTTGAGCAGCTCGGCCTCAGCGCTGGAGGGGCCTCCCAGGACCCCGGGCAGGGGCAGATCCTTCAGCAGCTCGCTGGTGATCACCTTGTCTGGGGACAGGTGGGGTCACCTGGGCTCAGGGCACACCTGGGCTCAGGTACAGCCTCACCTGGGCTCAGGTAAGGTGCCCCAGGTGTGTCCCAGGTGTCCCCCCAGGTGTGTCCCAGGTGTCACTCACCATCCTCTCCTCCTTCCTCCTCCACCTGGTCAGCCCAGCTGGGCTTGGAGCTGCGGGGACAGAGCGGCCTCAGCTGCCCCGGCCCCTCCCGGCCCCTCCCGGGTCCCTCCCGGGTCCCTCCCGGGTCCCCCCCGCCCCTCACGGCCACAGCCCCGCCCGAACCCCCCCGGGACACCGAACCGGGACCGAGCCGCGACCCCGCTCCCGCATCCCAGAGCCCGCTCCCGGTCCCAGTTCCCGGTCCCGATCCCAGTTCCGATCCCAGACCTCCCTCCGATCCCGGTTCCCGGTCCCGGTCCCGGTTCCCGCCCCCGCTCCCCTCACGCCGCCTCAGGCCCGACGCCCCCTCCACGTCCCCGCGCCGCTCCCGATCCTCCCCAGCCCCGTTCCCGGCCCCAATCCCGGTCCCCAGCCCCAATTCCCAGTCCCCGGCCCCGCTCCCGCCGCTCCCGCCCTCACTCGTAGTCCCCGGTCGGCATCGCCGCCTCCGCCGCCCTCACGCTGCCACACCGGAAAAGGCCGCCCGGCACTTCCGGCGGGAGGGAGGCGGGAAATGGCCGCGCGCGGGGCATGGCGGGAAGCGGTTGCTACGCAACGCCGCCCCCTCAGGCTCGCGGCCTGCTCGTAGGAATTGTTTTATTTAACTCCGAAATTTGTTTATAACTTATAGGCGCGATTTATTTGAAGAAATATTACAACATATAAAAACTACATAAAGTATCGAGTTCCAGCTTGTACAAAGCGGCCGCGGGGGGGGGGGGGGGTCGGTACAATGCGATAAAAACGGGGGGGGGGGCGGGGCCGGGCCCTGAGGGGGAGGTTGGATCAGCACGGAGAGAGGGGGGTTTAAAAAAAAAATAATAATTAAAAAATGAACGGAAGGCCAAACGGGAAAAATAGAAACTTTTGTGAAAAGAAGAAGAAGAAAAAAAAAAAAAAAACAGAAAAAAAAAACCAGAAAAAAAACCAAAAAAAAAGAGAAAAAAAAGAGAAAAAAAAGGAAAAGGGAGAGAAAAAATTTTAAAATTGAAGGGGAAAAAAAAGGGGAAAAAAAGATGAAAAAGGGAAAAAAGGAAGAAAGAAAGAGAGGGGTATAAAGAAGGGGAAAATTAAAAAAAAAAGGGGGGGAAAAGAGAAAAAAAAGAAAAGAAAAAAAAAGAGGAAAAAAAGAAAAATGAGGGAAAACCAGGAAAAAAAGGGAAATAAAAGAAAGGCCATGGCCAAGGCGAAGGCGAAGCGACCCCCGGGCAGCAGCGCCGCCCCCTCGGCCCCTCCGGCCCCTCCGGCCCCTCCGGGCTCAGCCGGACGCGTCCATCGGCTCCTGCGGCGGCCCTGGGGACAGCGGGGAGGGGACACTGAGGGGACGTGGAGGGGACAGCGGGGAGGGGACACTGAGGGGACGTGGAGGGGACAGCGGGGGACACTGAGGGGACGTGGTGGGGACAGCGGGGGACAGGGTGGGACACAAGGGACACCCAGGGGACATCGAGGGACAGTGGGGATGGGACACCCGGGGGACACCCGGGGGACATGGAGGGGACATTGGAGGGACAGCGGGGATGGGACACACAGTGACACCCAGGTGACACCCAGGGGACACCCAGGGGACACTGAGGGTCAAGGGGGATGGGACACCCAGGGGACACCCAGGGGACATGGATGGGACATGGAGGGGACACTGGGGGACACTTGGGATGGGACACCAGGGGGACACCGAGGGGACTCAGAAGGGACACTGAGGTGACCCAATGGGGACACCACGGGGACACTGAGGTGACCCCACGGGGACTCAGTGGGGACACCACGGGGACACTGAGGGGACCCCACAGGGACACTGAGGGGACCCCAGTGACCCCCCGGGGCGGTCACTCACCGGCCGTGTCCTGGCGCAGTTTGGCCGCAGCGCAGGCCTTGATCTCCAGCCCGATGGCCTTGGCCAGGGGGGGCGGCACCGCATTGCCCACCTGGGGACAGACGGACAGCGTGGGGACAGGGGGACAGGGACAGGGACAGAGGGACAGGGATGGGGATGGGGACAGAGGGACATGGGACAGCAGGCACCACGTTCCTCACCTGTGGACAGCGGGTGAGGGACGGGGGACAAAGGGACAAAGGGACAGAGGGACAGAGGGACAGAGGGACAGCGGGGCCCGGACCTGTCTGTGCTTGTCCAGGATGTTCCCGAAGAGCCGGTAGGTGTCCGGGAAGCCCTGGGAGCGCGCGCACTCCCGCACGCTGACCACGCGGTGCTGCTCGGGGTGCAGCACCCGGCCCTGCAACGGCCACAGAGTGACCACCAAACCCAACCACGGGGACAGGAGTGACCACCAAACCCAACCACAGGGACAGGAGTGACCACCAAACCCAGCCATGGGGACAGGAGTGACCACCAAACCCAACCATGGGGACAGGAGTGACCACCAAACTCAGCCATGGGGACAGGAGTGACCACCAAACCCAACCACGGGGACAGGAGTGACCACCAAACCCAGCCACGGGGACAGGAGTGACCACCAAACCCAACCACGGGGACATGGGGACACCAAACCAAACCACTGGCACATTGGAGACCATCTTGGGCCATTGGTGACCATCAAACGCAACCATTTGGGACATGGTGGTCACTGGTGACCATCAGACCCGACCACTGGGACATGGCAGCCATTGGGCACCACCAACAAACCAACCCAACCATTGGGACAACGATGACCACTGGGCACCACCAAGGGTTGGACACAGTGGCCATTGGTCACCACCACCAAACCCACCCCAAGGGCTGGGACACGATGACCACTGGGCACCATCAAGGGTTAGGACATGGCCATTGGTCACCACCAAACCCACCCCAACGGCTGGGACACGATGACCACTGACCATCGTCAAGGGTTGGGACATGGTGGCCATTGGTCACCACCACCAAACCCACCCCAAGGGCTGGGACACGATGACCACTGACCACTGTCAAGGGCTGGGACACGATGACCACTCACCACCACCACCACCCTGGCCACCACCCTGGCCGCCCCCTGGCCCACCTGCTTGCCCATGGGCTCGGGGTTGGTGACGGTGGTGCTGAAGAAGCCGTCCCACTCCAGGCGCCCGTAGAGCCCGGCCCAGTGGTTGTGCCGGTTGCCGGTGTGCGGGAGGCACCAGGGGATCAGCGTGTTGAACTGCCGGTCCGCCGGGTCGCACGGCTTCCCTGGGGGAAGGCAAAAACAAAAATAAAACCCCGTTGTTGTCCGGGCTTCCCTGGAGAACTCAATAGAAAAAACCCCGTTGTTGTCTGGGGTTTTCTGCCGTTCTCCTCCGTCCCCTTTAAGGAGTTTGTAATTTTATTTTTATTTTTATTATTATTTTTTATTTATTTTTATTATATTTTATTATATATAAATATATAATATAAATATATAATATAAATATATAAATATATATAATATAAACATATTTATATGTTTATATATAAATATACAATAAATATAATAAATAAATATAAAATATTATTATATTTTATTATATTTATTTTATTATATATTATTCATTATTATATATTTAGTTTTATTTTTAGCCTTCTGTGTTTTTTGGAGTCAGATACGTCTTTATGGAGTCCCACCACCCACAGACGTGTTTATGGGGTCCCACCACCCACAGACGTCTTTATGGAGTCCCACCACCCACAGACGTGTTTACGGGGTCCCACCACCCACAGACGTGTTTACGGAGTCCCACCACCCACAGACGTGTTTACGGGGGCCCAGCACCCACAGACGTGTTTACGGGGTCTCATCACCCACAGACGTGTTTACGGAGTTCCACCACCCACAGACGTGTTTACGGGGTCTCATCACCCACAGACGTGTTTACGGAGTTCCACCACCCACAGACGTGTTTACGGGATCCCTCCACCCAGAGACGTCTTTATGGAGTTCCACCACCCACAGACGTGTTTACGGGGGCCCACCACCCACAGACGTGTTTACGGAGTCCCACCACCCACAGACATGTTTACGAGGTCCCTCCACCCACAGACGTCTTTATGGAGTCCCACCACCCACAGACGTGTTTACGGGGTCCCACCACCCACAGACGTGTTTACGGGGTCCCACCACCCACAGACGTCTTTACGGGGTCCCAGCACCCACCTTCGGCGCAGGAGCAGACCCCGCGCAGGGCGCCCGAGCTGCTGCGGCCGTTCTTGCGCTCGTGGTGGGTGTAGCGCAGCTTGCGGGTGGTGGTGCCGTCCGACAGCCGCACCTCGATGTTGGGCAGGTCCCGCCAGTCGGAGCCGGGCGCCAGCGGGATGTGCCGCATCCGCGCCGCCACCAGCGCGCTCATGTCCTGCCGGCGGCACCGCCACCGGGCGGTCAGAGCCGGCCGGGAGGGGGTGGCAACGGGGGAGTGGGGGACGCCAGGGTGGGGTGGGCACCATTGGGGGACTTTGGACACCCCCAGGGGACGTTGGGCACCATTGGGGAGCTCCAGGGGGTGTTGGACATCACTGAGGGTGTTGGGCACCACCGTAAGGTGTTGGGCACCATTGGGAACCTACTGGGAGATGTTGGGGACCACTGGGGGGACCTTGGGCACCATTGGGGGACGTTGGGCACCATTGGGAGACATTGGGCACCTCCAGGGGGTGTTGGACATCACTGTGGGACGTTGGGCACCCCCAGGGGGTGTTGGGCACCATTGGGGGGTGTTGGGGACCACTGGGGGACCTTGGCCACCCTTGGGAGGTGTTGGGAACGACTGGGGGGTGTTGGACATCATTGGGGGGTGTTGGGCACCGTTGGGGGACATTGGGAACCTACTGGGAGATGTTGGGGACCACTGGGGGACCTTGGCCACCATTGGGGGGTGTTGGGCACCATTGGGGGGTGTTGGGCACCACCAGGAGATGCTGGGCACCATTGGGGGACTTTGGACACCCCCAGGGGATGTTGGGCACCATTGGGGGATGCTGGGGACCACTGGGGGACCTTGGCCACCATTGGGGGGTGTTGGACATCACTGGGGGGTGTTGGGCACCATTGGGGGGTGTTGGGAAACATGGGGGACATTGGGCACCCTCAGGAGACGTTGAGCACCTCCAGGGGATGTTGGGAACCCTCATGAGATGTTGGGCACCATTGGGGGACCTTGGGCACCATTGGGGGTGTTGGGAACCACTGGGGGACCTTGGGCACCCTTGGGATCCGCCGGGATCCGCCGTCCCCACCTTGCAGATGTGGTCCCTGAGGATGGGCTGGTACTGGGAGCCGCGGATCTGGCGCTGGAACCAGGACTGGGGCTCGCCGTTGTAGGAGATCTCCAGGGCCGAGGCGCCGTTGCGGATCTCGGGCAGGTCCGACATGGTGTCCCGGACCGTGATGGTGCGGAACGGGCCCGAGTACGTCCTGGGGGGCGGGGCGGGGCCGTCAGCTCGGAATTCCCAGCTCGGAATTCCCAACAACACCAAATTCCCAGCTTGGAACTCCCAGCTTGGAATTCCCACCACCAAATTCCCAGCTCAGAACTCCCAGCTCGGAATTCCCAGCTCGGAATTCCCAGCTCGGAGTTCCCAGCTCGGAACTCCCAACACCAAATTCCCAGCTCGGAGTTCCCAGCTCAGAATTCCCAACACCAAATTCCCAGCTTGGAATTCCCAACACCAAATTCCCAGCTTGGAATTCCCAGCTTGGAATTCCCAACACCAAATTCCCAGCTTGGAATTCCCAGCTTGGAACTCCCAACAACAACAAATTCCCAGCTTGGAACTCCCAGCTCGGAATTCCCAACACCGAATTCCCAATTTGGAATTCCCAGCTCGGAATTCCCAATTTGGAATTCCCCGTGCCAAATTCCAAACTCGCAACTCCCAACCTCGAATTCCCAGCTCAGGATTCCCAACTCGTAATTCCCAGCTCGGAATTCCCAACAACACCAAATTCCCAGCTTGGAACTCCCAACACCGAATTCCCAGCTCGGAGTTCCCAACACCAAATTCCCAGCTCGGAATTCCCCAAACTCCCGATTCCCAGGCGCCGAATTCCCGAAACCGGAATTCCCGGCTCAGAACACCCAAACCCCCAATTCCTGCAGCGAAATTCCCAGCTCGGAATTCCCCAAATCCCAAAATCCCGGTTCCGGGCCTCACCGGGTGATGTTGCTGACGAATTTCTTGTCGTCCACCACCACGCTGAGCTGGCAGGCGCGGGGGGCGAAGACGTGCAGGGGCTCGGGGAACAGCGGCAGCCGCTCGCCCGGCGCCGCCGCCAGCACGATGGCCCGGCGCCGCGTCTGCGCCACGCCGTACTGCCCGGCCTGCCGGCGGCCACAGCGGTCAGTGAGCGGGGGGAATGGACACTGAGACACCCCGGGGGTCAGCAAAGGGGTCAGCAGAGGGGTCAGCAAAGGGGGCTCGGACACTGAGACATCCCGGGGGTCAGCACAGGGGTCAGCAGAGGGGGCTTGGACACTGAGACACCCCAGGGGTCAGCAAAGGGGTCAGCAAAGGGGGCTTGGACAGGGGGAACGGTCACTGAGACACCCCAGGGGTCAGCAAAGGGGTCAGCAAAGGGGGCTCGGACACTGAGACACCCCGGGGGTCAGCAAAGGGGTCAGCAGAGGGGGCTCGGACAGGGGGAATGGTCACTGAGACACCCCGGGGGTCAGCAAAGGGGTCAGCAAAGGGGGCTCAGACACTGAGACACCCCGGGGGTCAGCAAAGGGGTCAGCAGAGGGGGCTCGGCCAGCGGGGGATGGACACGGAGACACCCCGGGGGTCAGGGGGCTCAGACAGGGGGGATGGACACTAAGACACCCCAGGGGTCAGCAAAGGGGGCTCGGACACTGAGACACCCCAGGGGTCAGCAAAGGGGGCTCGGACACTGAGACATCCCGGGGGTCAGCAAAGGGGTCAGCACAGGGGGCTCGGCCAGCGGGGGATGGACACGGAGACACCCCGGGGGTCAGCTGGGGTATGGAGGGGACAGTTACAGAGGGACAGGGGTGGGAATGTCCCCAAAGCCACCCCAGGGGTCAGCAAAGGGGGCTCGGACGGGGGGGGGATGGACACTGAGACACCCCAGGGGTCAGCTTGGGGTGTGGAGGGGACAATTCCCGAGGGACAGGGGTGGGAACAGCCCTTGAGCTACCCCAGGGGTCAATTCCTCCTTTGGAGGGGACAGTTCCCAAGGGACAGGGATGGGAATGGCCACTGAGACACCCTGGGGGTCAGCTGGGCCTTTGGAGGGGACAGTTCCTGAGGGACAGGGGTGGCCGTGGCCACCTGGAGGCCTCATGGAGACAGGGATGTCCCCAAGAGCCATCCACCTCCTCTGGAGGACCACCTGACCAACTGGGAACCGGCCAATTCCCAACCGAGGATCCCTCTGGGAACGTCCCCAAGGAGCAACAGCACCAACAGCTCCCCGGGGTGCCCAAACCCGGGGTTTTTCGCCCCAAAAAGCAGCCCTGGAGAGCCTACCTGCAGCACCCCGAAGGTGCACTGGTAGCCCATGCGCACCAGGCAGCGCAGGGTCAGCTTCAGCACCATGGACCTCTTGAAGGACACGAAATTCCGGACGTTCTCCAGCAGGAAGAAGCGCGGCCGGTAATAATCGCAGTAACTGCGGGGACAGCGGGGACGTCGGCGGGGCCACCGGGCCGGGGCTGACCCCAAAAACCCTCTCCTCATCCATGGGGGACACCAGACACCCCAAAAACCTCTCCTCATCCATGGGGGACACCAGACACCCCAAAAATCCTCTTCTCAACCATGGGGGGACACTGGGCTGGGGCTGACCCCAAAAATCCTCTTCTCAACCATGGAGGACACCGGGCCGGGGCTGACCCCAAAAACCTCTCCACACTCATGAGGGGACACCAGGCAGGGGTCTGACCCCAAAAACCTCTCCACACTCAAGAGGGGACACTGGGCTGGGGCTGACCCCAAAACATCTCCTCCATACCCACCAGGGGACACCATATGGGGTCTGACCCCAAAACATCTCCTCCATACCCACCAGGGGACACCATATGGGGTCTGACCCCAAAAAAAACCCTCCACACCCACGAGGGGACATTGGACGAGGGTCTGACCCCAAAAAAACCCTCCACACCCATGAGGGGACACCATATGGAGTCTGACCCCAAAACATCTCCTCCATACCCAAGAGGGGACACCGGACAGGGGTCTGACCCCAAAAAACCCCTCCACACCCACGGAGGGACATCGGGCAGGGTCTGACCCCAAAACACCTTCTCCACACCCACCAGGGGACACCAGACAGGGGTCTGACCCCCAAAAAACCCCCCCTGGCACGCCCACCTGAGGAAGGAGACCACCAGGGAGTTCTTGAACTTGGAGTAGGTGCGGGAGTTGAAGCGGTTCATGCCGCTGAAGCCCTGGCACGGGGGGCCCCCACACAGCATCTCCACGTCGCCCTTCTGGGGCAGCTTCTGGCCCAGGGCGTTGGTCTTCTCGCCGGCCATGACCAGCTTGAGCAGCACGTTGCAGTCCTCGGTGAAGACGGTGCTGCCGGGGTTGTTGAGCCGGAACGCCTGCGCCGCCGGCTCCCACATCTCGATGGCCCAGAGCGTCTCCGAGACCCCTGAGGGGACACACGGCCGGACAGCGGTGGGTGGGGGTGGCCGGGGGTGGGCAGGGGTGGGCAGGGTGTGGTGGGAATGGTCAGGGTGTGGTGGGAATGGTCAGAGTATGGTGGGGATGGTCAGGGTGTGGTGGGGATGGTCAGAGTATGGTGGGGATGGTCAGTGTTGGATGGGGATGGTCAGGGATGGGCACTGGGAATGGTCAGTGTGTGGTGGGAATGGTCAGGGTGTGGTGGGGATGGTCAGGGATGGTCAGGGAATGGTCAGGGTGCGGTGGGAATGGTCAGGGTGTGGTGGGAATGGTCAGGGATGGTCAGGGACAGTCAGGGAATGGTCAGTGTTGGATGGGGATGGTCAGGGATGGACACTGGAAATGGTCAGGGTGTGGTGGGAATGGTCAGGGATGGGCAGGGGTGGGCAGGGGTGGGCACTGGGAATGGTCAGTGTTGGATGGGGATGGTCAGGGATGGTCAGGGAATGGTCAGGGTGTGGTGGGAATGGTCAGGGATGGTCAGGGACAGCCAGGGAATGGTCAGTGTTGGATGGGGATGGTCAGGGATGGGCACTGGGAATGGTCAGGGTGTGGTGGGAATGGTCAGGGATGGTCAGGGTGTGGTGGGAATGGTCAGGGTGTGGTGGGAATGGTCAGGGTGTGGTGGGAATGGTCAGGGATGGTCAGGGTGTGGTGGGAATGGTCAGGGTGTGGTGGGAATGGTCAGGGTGTGGTGGGAATGGTCAGGGATGGGCACTGGGAATGGTCAGGGTGTGGTGGGAGTGCCCTGGGCCGGGCACTGGCACTGACCAGCGCCGGGTGTGAACGGCCAGAGCCGGGCACAGGGACCATCCAGCGCATTCGCTGACCCCCAGGGCCGTGTCCAGCCTGTCCTGAGGAGCCCCCAGGCCCCAGCTGGAGCTCACCTGCCTGGTGGAAGCCCTCGGAGAGGCCCCCGCAGCCCGAGAACACGTCCAGCGTCCGCAGCTTGGGCACCGGCACCGCGGGCGGCTCCTGCTCGCTGGGCTCGGCGCCGGCCGCCCGGCCCTTGCCCTTCCCTGGGGAGCCGGCCAGGCAGGGCTCAGAGCCTGCTCCTCATCATCCTCATCATCCTCATCCTCCTCCTCAGCCCCTGCTCCTCATCATCCCCATCTTCAGCCCCTACTCCTCATCATCCTCATCCTGCTCGCTGGGCTCGGCGCCGGCCGCCCGGCCCTTGCCCTTCCCTGGGGAGCCGGCCAGGCAGGGCTCAGAGCCTGCTCCTAGAGCCTGCTCCTCATCATCCTCATCATCCTCATCCTCCTCCTCAGCCCCTGCTCCTCATCATCCCCATCTTCAGCCCCTACTCCTCATCATCCTCATCCTGCTCGCTGGGCTCGGCGCCGGCCGCCCGGCCCTTGCCCTTCCCTGGGGAGCTGGCCAGGCAGGGCTCAGAGCCTGCTCCTCATCATCCTCATCATCCTCATCTTCAGAGCCTGCTCCTCATCATCCTCATCCTCGTCATCCTGCCCCTCATCATCCTCATCCTCAGAGCCTGCTCCTCATCATCCTCATCATCCTCTGCTCATCCTCCTCATCCTCATCCTCATCCTCCTCATCCTCCTCCTCAGCCCCTGCTCTTCCTCCCCCTCCTCCTCCTCCTGCAGGAACCCATCCCCTCCCAGACCCTTTCCTGCCCCGTTTTTACCCTTTTTCCACCCATTCTCCACCTCTTTCCCACCCGGTTTTTCAGCCCCTTTCCCACCCCTTTCCCACCCCTTTCCCACCCATTTCCCACCCCCATTTCCACACTTTTTTCTGCCCTTTTCCCTCCCCTTTTCCCCCCCGTTTCCCTTTCCCCTTTCCCAGCCTCACCTTTCCCTTTCCCCTTCCCCTTCCCTTTGTTCCCAGAGCTCCGGGCGTGGTTGGGAGGATCCTCAAAGCTCTTGGTTTTGGCGTTGTAAGCCTGGAGAAAAAAAAACAAAATAAAATAAAATAAAGTTAAAGTAAAGTAAAATAAAATAAAATAAAATAAAATAAAATAAAATAAAATAAAATAAAACAAAATAAAACTCCCCAGGATCTGGGATCGGACACGAGGAGCTGAGGAACAGCCCCGGGGTCACCAAAACCCCGTTGGAGTCAGGGAACAGTTGACAGCAGAACCCCAGGGACACATCCAGAGTCCCCAGGAACTCATCCAGACCCTCCCTGGAACTCATCCAGACCTCCAGGAACCCACCCAGACCCTCCAAAACTCAATTCAGCACCCAAAATTCACCCCCCAAAATCTCAGAACCGGCCCCACATCCAACTGTCCCACCACACCCTCCACCCCCAGGATCTCCAGACCCCCAGGCCCACCCCGATCTCCCCCTGGAACTCACCCAGACCCCCAGGAACTCATTCAGACCCTCCAGGAACCCACCCAGACCCTCAAAAATCCAGTTCAGCACCCAAAATTCATTCCCTAAAATCTCAGAACCGGCCCCAAACCCAACCCTCCCATCAGGAGACACCAGACCCTGCACCCCTGGGGTCTCCAGACCCCCAGGAACTCATCCAGACCCCCAGGAACTCATCCAGACCCTCCAAAACTCAATTCAGCATCCAAAACTCATTGCCCAAACCGGCCCCAAATCCGACCTCCCGTGGAAAACCCCAACTTTCCTCCGCTCCTGGTGTCTCCAGACCCCCAAGAACTCATCCAGACCACCAAGTACCCACCCAAACCCTCAAAAACCCAATTCAGCACCCAAAATTCATTCCCCAAACCCAACCCTCCCACGGCAAACCCACCAGGAGACACCAGACCCTCCACCCCCAGGATCTCCAGACCCCCAGGCCCACCCCGATCTCCCCCTGAAACTCACCCAGACCCCCAGGAACTCATTCAGACCCTCCAGGAACCCACCCAGACCCTCAAAAACCCAATTCAGCACCCAAAATTCATTCCCCAAACCCAACCCTCCCACGGCAAGCCCACCAGGGGACACCACACCCTCCACCCCCGATGTCCCCAGCCCCCGATCTCCCCCCTGATCCCCCCCTGCCCCCCACCTCCAGGAAGTAGAAGCGGTCGGGGCCGCCGGCCGAGTACTCCTGGATGCTCTGGGTCAGGTCCTCTCCGTAGACCACGGAGCAGCGGCCCTGCACCGCCCGGAACTCCACCGTGGCCTCCTCGTCGCTCCAGTAGAGCAGGTTGATGTCGGCGTGGTAGCTGCCCTTGGTGGACTTGTGCGTGTTCTCGGGCCTGGGAGGGGGTCAGAACCCCAAAAATGAGACCCCAAAAAGTCACCAGGTGGGTGTTCCCCTCCAGGTGGGTGCTCCCCTCCAGGTGGGTGTTCCCCACCAGGTGGGCGCTCCCCGGGGTCAGGGATTGGAGAGGGGCACCTGCAGAACTTGCCAAGCCCCTCCTGTCCCTCACAAACCCCCCCAAAATCAGGACCTGGACCCCGGGAGGCACCTGTAGAACTTGCCAGGCCCACCCTATCCCCTCACAAGCCCCCCAAAATCAGGTTTTGGACCTGGGGAGGCACCTGTAGAACCTGCCAACCCCCCCAAAATCAGGACTTGAACCCCAGGAGGCACCTGTAGAACTTGCCAAACCCCCTGCCCCCCCTCAAACCCTCCCAAAATCAAGACCTGAACCCGAGGAGGCACGTGTAGAACTTGCCAAGCCCCTCCTGTCCCCTCACAACCCTCCCAAAATCAGGTTTTGGACCCAGAGAGGCACCTGCAGAACTTGCCAAGCCCCCAAAACTGTGATCTAGACCTGAGGAGGCACCTGTAGAACTTGCCAAGCCCCCCCAAAATCAGGATTTGAACCCCAGCCCCCCAAAATCAGTTTTGAGGCACCTGTAGAACTCACCCTTATCCCCCGAACCCCCCCAAAACCAGGATTTGAACCCCAGCAGGCACCTGTAGAACCTGCCAACCCCCCCAAAATCCCATTTTGGACCCCAGCAGGCACCTGTAGAACCTGCCAACCCCCCAAAACCAGGATTTGAACCCCAGCAGGCACCTGTAGAACCTGCCAACCCCCCCAAACCAGGATTTGGACCCCAGGAGGCACCTGTAGAACCTGCCAACCCCCCAAAATCACATTTTGGACCCCAGCAGGCACCTGTAGAACCTGCCAACCCCCCCAAAATCCCATTTTGGACCCCGGGAGGCACCTGTAGAACTTGTAGATGCCCATGCGGATGTCGGCCTCGTTGGGCTTGCCGTTGCCCCGCAGGCTGCAGAAGATGCTGCGCACGCGGCCGACGCGGAAGGGCTCGGGCGCGTCCAGGTTGCTGCCCTTGATGTACTCGGAGTATTTCCGGTAGTGCTCGGGGTGCAGCTCCTCGTCCACGGCCTCCTTCCGCGGCCGGCGCGCCGGGCTGGCCGGCTTCAGGCTGGGGGGACAGGGGGGTCAGGGGAGGGGAGAGGGGGGAGCCACTGGGGGGGTTTGGGGGGGTTTGGGAGGGGTTTGGGGGGTTTGGGACGGGGTTTGGGGGGAATTTGGGGGGTCTGGGAGGGGGTCTGGGTGGGGTTTGGGTGGTCTGGGAGGGGTTTGAGGGGGTTTGGGGGGGTCTGGGGGTGGTTTGGGGGGTCTGGGAGGGGTTTAGGGGGGTCTGGGAGGGGTTTGGGGGGGGGTTGGGGGGATCCAGGGTGGTCTGCGTCCGCAGTTTGGGGGTCTGGAAGGGGTTTGGGGGGGTCTGGGAGGGGTTTGGTGGGGTTTGAGGGGGGTTTGGGGGTGTCTGGGAGGGAGTTTGGGGGGATCCAGGGTGGTCCGCGCCGGGCTGGCCGGCTTCAGGCTGGGGGGAACCGGGGGAGTCAGGGGAGGGGAGAGGGGGGAGCCATTGGGGTGGGGTTTGGGGGGTCTGGGGGGTCTGGGAGGGGGCTTGGGGGGGTCTGGGAGGGGGTTTGGGGGTCTGGAAGGGGTTTGGGGGGTCTGGGACAGGGTTTGGGGGGGGGGTTGGGGGGTCTGGGAGGGGTTTGGGGGGTCTGGGAGGGGTGTGGGGGGTTTGGGGGGGTTTGGGTGGGGTTTGGGGGTATCTGGGAGGGAGTTTGGGGGGATCCAGGGTGGTCTGCACCGGGCTGGCCGGCTTCAGGCTGGGGGGAACTGGGGGGGAACCGGGGGGGTCAGGGGAGGGGAGAGGGGGGAGCCACTGGGGGGGATTTAGGGGGGTTTGGGGGGAATTTGAGGGGTCTGGGAGGGGGTCTGGGAGAGGTTAGGAGGTCTGGGAAGGGTTTGGGTGGTCTGGAAGGGGTTTGGTGGGGTTTGAGGGGGGTTTGGGGGTCTGGGGGGGGTCTGGGGGGGTCTGGGAGGGCATTTGGCAGAACTGGTTCTGATTTATTCATCAAAAGTTGGGTTAGGAGTTGGAATTGAGGGTCTAGGAGGGGTTTTCCTAATTTAATTGGTTCTGTGATTCCGTAATTCCAATTTTTCCACCAAAAGCTGGGTGGAGATTCGGAATTGAGGGATCGTGGAAGGGTTTTGCAGTCTTGGTTCTGATTTATTCACCAGAAGTTGGGTGAAGGTTTGAAATTGAGAGCTTGGAGGGGTTTTAGACCCTTCACCCCACAATTCCAATTTACCCCCCAAAACCGGGTTAAAATCTGGAACTGAGATCTTGGAGGGATCTCCAAACTTCCACCCTTTGACCCTGCAATTCCCAAATTCCCACCCACCCCCCCAGAACACGGCACCAGCACCGACACCTCCAACTCAACAGAACCTCCAGAAACTTGGGACACCAGGAAAACCCCAAAAGTCCCCAAAATCCCACCCCGAAGGTGCCCCACCTGAAGTTGAAGGCGTCGGGCAGCAGGTAGACGCCGTCGCCCACCCGGTACTGGACGCCGTTCTTGGTGGCCAGGGCGTAGAACATCTTCCCGTCGGCCTCCTCCAGGGGCTCGGCCACCTTGGGGATCTCCTTGTGCCTCACCTCGTCCAGGCGGGCGCAGCTCATGCAGAACCTGCTGGGAGGGCACCGGGTTGTCCCCAAAAAATTTGGGGTTTTGGTCAACAGGTTGTCCCCAAAAAATTTGGATATTTTGGCTACCAGGTTGTCCTCAAAAAATCTGGGGTTTTGGTCACCAGGTTATCCTCAAAAAATCTGGGGTTTTTGGTCATCAGGTTGTCCCCAAAAAATCTGGGGTTTTGGTCACCAGGTTGTCCCAAAAAAAAAAAAAGTCTGGGGTTTTTGGTCACCAGGTTGTCCTCCAAAAATCTGGGGTTTTGGTCATCAGGTTCTCCTCAAAAAAATCTGGGGTTTTTGGTCACCAGGTTCTCCTCAAAAAAAATCTAGATTTTTGGTCACTAGGTTCTTCCAAAAAAAAAAAATCTGGATTTTTGGTCATCAGGTTGTCCCCAAAAAATCTGGGTTTTGTGGTCACCAGGTTCTCCTCAAAAAAAAACCAGGATTTTTGGCCACCAGGTTCGCTCCAAAAAATCTAGATTTTTGGTCACCAGGTTCTCCCCCCCAAAAAAAATCTGGGTTTTTGTCCACCAGATTCTCCCAAAAAAACCCAATATTTTTTTGAAACCCCCAAAATCCCCGTTTCTCCCCCCAAACTGACTTGTACTTGTTGTCCTCGGTGGGCCGGGCGCCGGGCGGGCTCTCGAAGCGCGCGTACTCCTGGTCGTACCACATCTGGTAGAAGTAGGTCCTCCCGTCGTCCTCCACCATCTTGATCTCCGTGTCCAGCCCGCCCTGAGGGACACGAGATGGCGGCGTGGCCGGGCTGGGCGGCGCTGACCGGGGATGGCCGGGCTGACCGGCTCCGGCCGCCACCCATGGGTGCTGCCCCCACACCCACCTCCATGGCCCAGTTGTCCGAGGGCCCCTTGTAGATGACGTTGACCTTGCCGTGGATGTAGGAGAGCTGCATGTCCTCGCACTCGTCCACCAGGAACAGCTCCAGAGGGTCCGAGGTGGCCCCCAGGACGGTGTCCGAGCCCGGGCAGAACCAGTGGGCGTGGAACATCTGGCCGCCGCTGTCCTCCCACATGGCCGTCACCCTGCGGGGCGGGACACGGCGTCAGAGGGGACGGCCCCGTGTCCCCAACGCCGTGGGAGAATGGAGATCCCACCTGGCCTGGTGGGATCATTGGGGATGTCCCGTCCCCACCTGATGGGAGTGGGGAGAACCCACCTGGCCTCAGTGGGGACATCCCTGTGTCCTCAACCCCATGGGAGAATGGAGATCCCACCTGGTTTGGTGGGATCATCAGGGATGTCACCTGTCCCCACCTCATGGGAGAATGGAGATCCCACCTGGCTTGGTGGGATCACTGGGGATGTCCCTGTGTCCCCACCCCCGTGGGAGCACGGAGAACCCACCTGGCCAGGTAGAGGGGCTCGGTGGGGACGTCCCCGTGTCCCCAATGCTATGGGAGAATGGAGATCCCACCTGGCCAGGTAAAGGGACTTGGTGTTCCCACCCCCCAGGAGAACAGAGATCCCTCCTGGCTTGGTGGGATCACTGGGGATGTCCCCGTGTCCCCACCCCTGTGGGAGCACGGAGAACCCACCTGGCCAGGTAGAGGGGCTTGGTGGGGTCATCGGGGCTGACGGAGACGCAGTCGCCCACCTCCAGGGTCTCGGAGTCGATGCAGACACGTTGGTAATAATCCTTCTTGCCGTCGCTCTGCCGGGGCACGGGGCGTGACAGGTACGGCCTCACCTGGATGGGTTCCCTCACCTGGATGGGCTCCCTCACCTGGATGGGTTCCCTCACCTGGATGGGGACCTCACCTGGATGGGTTCCCTCACCTGGATGGGGCCCTCACCTGGATGGGCTCCCTCACCTGGATGGGTTCCCTCACCTGGATGGGTTTCCTTAGCCCTAAGAACCAACTCTGGTCCCACCTGGATGGGTTCGCCCCTTTTGGCCTCACCTGGATGGGCTCCCTCACCTTGCCAGATCACCTCACCTGGCTGGACATGTCCCCTGACCTCGACGGGTCCCCTCACCTGGACAGGTCCCCTCTCCATTCAAGGTCCCCTCACCTGATGGTCTCCCTCAACCTGCCAGGTCCTCTCACCTGGATGGGTCCCCTCACCTGGACAGGTCCCCTCACCTGGATGGGTCCCCTCACCTGGACAGGTCCCCTCACCTGCACAGGTGCCTCACCTTGATGGGCTCCCCGACCCAGGAGATCCGGCTCTTGTTCTGCTTCTTCTTGCGGCCCTGGAGCATCTTCTTGGGCGAGGGCATCTCGGGGATGTTGTCATCGACCTCCTCGTCCTCGTCCGCCTCCCGCACCGCCAGGTTGGGACACCTGGGGCAGCACCGGGGACGTCACCCGGGGCTCAGGGGGCACGGGGACAGCAGGGACAGCAGGGTTTGGGGACAGGGACACTGGGGACAGGGCCACCACCTCCTCTGCAGACACGCCTGCTTGCTGCGGCCGCTGCCCCCGAACTTGACCATGTTCTGGCACGCCTTGCACTTGCCACACTCGGGCTGCTGGCACACCTGGCACGGGACAGGGGACAGCGGTGACACCGGGAACGCTCCCAGGGGACACCGGGGACACCGGGAACGCTCCCTGGGGACAGCGGTGACACCAGGAACGTTTCCAGGGGACACCAGGGACACCAGGAACGCTCCCTGGGGACAGGGGAGCTGCTGCAAGAGCCCCATGGAGTGCCCAGGATGGGAGGTTGGGGTTGGTTGGTCCAGGTTGGAAGAGCCCTCCAAGATCAACGAAACCCAACTCGTGGTATTGATGTTGACCAAGGTTGGAAGAGCCCTCCAAGATCAACCCAATCCAACCCATGACGTCGACATTGGCCAAGACCGGAGGAATCTCCAAGACCAGCCAACCCAACCCAGGGAGGTGATGTTGACCAAAACTGGAAGAGTCCTTCAAGATCAACCAACCCAACACATGACATTGACCTTGACCAAGGCTGGAAGAGTCCTCCAAGACAAACCAACCCAACCGACGACACTGACGTTGACCAAGGTTGGAAGACCCTCCAACACCAACCCAACCCATGACACCAACGTTGACCAAGGTTGGAAGAGTCGCCCAAGACAAACCAACCCAACCCATGACATTGACCAAGGCTGGAAGACCCTCCAACACCAACCCAACCCATGACACTGACCATGGTTGGAAGACCCTCCAACACCAACCCAACCCATGACACCATCGTGAGGGCCTCATGACACCCATGACGAAGGGTGGAAGAGTCGCCCAAGACAAACCAACCCAACCCATGACATTGACCAAGGTTGGAAGACCCTCCAACACCAACCCAACCCATGACATTGACCAAGGTTGGAAGACCCTCCAACACCAACCACCCAAACCTATCCCCCCACTTCTACCACCGCGTTCCCGCGGGGCTGGGAGGGCCCCCGGTCACCTCGCAGACGCCGCAGCGCCGGCGCTTGGTGGCGTTCTCCTTGTCCTCCTCGCGCTCGTCCTTCTCGATCTGCTCCGAGAAGAAGGTGTCGAAGATGAGGTACACCAGCTTGGTGGTGGTGGCCTTGGTGGGACCCTTGTCCTTGTCGATGCGCGTGGGGTGGCGGATGGCCTGGCGCCGCACGGCTCGCCTGCAGGGCGGGGACGGCGCTCAGGCCACGCCCGGGGACACCCCGGGGACCCCCACCGGGGTCCCCAAAGGGTGGGGGTGGATTTTGGGGTCCCAACTCCGTGTCCTTCCCACTTTGGAGCAGCAGCGGGTTTGGGTTTGCCCGGTTTTGGGAGGGGTTTGGTGATTTCGGGGGAGAACTCTCCCAATTTTGGGAGGATCTTCCCAGTTTTGAGAGGGTTTTTGGGATTTTGGGAGGATCTTCCCAAATCTGGGAGGATTCTCCCAGTTTTGGGAGGGGTTTTGTGATTTCAGGGGAGAATTCTCCCCGTTTTGGGAGGGGTTTTGTGATTTCGGGGAAGAATTCTCCCCGTTTTGGGAGGGTCTTCCCAGGTTTGGAAGGGTTTCCCTCTGACTCCCAGCACTTCTCGTGCCACTGAGCCCAAATCCTCACCAGTTTTGGGAAGACTTTCCCAATTTTGGTTGGTTTCTCCCAATTTTGTGGCCACAGAACCCAAACCCTCCCTAATTTGGGGCAAATCTCCCTGGTTTCGGAACCACTAAACCTAAACCCTCCCCAGTTTTGGGCAGGTTCTCTTACTTTTGAGGTCCCGCTTCCCAAATTTTGATCAAGCTCTCCTGATCTCAGGGTTTTCACCCCCAAACTTCTTGCCCAGCTTGATGAGGTCCCTCACTCTGGGCACGAGAATCCCCCAGTTTTGGGCAGATTTCCCCAACACTGAGACCCCAGGGCCCAAACCCTCCCGAATTCTGGCCGGATTTTCCCGATTTGGGGGTTTTTGCCCCCAAATCCCACCTCTTGCCCAGGGTGACGCCGGCCAGCTTGATCAGGTCCCTCATGCAGGGCGTGATGAGCACCGGGGGCTCGTCGCTGTCGCCGGCCTCGTCGTAGCTCTCCACCTGCTCCACCACGAACTGCGCGTGGCGCAGCAGCGAGTCCTCCGTGAAACGGTTGAAGTTGAGCCCGGCCGGCGGCACCGTGGTCTGGGGGGAATTTGGGGACGGTTGGAGATGGTTGGGGACGGGAATTTGGGAACGGTTGGGGATGGTTGGGATCATTGGGGACAGTTGGGATGGTTGGAGATGGTTGGAGATGGTTGGGAAGGGTTGGAGATAGTTGGAGATGGTTGGAGATGATTGGGGACGGGAATTTGGGAACGGTTGGGGATGGTTGGGATCATTGGGGACAGTTGGGATGGTTGGGAAGGGTTGGGGATGGTTGGGGATGGTTGGAGATGGTTGGGGATGCTTAGGAATGGTTGGGATGGTTGGGAAGAGTTGGGGATGGCCACTGACCCCTTCCCAGATCACCCATTCCAAGGGTCACCAAGGCTGGGGATGGTTGGGAAGGGTTGGAGATGGTTGGGAAGGGTTGGAGATGGTTGGGGATGGTTGGAGATGGTGGGGATGGTTGGGATCATTGGGAACGGGATGGGATGGTTGGGAAGGGTTGGGATGGTTGGGATGGTTGGGGATGGTTGGGAAGGGTTGGGAAGGGTTGGAGATGGTTGGGAATGGTTGGGGATGGTGGGGATGGTTGGGGATCATTGGGAACGGGATGGGATGGTTGGGAAGGGTTGGGATGGTTGGGGATGGTGGGGATGGTTGGGATGGTTGGGGATGGTTGGGGATGGTTGGGAAGGGTTGGGAAGGGTTGGAGATGGTTGGGAATGGTTGGGGATGGTGGGGATGGTTGGGGATCATTGGGAACGGGATGGAATGGTTGGGAAGGGTTGGGAATGGTTGGGGATGGTTGAAGATGGTGACACCACAGGGAGGTGACACCACGGGGAGGTGACACCACGGGGAGGTGACACCGCAGGGAGGTGACACCACGGCAGCGCTGTCACCTCGATCTTGTTGAGCAGGTCCTCGTAGCTGACGTGGCGGTTGTTCTGCAGGAACTCCACCACGATCTTGCTCATGTAGATCTTCTCCTGCATCAGCGCGAAGGTGGGCGCGTACTCCTCGCTCGGCTCCATCAGGATGTAGTCGGCAAAGGCTGGGAAAGGCCCCAAAATCGTGGGATTTGGGGGGAAAAAATCCCACAAAAAAATAAAATCCGGGGGTTTCTGGGTGGGGGAGCAGTGGGGAAAGGAAAGGGGGGGAAAAGAGGGGGAGAGGAGGAAAAGGAGAAGGGAAATAAAAGAGGAAAAGAGGAAAAAGGGAGAAAAATAAAGGAAAATAGAGGGGGGAAGTGGGAAAAGGAGGAGGAAAGAGGAAGGAAAACAAAGAAAGAAAGAAAAAAAGAAAGAAAGGAAGAACAAAAAAGGAAAAAAGAGAAGAAAGAAGAAGGAAAGAGGAGAACACAGAAAAAAAACCAGAAAAAAAACAAAAAAAGGATGGAAAGAGAGAAAAAACAGGAAAAAGAAAAAGAGAATATGGAAAAAGACAGAAAAAACAAAAAAAACAAAAACCAGAAAAATGAAAAAAAGAGAAAGAGAAAAAAGGAAAAGAAAAGGGAGAAAAAAGGGAGAAAAAAAAGGAAGAAAATGGGGAAAAGAAGAAGAAAGGGAAAAGAAAGAAGAAGAAAGAAAAAAGAAGGAAAAGGACAAAACCCCTGAAACCCTCCCCTGCAAAACCTCAAGAAAAGCCCCCAAATAACCCCAAACCAACACCAACCACCCGAAATTCCCCCCCAAAACCCCCCAAGGCCCTCCCCACCTGTGCTGAAGCCGATCAGCGCCTTCTCCCCGCCGTCGAAGCCCGTGATCCACCAGGCGTTGATGGGCCCCAGCTTCTTGGCTCTCACCCCGCCTGCCAAACCGAAGGGAAAACAAAAAAAAAAAAAAAGAGAAATTTGGGATCACTCCAAGCTGGGAATTTGGGGGGATTCCAGGGAATTCCGGGCGTTCCCTCACCGTCCAGGCAGGGGTTGTCGTCGTAGATGGGTTTGACGACGCCGCTGAAGTAGAGCTCGATGTTCCTCTCGATGAGGCCGGTGTCGAAGGGACACAGGTGTCCCCTCTTGTCATAAACGCTGCCAGGGCAAGGAGGAGGGGGGGACACGATTCCAGAGGGGATCCCAGAGGGAAGGAATCCCCCCCTGCCCCAGCCCCCGGGGGTCTCACCTGAAGGAGGTGACTTTGTGCTGGGGAAGGTCCTCGTAGCTCTCGAAGCCGTCCTCGTTGGCGTCGAAGATGGACAAGCGCTCGTCCGTCAGCATCTCCGGCTCCTCCAGCTGCGTTTGGGGGGAGAAAAAACCCCAAAATTGGGATTGATGGACATTCCTGCCGCTCCCCAGCTCGGGAAGGGGGGTTTGGGATCCCTTACGGCGTCGTCGGGGTCCCCTTGGAAGAATTTGAGGTCGGGGTCGTCCAGGTACTGCCGGCAGTCGAGGCATTTTGGGGGGGTGGTCTGGGGGGAGAGGGGAGGGGGAAGAGTCAGCTTTTTCCCAAAGTTATTCCCAGAATTATTCCCAGATTTCAGCAAAATCCGTGGTTTCCCCACTAGGACCAGCCCCAGCTGTTTGAGTTTGGGAAGCTGAAATGGGTTTGTTCTCCCACAGGATAACCCAACCCTTGGGAAGGATCAGCTCATCCCAAAAAAACCCCAAAACTCAGCAGCTCCAAGGGATTAAGAAATCCCCAAAAAAAATTTTAAAAAAGCTGGAATGAGAAGAAACTCACTTTAGCAGTAGCAGTGATTTTAACCTGAGGGATTTCGTCTTTGATTTCCGACCTGGGAGGGGGAAAAAGGAAATTCTGGGATGTGGAGCGGTGACGTCGTCGTCGTCACTGTCACCGGGCCGGGGACGCTCCCCTGTCCCTCACCCGTCTTTGGTTTCCATTTTCATCCTTTTCTCGTCTTGATCCTGCAGAAAAAGGCAAAAAAAATGGAAAAGGAGCAGGAAAACCCAACCCCTGCATGGCCAAAACCCTGGGAAATCTCCCCCGATGTCACAGGAGACCAAAATCCCGGGAAATCACCCCAAAAATGACCCGGGAAAGGTTCTGGATGTTACCACTGACTGAAATCCTGGGAAATCACCCCCAAAACGACCTGGGACAGGTCTGGGATGTCACCACTGACCAAAATCTCGGGAAATCACCCCAAAAACAACCTGGGACAGGTCTGGGATATCACCACTGACTGAAATCCCAGGAAATCACCCCCAAAACAACCCAGGACAGGTCTGGGATGTCACCACTGAGCAAAATCCCGGGAAATCACCCCAAAAACGACCTGGGACACGTCTGGGATGTCACCACTGACCAAAATCCTGGGAAATCACCCCAAAAACGACCTGGGACAGGTCTGGGGTATCACCACTGACCGAAATCCTGGGAAATCACCCCAAAAACGACCTGGGACAGGTCTGGGATGTCCCCACCAACCTTCTCCTCCAGCTCCTCCTCCTCCTTCTCCACGTTCATCAGCTCCACCTTCACCTCCCCGTTGGCCTCCTCGGATTTCCGTTTGTTGGCTCTGCGGGACGGAGCCGGGTGGGATTTGGGGATTTGGGGATTTGGGGATTTGGGGGGAGCGGGGACGGGTTTGGGGTGCCGGGGTGAGGAAGAGGAGGGTGACCCCTCTGGCACTGACCCTTTGGACAGGAGGCTGAGGATGGACGGCTGCCGGCCGGAGCTGCGCGTGACGCGGGAGCTGCCCGGAGACTCTGGGGGGAGAGCGGGATGGATCCCAAATCCCAAATCCCAAATCCCAAACCCCAAATCTGAAATCCCAAATCCCAAACCCCAAATACCAAACCCCAAACCCCAAATCCCAAACCCCAAACCCCAAACAACCCCCCCAAACCCCCCAAAAAAACCCCCAAACCCCACACAAACCCCAAACAAACCAAACAAACCCCAAACCAACCCCAAACAACCCCCCCAAACCCCTAAACAAACCCCCCAAACCCCAAACAAACCCCACACCAGCCCCCCAAACCCCCAAACCACCCCAAAAAAACCCCCAAACCCCAAACAAACCCAACAAACCCCAAACAAACCCCCACACAAACCCCCACACAAACCCCCACACAAACCCCCCAAAACCCCAAACCAACCCCCCAAATCCCAAACCCCCCAAACCCCAAACAAACCCCCCAAAACTCCAAATAAACCCCAAACAAACCCCAAACAACCCCCCCAAACCCCCCAAAAAAACCCCAAACAAACCCCAAACCAGCCCCCCAAACCCCAAACCAGCCCCGGCCCCCCCGTTTTGTTACTCTTGGCGTCGCCGTTGGAGCGGCTCCTGCGGGGTTTGCGCGCCGGCGCCGCGGGGCTGGAGCAGGACGGGGAGGGGGACAGGGACACTGCCACCCCCTGCAGGGCCCCGGCCCCGTCCCCCGAGGGCCCCGAGGGCTCCGAGTCCTCCTCGCTGCCGCCGTGGCCATTCTGGGCCCAGAGCTCCTGCTGCAGCAGCGCCTTCACCTTGGCCAGGTAACGCTTCTGGGGACGGGAGGGGCTGAGCTGAACCCCGGCCTGGGACCCCCAAACCCCGGCCTGGGACCCCAAATCAGGGCTGGGACCCCAAATCGGGCCTGGGACCCCCAAGCCCCGGCCTGGGACCCCAAATATTGGGGTGTTTTTATCCCGAATCTCGGGGGTTTGGGGGTGTTTTTATCCCTAATCCCAGTGCTCTCCTGGTGTTTTTATCCCGAATCCCGGGGTTTTTACCACCAATCCTGGTGTTTCTGGGTGTTTTTGCCCCCAGTCCTGGTGTCTTTGGGGTGTTTTACCCCCAATCCCAGTGTCTTTGGGGTGTTTTACCCCCAATCCCGGTGTCTCAGGGTGTTTTTATCCCAAATCCCAGTGTTTTTGGGGTGTTTTTACCCCCAATCCTGGTGTCTTTGGGGTGTTTTACCCCCAATCCTGGTGTTTCAGGGTGTTTTTATCCCCAATCCTGGTGTTTTTGGGGTGTTTTTACCCCAAATCCCGGTGTGTTTGGGGTCTCACCTCGGAGAGCTCCTCGCGGCGCAGTTTGGCCTCGAGCTCGCTGAGCTGCAGCTGCACCTCGGCCTGCAGGAAGCCGTGGATGAGGCTCAGCTTCTCCTGGACGCTCTCCTGGGGACACCGGGGACACCGTGGGGACACCGGGGACACCGGGGGGACACCGGGGACACCGGGGGGACAGCAGGGACAGGGTGGGGACAGCAGGGACAGGGTGGAGACACGGGGGATGGAGGGGACAGCGTGGGGACACCAGGGGCAGGAGGCCGTGGGTGAAGCTCAGCATCTGGACACTCCCCTGGGGACACTGGGGACATGGTGGGGACATTGGGGACACTGTGGGGACAATGGGGACACTAAGGGGGTGAAGGGACACCGGAGACAGAGTGGGGACACCGGGGTGGAGGGGTGACAGAAGACAGAGGACAGAAGGGACAGCGTGGGGAGAGCACGGGGACAGAGGGGACAGAGGGGACAGAGGGGACAGAGGGGACATCAGGGATGGAAGGGACAAGGCAGGGACACAGGGGACAGCGTGGGGACAGAGAGAGCAGAGGGGACAGCACGGGGACACTGCGGGGCTGCCCTTGGGGACAGCGGGGGGCACAGAGGGGACACTTGCCGTGGGGACGGAGGGGCCAGGTGGGGCTCGGGGACACAGGGGGACACAGGGGGACACAGGTGACACCCCAGGGACAGCCCAGGACTCACCTTCTCTCCCAGGTTCTCCTCATCCCGCTCCAGGTCCTGCAGCCTGGGGGGGGGGCAGAGCCGGGGGTCACCGGGGGAGGGGACAAAGGGACACGGCCAGGGGGGACACCGGGCACGGATCGGGCCGGGAATGGGGGGGTTGCAGAGGAGGGGGGGGACAGGGACCCCCTGGGAGTGTCCCTGTCCCTGCCAGGCTGTGGGGCTGGGACCCCCGGGAACCCCGGGATCGAGGTCAGGACCCTCAGATTGGGGTCAGGACCCCCAAGATTGGGGTCGGGACAGGGGTCACGACCCCTCAGGTGCCACAACCACTCCCTGGGAATGCTCCATCCACCGGGATTTGGGATGGGACCCTCTGGGGTGGCTCCTGTCCCCTCTGGGATGGCTCCTGTCCCTTCTGGGGTGGCTCCTGTCCCCTCTGGGGTGGCTCCTGTCCCCTCTGGGATGGCTCCTGTCCCCTCTGGGGTGGCTCCTGTCCCCCAGGATGGCTCCTGTCCCCTCTGGGGTGGCTCCTGTCCCCAGGGAGTGGCTCCTGTCCCCTCTGGGATGGCTCCTGTCCCCTCTGGAATGGCTCCTGTCCCCTCTGGAATGGCTCCTGTCCCCAGGCCCCCCTGTCCCCGTGTCACATCCCGGCACAGCTCCAGTGCCACCCCCACTTCCCTTTTTCTGTGGGATCTGGGGGGTTTTGGGGGATCCGGGGGGGGGTTCGGGGGGATCCAGGGGGGTTTTGGGGGGATCCAGGGGGGTTTGGGGGATCCGGGGGGGTTTTGGGGGGATCCAGGGGGGTTTGGGGTGGCTCTGGGGAGGTTTTGGGGGGATCCGGGGGGGGGTTTGGGGGGATCCAGGGAGGTTTGGGGGATCCGGGGGGGGTTTTGGGGGGATCCAGGGGGGTTGGGGGTGGCTCTGGGGGGTGTTTGGGGTGGCCCCGGTGTCCCCCGGGTTTGGGGACAGCCACAGGGGCCCCGGGGACAGCGCGGGCACGGCGCAGGAAGTGGGGGAGGGGCACGGGGCCCCCCTTTTCCTGCCCGGGCTGGGGGGGCACAGGAGGGGTTCTGACAATTCCCCCCGGGATCACCCCCAAAACCCAAAACGTGCCCCCCGTCCCAAAAAATCCGTGGGGAAGGAGACACGGGGTGGGGACAAAGCTGGGGACACCCGGCCAGGGCCACGTGGGCACCCCAAAACCAGGGCAGGGGGGGTTGGGAGGGAGAGTTTGGGGTCCAGGGCACGGGAGGTCCCCAAAATGTGGGGGTCGGGGTCACTGCAGGGAGGGGTCAGGGCACTTTTGGGGGGGGGTCAAGGCAGCTCTGAGGGGGGTCAGGATAATTTGGGGGGGGGTCGAGAAAAGTCAGGGAAGTTTGGGGGGGATTAAGGTGATTTTAGGGGGGAGTCAGGGCAGTTTGGGGGGGTCAGGGTGGTGTTGGGGGGGGTCAGGGCAGTTGGGGGGGGCTGTCAGTGACATGGGGGGGGTCAGAGCCATGAGGGTGACACTGCCGAGGGCTCCGGGCGCGGGCTCGTCCTGAGGGGCTGAGAGGAGCCATGAGGGGCTGTGAGAGGCTCTGAGGGGCTCTGAGGGGCAGTGAGGGGCTCTGAGTGGCTGTGAGGGGCACTGAGGGCTCTGAGGAGCTGTGAGGGGCTCTGAAGAGTTCTGAGGGGCTGTGAGGGGCAGTGAGGGCTCTGAGGGAGCTCTGAGGGGCAGTGAGGGGCTGTGAGGGGCTGTGAGGGGCTCTGAGGAGCTGTGAGGAGCTGTGAGGGGCTCTGAAGAGCTCTGAGGGGCAGTGAGGGGCTGTGAGGGGCAGTGAGGGGCAGGGAGGGCTCTGAGGGAGCTCCGAGGGGCAGTGAGGGGCTGTAAGGGCTCTGAGGGAGCTCTGAGGGGCAGTGAGGGGTTGTGAGGGGCTGTGAGGGGCTCTGACGAGCTGTGAGGAGCTGTGAGGGGCTCTGAAGAGTTCTGAGAGGCTGTGAGGGGCAGTGAGGGCTCTGAAGAGCTCTGAAGGGCAGTGAGGGGCAGTGAGGGGCAGGGAGGGCTCTGAGGGAGCTCCGAGGGGCAGTGAGGGGCTGCCTCACTCCCGTCTCCCGGCCGGGACTCACCGTCGGCGCAGCTCGGCGGGCAGCGGGGCCGGCGGCAGCGGCGCGGCGCGGGCCGGCATCGGGAGCGGGGCGGGGGCCGGGCGGGGGGCGCGGGGCGGGCTCGGCACCCGGTTCGGGGCCCGGTTCGGGGCCGCGCTCGGGGCCCGGCTCGGCGGGACCGGGAGCGGCTTCGCGCGGAAACGAGCGGCGGGAGCGGGGCGGCGCCGACCACCGCGCGGGGGGAGCCGGCGCGCACCATGCTGCCGCCGCGGGGGGGGACAGGGCCGGGCAGGGCGGTCCCCGCCACACCGGGGACACCGGGAGGGGATCGGGGGGAACCGAGGGGGTCGGAGAGGTACCGGGAGCGGCGGGGGGGGTGGCGAACGGGGAGGCCTCAGGGGGGGAAAGGAGCGGTGAGGGGGGAGTGGGAGGTACCACTGAGGGGAGATGGGAGGGACCACTGAGAGGAGACGGGGGGAGGCGGGAGGTACCACTGAGGGGAGACGGGAGGGACCACTGAGAGGAGACGGGGGGAGGCGAGAGGGACCACTGAGAGGAGACGGGGGGAGATGGGAGGTACCACTGAGGGGAGACGGGAGGAGATGGGGGGACGCGGGAGGTACCACTGAAGGGAGACGGGGAGAGGCGGGAAGTACCACTGAGAGGAGGCGGGAAGTACTACTGAAGGGAGATGGGAGATACCACTGTGGGCGTGGGGGGGGGGGGGGGCTCTGCATGGTCCATACCATTGTAAGGCAGCGTGGGGGGGTACACGAAAGCGGGTTGTACCACTGAGGTAGAGCGGGTTGGACTGTACCACTGTGACCGGGGGAGACAGGCCTTCTCACAGGGCTGTACCACTGTACGGATGCGGGGGGTGTCCCCATTGTCACCCCAGGGTGACACCCACGGCCACCCCTGTCCCCTCAGGGTGACACCAGGGCCACCTCTGCCCCCCCCCGGGACACCCAGTGCCACCCTCGCGTCCCCATTGTCACCCCAGGGTGTCCCCACTGCCACCACAGAGCGCTCGTGTCCCACGTGTCACCTTTATTGTCCCCTTGGGGACACAACCAACCCCCCTCGGAGTGGCCACACCCCAAATTTGGGATGAAAAGGGACATTTTTGGGAGTGGGGGACCCCAGGGACAGGTGCCAACCCCCCCTCGGAGTGGCCACACCCCAAATTTGGGGTCAAAAGGGACATTTTTGGGAGTGGGGGGACCCAGAGGTGACCCCAAGGACAAGGACAAGGTCCCCAAGTGTCCCCAAGAAGCAGATTTGGGGTCCCAAGGATCCGAATTTATCCCCCAAAAAATGATCGGGGGGTCCCAAAGTCTCCCCAAAAACAGATTTGGGGTCCCAAAGTTTCCCTAAAAACAAATCTGGGGTCCTAAAATTCCACATTACCCCCCAAAAATCCTGATTCGGGGGTGCCAGGGTTCCAAAGTGTCCCCAAAAACGGATTTGGGGGGCTCCCAGGCTTCCAAATTTACCCAAAAACACGATCCCGGGGGGTTCCAAAACGTCCCCAAAAAAGCGATCCAGGGTTCCCCAAAACACAAATTTGGGGACCCCAAAGTTCCCAACTCCTCCCCCCCCCCAAAAAAAAAAATCCATCCTGGGGGTCCCAAATTGGGGGTCCCGGGCAGGCAAAAGCAGAAAATGAAATAAATTAAAGGCTGGGGGGGGTTTGGGGTCCCCCCTCGGTGCCCCCTCAGTTCACCAGCAGCGCGTTGTCCTGCACCGGGGCCCTGCGGGGACACAATTTGGGGATTTTGGGGGATTTTGGGGGATTTTTTGGGGGGGCAGGACCCCAGGGAGACCCCCCCCCCAGCCCCCAAAATCCCGGGAGGGGAGTGGGGAGCCCAAACACCCGGGGGAAGGGGCGGATTTGGGGTCATTTTGGGTGATTTGGGGGTGGGTTTGGGGATCATTTTGGGGCTGGATTTTGGGGTCATTTGGGGCTGGATTTTGGGAATCATTTGGGGTCATTTGGGGGTGGGTTTTGGGGTCATTTGGGGTCATTTGGGGGTGGGTTTTGGGGTCATTTGGGGTCATTTTGGGGCTGGATTTTGGGGTCATTTGGGGCTGGATTTTGGGATCATTTGGGCTAATTTGGGGCTGGGTTTTGGGGTGATCTTGGGATCATTTGTGGGTGGATTTTGGGGTCATTTGGAGCCAGATTTGGGGGTAATTTTGGGGCTGGACTTTGGGGTCGCTTTGGGGTCATTTTGGGGCTGGATTTTGGGGTCATTTTGGGGCTGGACTTTGGGGTCGCTTTGGGGTCATTTTGGGGCTGGACTTCGGGATCATTTGGGGCCGAGATTTCGGGATCATTTGGGGCCATTTGGGGCTGGATTTGGGGCCGGGGTGGGGGGGTGGATTTTGGGGTCATTTGGGGCGGATTTGGGGATTCTCCCCCACCCCCGCCCACCCCCCAGGTGACACCAAGGCCAGGACCCCTCCCTCCCTCGGGGTGACCCCAAACCCCCCCAAACTCCCCCCAAAAACCCCCAAAAAGGGCGGGGGGGGTGTCGGGTGGGTGCGGACCGGCGGCAGCAGCAGCAGCAGAGGGCGGAGCCGCAGCCGGAGCTGTCCCGGCGGAACTTTCCGGAATCGGGGCCGTCCCGGCACTGGGCGATGAAGGCCTGGAGAGGTGACAGCGGCGGGGCGGCATCACCCCCCGCCTGGCTCTGGGGACACACAGGGGACACGGGAATGTCACCCCTGGGGACACGGGAATGTCACCCCTGGGTGTCACCCCCCGCCTGGCTCTGGGGACACACAGGGGACACAGGAATGTCACCCCTGGGGACACAGGAATGTCACCCCTGGGTGTCACCCCCCACCTGGCTCTGGGGACACAAAGGGACACGGGAATGTCACCCTTGGGGACACGGGAATGTCACCCAGGAGTGTCACCCCCCGCCTGGCTCTGGGGACACACAGGGGACACGGGAATGTCACCCTCAGGGACACACAGGGGACACAGGGAATGTCACCCCTGCCTGGCTCTGGGGACACAGAGGGGACAGGGAAATGTCACCCGTGGGTGGCTCTGGGGACACACAGGGACAGGGATGTCACCCCTGGGGACACGGGAATGTCACCCTTGGGGACACACAGGGACAGGAGAATGCGACCCTCAGGGACACAGAGGGACACAGGGAATGTCACCCTCGGGTGGCTCTGGGGACAGGGGACAGGTGAAGGACAGGTGAGAGGACAAAGAGAGGGGGGCCAGGTGAGGGGACGAGGGACGATGTGACAGCGAAGGTGAGAGGCAGGTGAGGTGACACGCGGGTGATGTCACACACAGGTGACGTCACACAGGTGCCCCGCTGACCTTGACGCTGTCGTAGGAGCTGGTGAGGAGGTCACACAGAGATAACACACGGGTGACGTCACACACAGGTGAGATAACACACAGGTGACGTCACACACAGGTGAGATAACACACACACATCACACACAGGTGAGGTCACACACAGGTGAGGTCACACACAGGTGAGATAACACACACACAGGTGAGATAACACACACACGTCACACACAGGTGAGGTCACACACAGGTGAGGTCACACACACACGTCACACACAGGTGAGGTCACACACAGGTGAGATAACACACACACAGGTGAGATAACACACACATGTCACACACAGGTGAGATAACACACAGGTGAGATAACACACACAGGTGAGATAACACACACACGTCGCACACAGGTGAGGTCACACACAGGTGAGGTCACACACAGGTGAGATAACACACACAGGTGAGGTCACACACAGGTGAGGTCACACACAGGTGAGATAACACACACAGGTGAGGTCACACACACACGTCACACACAGGTGAGGTCACACACAGGTGAGGTCACACACAGGTGAGATAACACACACACAGGTGAGATAACACACACACGTCACACACGGGTGAGGTCACACACAGGTGAGGTCACACACAGGTGAGATAACACACACACAGGTGAGATAACACACAGGTGAGATAACACACACACATCACACACAGGTGAGATAACACACAGGTGAGATAACACACAGGTGAGATAACACACACACAGGTGAGATAACACACACACGTCGCACACAGGTGAGGTCCCACAGGTGCCCTGCTCACCTTGATGCTGTCGTAGGAGCCGGTGATGAGGGCGATGAAGAGGCTGAGCACCATGTAGATGAAGAGCGCGCTGAAGGAGTACAGGTACACCTGGCTGAAGAGCCAGACCAGCGCCCCGCTGGGCCGCAGCGCCGCGAAGGTGGCGAACATGTCATCGCCATTGACCAGGGAGAAGAGACACTCGGACACCATGGACAGCGACCTGAACTGGATATAGGCACACCTGTGTCACCTGTGTGTCACCTGTGTGTCACCTGTGTCACACCTGTGTCACCCCCTGTCATCGCCATTGACCAGGGAAAAGAGACACTCCGAGACCATGGACAGCGACCTGAACTGGATATAGGTACACCTGTGTCACCTGTGTGTCACCTGTGTGTCACCTGTCACACCTGTCACACCTGTGTCACCCCCTGTCATTGCCATTGACCAGGGAGAAGAGACACTCCGAGACCATGGACAGCGACCTGAACTGGATATAGGTACACCTGTGTCACCTGTGTGTCACCTGTGTGTCACCTGTCACACCTGTCACACCTGTGTCACCCCCTGTCATCGCCATTGACCAGGGAAAAGAGACACTCCGAGACCATGGACAGCGAGCGGAACTGCGGACAGGTACACCTGTGTCACCTGTGTGTCACCTGTGTGTCACCTGTCACACCTGTGTATCACCTGTGTCACACCTGTGTCACACCTGTGTCACACCCTGTCATCCCCATTGACCAGGGAAAACAGGCACTCAGACACCATGGAGAGTGACCTGAACTGGATATAGGTACACCTGTGTCACCTGTGTGTCACCTGACACACCTGTGTCACGCCCTGTCATCGCCATTGACCAGCGAGAACAGGCACTCGGACACCATGGGGAGTGACCTGAACTGGATATAGGTACACCTGGGTCACCTGTGTGTCACCTGTGTGTCACCTGTCACACCTGTCACACCTGTGTCACCCCCTATCATCGCCATTGACCAGGGAAAAGAGACATTCTGAGACCATGGACAGCGAGCGGAACTGCAGACAGGTATCTGTGTCACACCTGTGCTACCTGTGTCACACCTGTGTCACACCTGTGCTACCTGTGTCACACCTGTGTCACACCTGTGTCACGCCTGTGTCACACCTGTGTCACCCCCTGTCATCCCCATTGACCAGCGAGAACAGGCACTCGGAGACCATGGAGAGTGACCTGAACTGGATACAGGTACACCTGTGTCACCTGTGTGTCCCCTGACACACCTGTGTCATTCGTCACACCTGTGTCATTCGTCACACCTGTGTCATTTGTCACACCTCTGTCACCCCCAAACTCTCCCAAACCCCAAACCAGAACTTCGGGAGGAACCCAACCCCAAACCCCCAAATCCGGGCTCCCCCCGACCCCAAACCCCCAAATCCGGGCTCCCCCCCAGCCCCAAAAACCCAAATTTGGGGATCCCCCATCCCCAAAACCCCAAAATCCGGGCTCCCCCCGACCCCAAACCCCCAAATCCGGGCTCCCCCCGACCCCAAAACCCCAAATTTGGGGATCCCCCATCCCCAAAACCCCAAAATCCGGGCTCCCCCCAACCCCAAAACCCCAAATTTGGTGATCCCCCATCCCCAAACCCCGAAATCCGGGTTCCCCCAGCCCCAAACCCAGAACTCAGGAATCCCCCATCCCCAAAACCCCAAAATCCGGGCTCCCCCCGACCCCAAACCCCCAAATTTGGGGATCCCCCATCCCCAACCCCCGAAAATCCGGGCTCCCGGGCGCACCTTGGGGTGGTGGGGCCCCAGCACGATCCAGCCGCAGAAGCAGTAGCCCAGGTAGATCACGGCCACGCAGCAGCAGAAGCGCAGCACGCTGGGCAGCGCCGCCCGCAGCGTCACGATCAGGATCTGGGGGGAAATGGGGAAAAAATGGGGAAAATGGGAAAAATAAAACTGTGCTGGGGTGGGGGAACGATCAGGATCTGGGGGGAAACAGGGGGGGAAAAAATGGGGAAAATAATGGGGAAAACGGGAAAAAATGGAAGGGGAAAAATAAAACTGTGAGTGGGGCGGGGGAACGATCAGGATCTGGGGGGAAATGGGGAAAAAATGGGAAAAAACGGGAAAAAACGGGAAAAAATGGAAAAAATGGGAAAAATAAAACTGTGCCTGGGGCAGCGTCACGATCAGGATCTGGGGGGAAATGGGGAAAAAATGGAAAAAATGGGAAAAATAAAACTGTGCCTGAGGCAGCGTCACGATCAGGATCTGGGGGTGAAAACGGGGAAAATGGGAAAAATGGGAAAAAACAGGAAAAAATGGAAAAAATGGGAAAAATAAAACTGTGCTGGGGTGGGGGAACGATCAGGATCTGGGGGGAAACACGGGGAAAATAGGGAAAATAATGGGGAAAACAGGAAAAAACAGAACGGGAAAAATAAAACTGTGCCTGGGGCAGCGTCACGATCAGGATCTGGGGGGAGACGGGGGGAAAATAATGGGGAAAACGGGGGAAAAACGGGAAAAACTGTGCCTGGGGCAGGGGAAAGGGGGATTTGGGGCAGGGAAATGGGGATGTGGGGCAGGAAAATGGGAACGATTCACGTGTGTGGTGGGAAGATGGGAATTGTCCCCACCCCGAGCGTCACAAAGAGGATTTGGGGCAGGAAAAATGAGATTTTACCTCTCCCTGTCCCTGTCCCCAGGTGATCCTGCTGTCCCCAGGTAATGTCCCTGTCCCCAGGTGACCCTGCTGTCCCCAGGTGACCCCCCACCCCCAGGTGACCCCCGGTGTCACTCACATTGTACTTCTGGAAGAAGGTCAGGTACCGGATGACGCCCACCCAGACCAGCAGCGTGGCTGTCCCCAGCAGGATGCTGCAGACGTCGTACCCCGAGAAATCCTGCGGGGACACGGGGACAGTGCCACCCCCCTGTCCCCAGGGCTGTCCCCGAGCCCGGCACCGGGGACACAGGGGCTGCCAGGTGGCACCTGGGGGCTGTGAGGACACTCAGGACATCGTCACCGGGGCAGTGACAGCACCCAGGGGTGGCACTGTCCCCTCCTGGGGGCTATGAGGACACTCAGGACATCGTCACCGGGGCAGTGACAGCACCCAGGGGTGGCACTGTCCCCTCCTGGGGGCTGTGAGAACACTCAGGACATCGTCACCGGGGCAGTGACAGCACCCAGGGGTGGCACTGTCCCCTCCTGGGGGCTGTGAGGACACTCAGGACATTGTCACCGGGGCAGTGACAGCACCCAGGGGTGGCACTGTCCCCTCCTGGGGCACGGGGACACCTCTGATAGCACCCAGGACATTGTCCCCAGGCCATTGCCCCCCAGGGGAGGTGGCACTGTCCCCTCCCAGTGCTCCGGTGACACCAGGGCTGCTGTCCCCGTGGCACTGCCAGCACCCGGGGGTGGCACTGTCCCCTCCCACTGTCCCCTGAGGATGGCAGTGTCCCCTCCCACAGCCCCCCAGGTGTCCCCTGCCGTTGTTCCCCCCGGTGTCCCCAGCGGGGGTGACCTTGGCCTCGATGCCCATCTTGAGGACGGTGCCCAGCAGGGTCAGGAGGTCGCTGGTGACCAGCAGGAGGTGCCACCCACTGAGGAACTCCAGCCACTGCCACGGGGACACGGGGCGGGCGCGGCGCCGCAGGAACGCGCTGAACTCCTGCGGGGACAGTGACAGTGTCATTGTCATTGTCATTGTGTCACTGTGTCACTGTGTCACTGTGTCACTGTGTCGCTGTGTCACTGTGTCATTGTATCACTGTGTCATTGTGTCACTGTGTCACTGTATCGCTGTGTCACTGTGTCATTGTATCACTGTGTCATTGTATCACTCTGTCATTGTATCACTGTGTCACTGTGTCATTGTCATTGTCACTGTGTCACTGTGTCACTGTGTCATTATATCGCTGTGTCACTCTGTCACTGTGTCATTGTATCGCTGTGTCACTCTGTCATTGTATCACTGTGTCACTGTCACCTCACAGGGACACGGGGCGGGCGCGGCGCCGCAGGAACGCGCTGAACTCCTGAGGGGACAGTGACAGTGTCATTGTCATTGTCACTGTGTCACTGTCACTGTGTCATTGTGTCACTGTATCACTGTGTCATTGTATCACTGTGTCACTGTGTCACTGTGTCATTGTATCGCTGTGTCATTGTGTCACTGTGTCACTGTGTCACTGTGTCATTGTGTCACTGTGTCATTGTGTCACTGTGTCACTGTCACTGTGTCACTGTGTCATTGTATCACTGTGTCATTGTGTCACTGTGTCACTGTGTCATTGTATCACTGTGTCACTGTGTCACTGTGTCATTGTATCACTGTGTCATTGTATCACTGTGTCACTGTGTCACTGTGTCACTGTGTCATTGTATCACTGTGTCATTGTGTCACTGTGTCACTGTGTCATTGTATCACTGTGTCACTGTGTCACTGTGTCATTGTATCGCTGTGTCACTGTGTCATTGTATCACTGTGTCACTGTGTCATTGTGTCACTGTGTCACTGTGTCATTGTATCGCTGTGTCACTGTGTCATTGTATCGCTGTGTCACTCTGTCATTGTATCGCTGTGTCACTGTCACCTCACAGGGACACGGGGTGGGCGCGGCGCCGCAGGAACGCGCTGAACTCCTGAGGGGACAGTGACAGTGTCATTGTCATTGTCATTGTGTCACTGTGTCGCTGTCACTGTAACTGTGTCACTGTCAAGGTCGTTGTCATCTCAGGGGGACACTGTGTCACTGTGTCACTGTGTCACTGTGTCACTGTCATTGTCACCGCGCAGGGACACAGCCGTTGTGTGACACCAGCATTGTCACCTCCCGGGGGTGGTGCCACCTCCTGAACCATTCCCGCCATCCACACCTGACCCCGCCCACCGTGTCCCACCCAACCCCACCCCCCGAACCCCACAAAACCCCCAAAATCCCATCAACCCCATCCCCCATAAATCCCCCAAATCCCATAAATTCCCCAAATCCCACATAAATCCCCCAAAATCCCCCCCAAACCCCCCGAGGGGCGCGGACCCTGTGCAGGAGGAGGCCGCGGGCCAGGGAGCGGGCGCAGAGCAGCAGGGACAGCGAGCACACGGCGGCCACCAGCACGTCCAGGGACAGGCGCAGGGAATTGTCACCTGCGGGGACAGCCAGGGGTCACACGGGGCACCCGGGGGACAAGGGACACCCCTGGGGACAGGGGACATTGGGGTGTCACCTGTGCCGGGCAGCGAGAGGTGCTGGCACTCCCAGGGGACACCCCCACTCCCATTGTCACCCGCTGTCACCCCCTGTCCCCCATTGCTGTCACCTGTCCCCGGCAGCGGCGGGTGCTGGCACTCCCAGGTGACAGCCCCACAGCCCACTGTCACCCATTGTCCCCCATTGTCCCCCATTGTCCCCCATTGTCCCCCATTGTCACCTGTCCCCGGCAGCGGCGGGTGCTGGCACTCCCAGGTGACAGCCCCACAGCCCACTGTCACCCATTGTCCCCCATTGTCCCCCATTGTCCCCCATTGTCCCCCACTGTCACCTGTCCCCGGCAGCGGCGGGTGCTGGCACTCCCGGATGGCCGCGTCGGTGTCCAGGCGGATCCGCACTCGCCCGCTGTGGGCGCTGTTGTCAAAGGTGACCTGGGGACACCGGGGGCATTGTCACTGTCACTGTCACTGTTATTGTCATTGGGGACACTTGGGGACACCCAGGGGACACCCAGGGATATTTGGGGACACCCAGGGGACACTGGGGACGCTCTGGGATATCTGGGGACACCCAGGGGACACCCAGGGATATCTGGGGACACCCAGGGGACACCCAGGGGACACCCAGGGATATTTGGGGACACTTGGGGACACCCAGGGATATTTGGGGACACTTGGGGACACCCAGGGGCCACTGACGGTGACGCTGAAGGTGAAGCAGTCGGGGATCTCGTGGTTCAGCAGCGTTTGGACGTTGATGGCCTTGAGCTGGAACTCCACGGTGACGTTGATCAGCCTGAGGGGACACGAAACACCCCGGGGAGGCCCCAAAATCACCCAAAAAGAACCCAGAATCCTCCCCAAAAAAAGGGAAAAATTCCACCTCACAATCCCAAAAATACCCCCAGAATCCCCTCCCAAAAAAGGGGAAAAATTCCACCCCAAAATCCCCCAAAAAACCACAGAAAGGGAAAATTCCTCCCCAAAATCCCCCACGGGGATTTGGGAAAAGGAAACACAAACCCCACCCCGGGATTTGGGGTGGGGAACCCCCCTGGGTGGGATTTGGGGGATTTTTGGGGTTTTTGGGGTTTACCTGTCAAACTGGAGGGTGAAGTTGCCCTCGGAGCCGTCCAGCGCCGGCGGCCGGGGGTCCTCGGGGGGCAGCTCCAGGCACTCTGGGGTGGGGATTTGGGGTCAGGGAGCCCAGAACCTCTGGGACTCCCCAAATCCTGAATCCCAAACGCCCTGAGACCAACCCAAACCCCGCAGCTCAAACCCCAAAGATCCTGGGACCTTCCCAAACCCCAAATGTCAAATCCCAAATCCCAAATCATTTGGGACCATCCCAAACCTCAAACCCCAAACCTCAAAACCAAACCCCAAATCCCAAACCCCTTGGGAGCATCCCAAACCCCAAACCCCAAACCCTGTACCCCAAACCCCAAACCCTGTACCCCGTACCCTGTTCCCTCACCAGTATCGATTTTGGGGTCGATGCTGAAGGAGCCGTTGCCGGGGTCGATCCCACACCCCAATCCCATAACCAAACCCCAAACCCCAATCCCCGTACCCCAATCCCTCATCAGTATCGATTTTGGGGTCGATGCTGAAGGAGCCGTTGCCGGGGTTGATCCCAAACCCCAATCCCTGTACCCCAAACCCCAAACCCCAATCCCTGTACCCCTCACCAGTGTCGATGCTGAAGGAGCCGTTGCCGGGGTCGACATCAATCCCAAACCCCAATCCCCAATCCCATAACCAAACCCCAATCCCATAACCAAACCCCAAACCCCAATCCCTGTACCCCTCACCGGTGTCGATTTTGGGGTCGATGCTGAAGGAGCCGTTGCCGGGGTCGATGTGAAACCCCAATCCCATAACCAAACCCCAAACCCCAATCCCTGCACCCCAAACCCCAAACCCCAATCTCTGTACCCCTCACCGGTGTCGATTCTGGGGTCGATGCTGAAGGAGCCGTTGCCGGGGTCGATATCAATCCCAAACCCCAATCCCTGCACCCCAAACCCTCACCAGTATCGATTTTGGGGTCGATGCTGAAGGAGCTGTTGCCGGGGTCGATCCCAAACCCCAAACCCCAAACCCCAATCCCTGCACCCCAAACCCTCACCGGTGTCGATTTTGGGGTCGATGCTGAAGGAGCCGTTGCCGGGGTTGATATCAATCCCAAACCCCAAACCCCAAACCCCAATCCCTGCACCCCAAACCCTCACCAGTATCGATTTTGGGGTCGATGTTGAAGGAGCCGTTGCCGGGGTCGATCCCAAATCCCAATCCCATAACCAAACCCCAAACCCCAATCCCTGCACCCCAAACCCTCACCAGTATCGATTCTGGGGTCGATGCTGAAGGAGCCGTTGCCGGGGTCGATCCGGGCGCTGTGGAAGAGGCGCTGGCACAGGCGCAGCCCGGGGGGGGCGCGGGCGTAGCAGCCCAGGCTGGAGCCGGGCACGGAGCCGTACTGCGGGCGGGACAGGGGGCGCGGGGTGTGGGTGTGGGGTGTGGGGTGCAGGGTGTGGGGTGCAGGGTGTGGGGTGCAGGGTGTGGGGTGTGGGTGTGGGGTGTGGGGTGTGGGGTTTGGGGTGCAGGGTGTGGGGTTTGGGATGCTCCCAAGGGGTTTGGGGTGCAGGGTTTGGGGTGCAGGGTGTGGGGTTTGGGCTGCAAGGTTTGGGGTTTGGGGTTTGGGGTTTGGGTTTGGGAAGCTCCCACCCCAGCAGCACTGCAGGTGGCACTGGGGCACCTCAGTGTCCCCAGATCACCTTGGTGTCCTCAACTCCTGCCATGTCCCCAAATCCTCTGATATCCCCAACCCCCCGCCAGTGTCCCCATCCCCTCCTGGTGTCCCCAACCCCTCCTGGTGTCCCCAACCCCTCCCATGGGTGTCCCCGTGCCACCTTCTCCAGGACGAAGGCCAGGTGCTCCAGGAGGTCCCAGTGTCCCCAACCCCTCCTGGTGTCCCCATCCCATCCCAGTGTCCCCAACCCCTCCCATGGGTGTCCCCGTGCCACCTTCTCCAGGACGAAGGCCAGGTGCTCCAGGAGGTCCTCGCGGGTGTAGACGGCCTGGGTGTCCTCGGCCCCGTCCTCGTAGCCCTTGAGGAACAGGTGCTTGAAGGTCACCGTGTTGTCCTCCTTGAAGGCCACCACCAGCTGGTTGCTGAGCCCGAATAGGATCAGCTGGGGACAAAGGCCACCACCACCCCTGTCACCGCCTGTCCCAGCACGGTGACACGGCCGTGCTGTGCCCCACAACGGTGTCACCCCCATGCTTGGGGACAGAGGCCACCACGGTCACCCTGTTCACACCACCATGTTTCACCCCAAAACGGTGTCACCCTGTGGTTGGGGACAGAGGCCACCGCTGCCACCAGCTGTCCCACCACGGTGACACTGCCGGGCTCTGTCCCAGGCCACTCCAGCGCCCCTTTCAGAGCGTCCCCGTGTCCCCTCCCCGCCGTCCCCGTGCCCCCACCCCGCTGTCCCCGTGTCCCCCCCCCCGCTGTCCCCGCTGTCCCCGGCGGTGCCACCTGCAGGGTGACCAGGACGATCTTGGCCAGCTGCAGCAGCAGCTTCACGGGCCGCCGCCCGCGGGCGCGGTATTTGTCACAGGGGCTCATGAAGAAATACTTGAGGCGGCGCCGCAGCTCCTCCTCCTCCTCCTCCTTCTCCTCCTGTCCCGGCACCGGCACCGGCACCGGCACCGCCTCGGCCGCGCCGTACCCGGGGCTGCGGCTCAGCAGCCGCTCGGTCTCTGGGGACACCGCCGGTGTCACCTCCCGGTGTCAGGCCGGGCCGGTGTCCCCCCGGGCCGGTGTCACCTCCCGCCGCCCGGTTCCCGGTGCTGCTGACCCCGAGTCCCTCTTGTCCCGCTCCCATCCCTGTCCCGTTCCCACTCCCGCTCCCGTCCCCGGTCCCAGTCCCGTATTCCCCGGTCCCATTCCCGTCCCTGTCCCCATTCCCGGTCCCATTCCCGTCCCCATTCCCAGTCCCTGTGCCCGCCCCTGGCCCCCATTCCCGGTCCCATTCCCGGTCCCTGTCCCGGTCCCTGTCCCCTTTCCTGGTCCCTGTCCCCATTCCCCATTCCCTGTCCCCATTCCCGATTCCCGGTCCCCATTCCCGCTCCCATTCCCATTCCCTGTCCCCATTCCCGCTCCCTGTCCCCATTCCCGGTCCCCGTCCCCTCTCACCGGACGCCGCCGCCATCGCTCCGGCCCCGCCCCGCCCCTCACATGACCGGGGAAGCGCCGCTCTGCTGCCGCCCGCCAATCACAGCGCGCGATCGCTCCTCTATTTGCATAACCACGCCCCCTGGCTCGGCCCCGCCCAGCGCCGGCTGCAGCCGCGTCCGGGCGCTGTTTGCTCCCAGTGCCCTCCCAGTGCTCCCAGTAAGAGCCAGACTGGGAGGGAAAGCGCTCCCAATTCCTTCCCGCTGCTCCCAGGATCCCTCCCGGTGCTCAGGATCCCTCCTGCTGCTCCCCGGATCCCTCCCGGTGCTCCCAGTGTCCCTCCCGGTGCTCCCAGTGTCCCTCCCGCTGCTCCCCGGATCCCTCCCGGTGCTCCCGGGGTCCCTCCCGGTGCTGTGGAACCCCCCCGGGGCAGAGCGCGGCCGCTTTTGGGTGTCGGCACCGCCCGGGCCGGGCCGGGAGCGGAGGAGGAGGAGGAGGAGGAGGAGGAGGAGGAAGAAAGGGAAAGAGAAAGAAAGGAGCGGGAGGAAGAGGAAGAGGAGGGAGGAGGAAGAGGAGGGACAGAGGAGGAAGAGGAAGAGGAGGGGCGGGAGGAAGAGCAGCAGCCCCCGCAGCCCCGCGCGGTTCCGCTCCGGCCGCTTCGCCCCCCCGGGAGCGCCGGTGAGCGGGGAGGGGGAGCTCGGCCCGGAAACATCGGGGGGGCTCCGGGAGGGGGGCGGGGCGGGGGGTGCGGGGGCGTTTGGGGGAGTTTGGGGTCTTTGGGAGAGTTTGGGGTCTTTGGGATCTTTGGGGCTGTTTGGGGCTATTTGGGATATTGGGGATGTTTGGGATCTTTGGGGTCTCTGGGCTCCTTTGGGGTCTCTGGGGACCTTTGGGGTCTCCTTGCAGGACCACCCAACCCAAGGCTGAGCTCGGCCCTCGTTCCCCCCCAGGCCAGGATTTCCCGTTCCCCAGGGAGGAGGAGGAGGAGGAGGAGGCCGTGAGGAAGAGGAAGATGTCCCGGCAGCCCCGGGCAGGTGAGGAGGAAGTCGCTGCCCCTTTCCCCCTCTCTGCTGCTCCTTCCCCTTCCCCCGGGGGCACCAATTTGTCCCCAAACCCCAAATCCTGCTGGGCCAGGGAGCGCTGTGGGGTCCCCCAAAGCCGAAATTTCGGGGTGCCAGGAGGGAATTTTGGGTCCCAAACCCCGAGTTCTGGGCTGTCGAGGAGGATTTGGGGGTCCCTGGGGCTGTTTAAGGGTCCCAAAGAGGATTTGGGGGTCCCTGGGGCTGTTTAAGGGTCCCAAAGAGGATTTTGGGGGTCCCAAAGAGGATTTTGGGGTCCCTGGGGCTGTTTAAGGGTCCCAAAGAGGATTTGGGGGGTCCCAAAGAGGATTTTGGGGGGTCCCAGAGATGATTTTGGGGGTCCCAAACCCCAAACCCTGCCGTGCCAGGGAGCATTTCCAACCCCACCCTCTCCTTGTCCTCCCTGCCCCAGACCCGGAGCCCAGGGAGGACAAATCCCCGCGGCGGCGGCGGCGGCGGCGGAACCTTCTGGAAGAGGCCGTTCCCAGCGGCCCCACGGCGCAGGAACCCGGCGGGGAGGAGGAGAAGCCCCGGAGATCCCTGGCCAGGAGGGGCTGCGGGCGCAGATCTGGGGGGTCCCGGGGGGTGAGACCCTCCCTGGGCCGGGGGGGCGGCCGGAGCGCGGAGCCGGGGGTCCCCGAGCAGCTCCGGGGCGGGGAGGAGAAGCCCCACAGGTGCTCCAGGTGCGGGAAGAGCTTCAGGTGGAGGTGCCAGCTGAGTGCCCACCTGAGAACCCACATGGGGGAGCGGCCCCATAAGTGTGGGGAGTGCGGGAAGAGCTTCAGGACCAGAGGTCACCTGAGGGCCCACCAGGAGATCCACGCCACGGAGAGGCCCCACAAGTGTGGGGAGTGCGGGAAGAGCTTCAGCCAGAGATCCAACCTGATCCTCCACCAGAGGAGCCACACCAGGGAGCAGCCCCACAAGTGTGGGGAGTGCGGGAAGAGCTTCAGGACCAGAGGTCACCTGAGGGCCCACCAGGAGATCCGCAGTGGGGAGGAACAGCCCCATAAGTGTGGGGAGTGCGGGAAGAGCTTCAGGTGGAGGTGCCAGCTGAGTGCCCACCTGAGCTGGCACACTGGAGAGAGGCCCCACAGGTGTGGGGAGTGCAGGAAGAGCTTCAGGACCAGAGGCCACCTGGCCGAGCACCGGGGAACCCACACCAAGGAGAAGCCCCACCAGTGTGGGGAGTGCGGGAAGAGCTTCAGGAAGAGCTCCCACCTGACCGTCCACCAGAGGATCCACACCGGGGAGAGGCCCTACGAGTGCGGGCAGTGCGGGAAGAGCTTCTACTCCAGCTCCAACTTCCTGAGGCACCAGCAGGCCCACACGGACGAGCGGCCCTTCCGCTGCCCCCGCTGCGGGAAGAGCTTCAGGACCAGAGGCAACCTGGCCGCCCACCAGAGAACCCACACGGGGGAACAGCCCTACAAGTGTGGGGAGTGCGGGAAGAGCTTCAGCCTGAGAGGCAACCTGAGAGTCCACCAGGAGATCCACAGCGGGGAGAGGCCCCACGAGTGTGACCAGTGCGGGAAGAGCTTCAAGAGGACCTCCCACCTCCTCCTGCACCAGCGGGTCCACACGGAGGAGAAGCCCTTCCGCTGCCCCGACTGCGGGAAGGGCTTCAGGCACAACTCCAACCTCACCAAGCACCGGCGCGTCCACAGCGGGGAGAAACCCTACGAGTGCGGGGAGTGCGGGAAGAGCTTCAGCCACAGCTCCCACCTGACCCGCCACCAGAAGATCCACACCGGGGAACGGCCCCACCGGTGTCCCCAGTGCGGGAAGCGCTTCGGGGAGAGGTCCAGCCTGGTCTCCCACCAGAGGACCCACAGCGGGGAGAAGCCCTACGAGTGTGACCGGTGCGAGAAGAGCTTCAGGCAGAAACCCACCCTGATCGCCCACCAGAGCGAGCACAGCGGGGAGAAGCCCCACCGGTGCGGGCAGTGCGGGAAGAGGTTTCCCACCAGCTCCAGGCTCCTGGCCCACCAGCAGCTGGTCCACAGGGAGGAGAGGCCCTTCCGCTGCCCCGACTGCGGGAAGGGCTTCAAGCAAAAGGCCACCCTGGCCAGGCACCGGCTCAGCCACGGCGGGGAGAAACCCTACGAGTGTCAGCAGTGCGGGAAGAGCTTCCAGTTCACCTTCGCTCTCCTGGTGCACCAGCGGGTCCACAGGGAGGAGAGGCCCTTCCGCTGCCCCGACTGCGGGGTGGGCTTCAAGCTCAACACCTCCCTGGCCAGCCACCGGCGCGTCCACACCGGGGAGAAACCCTACGAGTGTCCCGAGTGTGGGAGGAGCTTCTCCAGGAGCTCATCCTTGGCCAGACACCAGAGGAGCCAGCACTGAGGGAAGCCCTGCCAGTGCCCCCAGTGCGGGAAGAGCTCCGTGCGCTGCTCCAGCTCCGTCCCCCACGGGAGGATCCGCGTTGGACGATCCCCAGGGACACATGGTGATCCCTGGTGTTGGTGATCCATGGTGTTGGTGATCCATGTTGGGAAGACCCCTGGTGATCCATGGTCCTGGTGATCCATGGTCCTGGTGATCCATGGTCCCGGTGATCCATGTTGAGAAGACTCCTGGTGATCCCTGGTCCTGGTGATCCATGTTGGGAAGACCTCTGGTGATCCGTGGTCCTGGTGATCCATGTTGAGAAGATCCCTGGTGATCCCTGGTGCTGGTCATCCCTGTTGAGAAGACCCCTGCCTGGGGGGCCTCCACATCCTCCTGGCTCCCCGGTGGGCACCAGGAGTTTCTTTTCATTTCTCCTTTCCAAACACCCCGAACCGGGGTAAAAATAAATATTTTTTTTCCTTTTTTCCCCCTTTTTCTTCATTTTTCCTTTCTCCCCTCTTTTTTTTTTCCCCATTTTTCTCCGTTCCTTGAAGGCCTGGATGGGGACCTGGGGGGATCTTGCAGGGGGTGTGGGGGCTCCTGGCTGGGGCTTGGGGGTTTGCTCAGGGCTTTGGGCTCCCCAGCTCCGAATTGATCCCTGCAGGGTCTCTGCACAGAGCTTGGCTGCTCTTCCCAAAAATTCCTCCTGCAGTGCCAGGACCGGGATCCCTGCCCGCTCCTGGGATCCCTGCCCGTTCCTGGGATCTGTGCCCGTTCCTGGGATCTGTGCCCATTCCCAATTTCCAGTGGGATCCGTGCCCATTCCTGGAATCTGTGCCCATCCCTGGGATCTGTGCCCGTTCCCAATCTCCAATGGGATCCGTGCCCATTCCTGGGATCTGTGCCCATTCCCAATTTCCAATGGGATCCCTGCCTGTTCCCAATTTCCAATGGAATCTGTGCCCATCCCTGGGATCCGTGCCCATTCCCAATTTCCAGTGGGATCTGTGCCCATCCCTGGGATCTGTGCCCATTCCCAATTTCCAATGGGATCCCTGCCCATTCCCAATCTCCAATGGGATCCCTGCCCATTCCCGGGATTATCCCAAACCTTTAGGATTATCCCAAATCTCCCATTCCCCTCTGGATCACCCCACCTTCTCCATCCCTTCCCTCTTTCCCATCCTTTTTTTCCCCTTTTCCATCCTTTTTTTCCCCTTCTCTTTCCACCTCTTCCTTTTGGAAAAACAGGCACAAAACCCAAAAAAAACCCAAAAACCAAAAAAACAAAAACAACAACAACACAACAACAAAACAACAACAAAAAAACCAAACAAACCCCAAAACCAAAACCAAAACAAACCACAAAAAAAAAACCAAAAAAAAACCACAACAACAAAAAAAACCAACCAGGAAAATATCAGAACCCCAGGAGTGAGAAATTCAAATAATAATTAAAAAAAAAAAATTAATTAAAAACAGGAAGAAGGAGGAAAAAAAAAAATCAAATCCCACCGAAGCCGGAGAGATTTTTTTTCCTTTTTTAATTTGCCGTTGGAATCGAGATGGAATTTAGCCCCGAAATTCCTCCCCCCCAAAAAATCACAGAAGAACCCAAGGCAGAGCAGCTCCATGCGCCGTGAATCCCAGGGAATTCCAGAAGGACCCAGGAGGAGGAGGAGGAAGAGGAAAAAAATTGTGGGATTGGGAGGAAAAGGTGGGAAAAAGGGGAAAAAAAAGGGGGGGAAAGAGGGAGAAATGGAGGAAAATGGGAGAGGGGGAAAGGGGGAAAATGAAAAATGGAGAAGGGAAAAAGGGAAAAAAGGAAAAAAGTAAAAGAGAAAAAAAATAGGGGAAGAGGAAAAAGGATAAAAAGAAAGGGGAGAAAGGAGAGGAAAAAAGGGGGAAGAGGAAAAATAAAGGAAAAAAGGGGAAAAATGGTGGGGAAAAAGTGGGGAAATGAGAGAAAAAAGGGGAAAAGGGAAAATGGAGAAAAAGGGGGGAAAAGAAGGAAAAAATGGGAAGAAAGAAGGAAAAATGTGGAGAAAAAAGGGAAAAAAGAAGAAAAAGAAGAATAAAGGGTGGGAAAGAGGGGAAATCGTAAATCAGGGTGGAAAATCATGGGATTAAAGCAGAATTGGAGTTTGGGAGGCACCGAGAGCCGGGAATTTCCACCTCCAGAATCCCGCGGGCGGCAAAGGGGAAGCGCAGAAGTGTCAGGAAAACGCAAAAAAAAAAACCCAAAAAACCCCAAAAAATCAAAAAAAATTCCAAAAAAAATCAAAAAAAAAATCAAAAAAAAATGGGAATCCTCCTCTGGGGCAAGGAAGGTCCTTCAGAGCTCCCCGGCGGTGTTGATGACGTGGAAGAGCGTGACGTTGTAGACCACCTGGTGCCCGTTGTTCCAGGTGTAGAGCACCCTCTCGCGCGGGTTGTAGTCCAGCATGGAGATGTGCGAGTACTGGTTGTGGAAGGGAATGTCCGTGTATTCGTAGCTGGAAGTGTTCGTGTGGTAGGCGAAATAAACCTTGGCGCCCGCCAGGTGCGAGTTGGTGACGTAGAGCACGCCGCAGATGACGAACGCCTCGCCGGCGCTGCGCTTGGGGTACCCGGTGTCCCAGCTCCTCAGCACCTCCAAGGTGTGCGGGTCCAGCCGGCTCAGCACGATGTTGCCGGCGTTCTGGATGGTGGCGTAGACCGCCCAGAGCCCGTTCTCGTCCACCACGAAGTCGATGTCCGAGAAGCCGCCCCAGGAGTAGGGGAAGGTGTTGTTGTAGCCGGCGCCGGGCAGGCTGCGCTGGGCCAGGACGCTGCGGGAGCCCAGGTGGTAGCGCACGGCCACGTTGCTCTGGAACTTGTTGTAGTAGAGGGAGCCATTGAAGACCACGTGGCCCGTGCCCGCCCAAGGGTGGGGCAGCAGGTGCTGGACGAAGTTCTGGCCCTGGACGAAGTCGCCCAGGCTGCGGAACTCCAGCACGCGGCGGCCCTTGTAGTAGCCGTCCATGTACCACACCTGGGGAGGGGCAGAAGGGGTTAAAACTGGGAGAAACTGGGTTAAATTGGGGGGAAAATGGGGATAAAATGGAGGGAAATGGGGATAAATAGGGGGAAATGAGGGAAAACTTGGGTTTAAATGGGGTTAAATTGAGGAAAATGGGGATAAAATGGAGGAAATGGGGTTAAATTGGGGTTAAAATGGCGGCCCCTGTAGTAGCCGTCCATGTACCACACCTGGGGAGGGGGGAAATGGAATTAAATGGGGGAAAATTGCATTTAAATGATGTTAAAATGGGAGAAATGGGGTTAAAATGGGGGGAAATCGGGTTTAAATGGGGTTAAATTGGGGGGGAATTGGGGGAAATTTGGGTTTAAATGGGGTTAAAATGGTGGGAAATGGGGTTAAAATGGGGGGGAAATGGGGGAAATTGGGTTAAATTTGGGTTAAAATGGCGGCCCTTGTAGTAGCTGTCCATGTACCACACCTGGGGGGGGACAGGGGGCGTTAAAATGGGGAAAATTGGGTTAAATTGGGGGAAATGGGGTTGAAATGGGGTTAAAATGGCGGCCCTTGTAGTAGCCGTCCATGTACCACACCTGGGGAGGGGGGAAATGGGGTTAAAATGGGGGAAAATGGGGTTAAAGTGGGAGGAAACGGGGGAAATTGGGGATAAAATGGTTTAAAATGGGGGGAAATGGGGTTGGAATGGGAGAAATGGGGTTTCAATGGGGGAAAATGGGGTTTAAATGGGGTTAAATTGGGGGGAAATGGGGGAAATTTGGGTTAAATGGGGGAAATGGGGTTAAATTTGGGTGATTTTGGGGGGAAATTTGGGGTAAAATGGGGTTAAAATGGGGGAAATGGGGATAAAATGGCGGCCCTTGTAGTAGCCGTCCATGTACCACACCTGGGGAGGGGGGAAATGGAATTAAATGGGGGAAAATTGCATTTAAATGATGTTAAAATGGGAGAAATGGGGTTAAAATGGGGGGAAATCGGGTTTAAATGGGGTTAAATTGGGGGGGAATTGGGGGAAATTTGGGTTTAAATGGGGTTTAAATGGGAGAAATGGGGTTGAAATGGGGGAAATTGGGGTTTAAATGGGGGGAAATGGGGTTAAAATGGCGGCCCTTGTAGTAGCCGTCCCTGTACCACACCTGGGGGGGGGCAGAGGGGGTTAAAATGGGGAAAATTGGGTTAAATTTGGGAGAAATGGGGTTAAATTTGGGTTTAAATGAGGTTAAAATGGGGGAAATGGGGTTTAAATGGGGTTAAATTGGGGAGGAATGGGTTAAATTGGGGGGAAATGGGGTTAAAATGGGTGTAATTTGGGTTAAAATGGGGGAAATGGGGTTTAATGGGTTTAATTGGGGTTAAAATGGGTGGTTTGGGGTGCAATTGGGGTTTTTTTGACTGTAATTGGGGTTTTTTGGGGTGTAATTGGGGGTTTTCGGGGCTCCTCACCCGGGTGTCGGCGCTGGGCGTCACCGTGTCGCTCATCCAGGAGCCGAAGCGCGAGCCCGAGGCCCGGACGGTGATGGGGTTGCTGACCCCCGTCAGCCTCCCGCAGCCTGCGGAGATTTGGGGGGAAAAAACGGGAATTTTGGGAAAAATCGGGAGGAAAAATGGGAATTTTGGGGAAAAAAACAGGAGAAATATGGGAATTTTGGGGAAAGATCACGGGTTTGGAAAAGTGGGAGTTGGGAGAAAACAGGGGATTGGGAAAATTGGATTTTGAGGAGCTTTTGGAGAGAATTTTGGGGAGATTTGGGAGGGGATTTGAGGGGGATTTGGGAGGAATTTTAGAAACTTTGGGGAGATTTTTGGGGGGATTTTGGGAAGGATTTTTGGGGGGATTTTGGGAGGGATTTTTTGGAGGGCTTTTTTGGGATTTTGGGAAGGATTTTTCGGAGATTTTTGGGGGGATTTTCGGAAGGATTTTTTGGAGATTTTTGGGGGATTTTGGGAAGGATTTTTTGGAGATTTCGGGAGGGATTTCAGAGACATTTCCAGAAGATTTTTGGGGGGAGATTTTTGTGCTTTTGGGGTGAATTTGCAATAGGATTTCGCAGCCATTTTGGGCCATTTCTGGGCCATTTTTTTTCATTTTCCAGCCCAAATTTCACATTTTTAATTTGATTTTTTTTACCCAGCTTCTGCAGGCAGGCGTGCAGCCGCGCCTCCAGCAGCAGCACCCGCTGCTGCAGCTCCTCGTAGTCGTAGGCTCCCATCTCCTCCTGGATGTGCAGCAGCAGCCCCGAGAGGTTCCCCACCTCGGCCCGCAGGTGCCCGATCAGCCGCGAGTCGGCCCGGTACTGCTCCAGCACCGGCAGCAGCGGCAGCAGCTCCCGCATCTTCTCCTGCAGCTCCTGCAACGGGGGAAAAAGGGAAAATTTGGGTTTTTTGGCGGGATTTGTGGGGGGGGGGGTGGGGGGGGTTTTTTTGCTTTTTTTTTGCGGTTTTTTGGGGGTTTTTGAGGCATTTTTGGCAGTTTTTTGGG
>JADMLD010000111.1:0-79712 GCA_017589585.1 Phylloscopus whistleri
TAAGACTTAGAGCGAGAGAAATAGAGTGAGAGGGAAAGAGAAATAGCGTGAAAGTGAGACTTGGAGTTGAAGATATAGAGTGAGTGTTAGAGTGAAAGAAGAGAGATAGAGTGAGTGTGAGAGTGAAAGAGATATATAGAGTGAGTTGAGAGTGAAAGAGAAATAGTGAGACTTAGAGTGAAAGAGAAAAAAGTGAGAGAGTGAAAGAGAAATAGATTGAGAGAGTGAAAGAGAAATAGAGGTGAGAGTAAGAGTTGGAATGAAAGAGAAATAGAATGAGTGAGACTTAGTGAGATGAAAGAGAGATAGAGTGAGAGTGAGACCGAATGTGAAAGAGAGATAGAGTGAGAGTGAGACCGACTGTGAAAGAGAGATAGAGTGAGAGTGAGACCGACTTGAAAGAGAGAAGAGTGAGAGTGAGACGACTGTGAAAGAGAGATAGAGTGAGAGTGAGACGACTGTGAAAGAGAGATAGATAGAGTGAAAAGAAATAGAGTGAGACTTAGAGTGAAAAGAGAAATAGAGTGAGAGAACTTAGAGTGAAAGAAAAAAATAGAGTGAGACTTAGAGTGAAAAGAAAAATGGAGTGAGACTTAGAGTGAAAGAAAAATAGAGAGAGACTTAGAGTGAAAGAGAAATAGAGTGAGAGAGTGAAAGATAAATAGAGTGAGAGAGTGAAAGAGAAATAGGGTGAGAGTGAGAGTTGGAGTGAAAGAGAAAATAGAATGAGTGAGACTTAGAGTGAAAGAGAAATAGAGTGAGAGAGTGAAAGAGAAATAGAGTGAGAGAGTGAAAGAGAATAGAGTGAGAGAGTTGAAAGAGAAATAGAGTGAGAGAGAGTGAAAGAGAAATAGAGTGAGAGAGTGAAAGAGAAATAGAGTGAGAGAGTGAAAGAGAAATAGAGTGAGAGAGTGAAAGAGAAATAGAGTGAGAGAGTGAAAGAGAAATAGAGAGAGAGAGAGTGAAAGAGAAATAGTGAGAGAGAGTGAAGAGAAATAGAGATAGAGTGAGAGTGAAAGAGAATAGAGAGTGAGAGTGAGAGGGAAGAGAAACAGAGAGAGAGTGAGACTCAGAGTGAGAGAGATACAGTGAGAGTTAGAGTGAAAGAGAGATACAGTGAGGCTTAGAGTGAAAGAGAGTGAGAGTGAGGTTAGAGTGAAAAGAGTGAGAGTGAGACTTGGGCTGAAAGAGAATAGAGTGAGAGTGAAAGAGAAAGTGAGAGTGAAAGAAAAAATAGAGTGAGAGTGAGACTTAGAGTGAAAGAGTAATAGAGTGAGAGACATAGAGCGAGAGAGTGAAACAGAAATAGAGTGAAAGAGAAATAGAGTGAGACTGAGACTTAAAGTTGAAGAGAGAGAGTGAGTGTTACAGTGAAAGAGAGATAGAGTGAGAGTGAAAGAGAAACAGAGTGAGAGTTAGAGTGAAAGAGAAATAGAGTGAGACTTAGAGAGAAAGAGAAATAGTGAGAGTGAGAGTGAGAGTGAAAGAGAAATACTTAGACTTAGAGCGAAAGAAATAGAGTGAGAGACTTAGAGTGAAAGAGAAAGAGTGAGAGAGTGAAAGAGAAATAGAGTGAGAGTGAAAGAGAAATAGAGTGAGACTTAGAGAAAACAGAAATAGAGTGAGAGTGAGAGATTTAGAGTGAAAGAAATAGAGCGAGATTTAGAGTGAACAAGAAATAGAGTGAGAGTGAGACTTAGAGTGAAAGAGAGATAGAGTCAGTGTTAGAGTGAACGAGAAAGAGTGAGAGTTAGAGTGAGAAATAGTGAGAGTTAGAGAAAAAGAGAAATAGTTAGATTTAGAGTTAGAGTGAAAGAGAAATAGAGTTAGAGTGAGACTTAGAGTGAAATAGAGAGAGTGTGAGAGTTAGAGTGAAAGAAATCGAGCGAGACTTAGAGTGAAAGAGAAATAGAGTTAGAGTGAAAGAGAAATAGAGTTAGACTTAGTGTGAAAGAGAAATAGAGTTAGACTTAGTGTGAAAGAAATAGTGAGACTTAGAGTGAACAAGAATAGTGTGAGAGTGAGACTTAGAGTGAAAGAGAGATAGAGTGAGACTTAGAGTGAACAAGAAATAGTGTGAGAGTGAGACTTAGAGTGAAAGAGATAGAGTGAGAGTTAGAGTCAAAGAGAAATAGTGAGAGTTAGACTTAGAGTGAAAGAGATAGTGAGAGAGTGAAAGAGAAATAGACAGAGTTAGACTTAGAGTGAAAGAGAAATAGAGTGAGAGTGAAAGAGAAATAGAGTGAGAGTGAAAGAGAAATAGAGTGAGAGTGAAAGAGAAATAGAGTGAGAGAGTGAAAGAGAAATAGAGTGAGAGTGAAAGAGAAATAGAGTGAGAGTTAGAGTGAAAGTGAAAAGAGAAAGAGTGAGAGTTAGAGGTGAAAGAGATATAGAGTTAGACTTAGAGTGAAAGACAGAAGTCGAGTGTGACTTAGAGTGAAAGAAAAAATAGAGTGAGAGAGTGAAAGAGAAATAGATTGAGAGAGTGAAAGAGAAATAGATTGAGAGTGAGAGTTGGAATGAAAGAGAAATAGAATGAGTGAGACTTAGAGTGAAAGAGAAATAGAGTGAGAGTGAGACTTAGAGTGAGAGAGAAATAGGGTGAGAGTTACAGTGAAAGAGAAAACAGAGTTAGACTTAGAGTGAAAGACACAGGAGTGATACTTTGAGTGAGTGAGAGAGAGTGAGAGAGTGAAAGAGAAAGAGTGAGAGTTAGAGTGAAAGAGAAATAGAGTGAGAGTGAGACTTAGAGTGAGAGAGAGAGAGAGTGAGAGTTAGAGTGAAAGAGAGAGTGAGACTTAAAGAGTGAGAGTGAGACTAACAGTGAAAGAGAAATACAGTGAGAGAGTGAAAAAGAGTGAGAGTTAGAGTGAAAGAGAAATAGAGTGAGAGTGGGACAAGAGTGAAAGAGAAATAGAGAGTGAAAGAGAAAGCGAGTGAGACTGAGAGTGAAAGAGGAATAGTTAGACTTAGAGTGAAAGCGAAATAGAGTGAGAGTTAGAGTGAAAGAGAAAGAGTGAGACAGAGTGAAAGAAATAGAGTGAGGGTGAGACTTAGAGTGAAAGAGAAAGAAAGTGAGAGAGTGAAAGAGAGAGTGAGAGTGAAAGAGAAATAGAGAGTGAGACTTAGAGTGAAAGAGAAATACGGTGAGAGTCAGAGTGAAAGAGAAATAGAGTTAGACTTAGAGTGAAAGACATAGAGAGTGAGACTTAGAGCGAGACAAATCGAGTGAGAGAGTGAAAGAGAAATAGAGTGAGTGAGAGTTAGAGTGAAAGAGAAATATAGTAAGAGACAGAGTGAGAGACTGAAAGAGACAGAGTGAGAGTGAGAGAAATAGAGTGAAAGTGAGACTTAGAGTTGAAGAGAGATAGAGTGAGTGTGAGAGTGAAAGAGAGATAGAGTGAGTGTGAGAGTGAAAGAGAGATAGAGTGAGTGTGAGAGTGAAAGAGAGATAGAGTGAGTGTGAGAGTGAAAGAGAGAGTGAGTGTGAGAGTGAAAGAGAGAGAGTGAGTGTGAGAGTGAAAGAGAGAGAGTGAGTGTGAGAGTGAAAGAGAGAGAGAGAGTGAGAGAGTGTGAGAGTGAAGTGAAAGAGAGAGTGAGTGAGTGTGAGAGTGAAAGAGAGAGTAGAGTGAGTGTGAGAGTGAAAGAGAGAGAGTGTGAGTGTGTGAGAGTGAAAGAGAGAGAGTGAGTGAGTGTGTGAGAGTGAAAGAGAGATAGAGTGAGAGTGAGAGAGTGAAAGAGAGATAGAGTGAGAGTGAGAGAGTGAAAGAGAGATAGAGTGAGAGTGAGAGAGTGAAAGAGAGATAGAGTGAGAGTGAGAGAGTGAAAGAGAGATAGAGTGAGAGTGAGAGAGTGAAAGAGAGATAGAGTGAGAGTGAGAGAGTGAAAGAGAGATAGAGTGAGAGTGAGAGAGTGAAAGAGAGATAGAGTGAGAGTGAGAGTGAAGAGAGAGAGAGAGTGAGTGTGAGAGTGAAAGAGAGAGAGAGTGAGTGTGAGAGTGAAAGAGAGAGAGAGTGAGTGTGAGAGTGAAAGAGAGAGGAGTGAGTGTGAGAGTGTGAAAGAGAGAGAGAGTGAGTGTGAGAGTGAAAGAGAGAGAGAGTGAGTGTGAGAGTGAAAGAGAGAGAGAGTGAGTGTGAGAGTGACAGTGAAAGAGAGATAGAGTGAGTGTGAGAGTGAAAGAGAGACAGAGTGAGACTGAGAGTGAAAGAGAAACAGAGTGAGACTGAGAGTGAAAGAGAAACAGAGTGAGAGTGAGACTGAGAGTGAAAGAAGATAGAGTGAGACTGAGAGTGAAAGAGAGATAGAGTGAGACTGACAGTGAAAGAGAGATAGAGTGAGACTGACAGTGAAAGAGAGATAGAGTGAGACTGACAGTGAAGAGAGATAGAGTGAGACTGACAGTGAAAGAGAGATAGAGTGAGAGTGAGACTTAGAGTGAAACAGAAATAGAGTGAGAGAGTGAAAGAGAAAGATTGAGAGAGTGAAAGAGAAATAGGGTTAGATGAGAGTTGGAATGAAAGAGAAATAGAACGAGTGAGACTTAGAGTGAAAGAGAAATAGAGTGAGAGTAAGAGTGAAAGAGAAATAGAGTAAGAGACATAGAGTGAAAGAGAAATAGATTGAGAGAGTGAAACAGAAATAGGTTGAGAGAGTGAAAGAGAAATAGAATGAGTGAGACTTAGAGTGAAAGAGAAATAGAGTGAGAGTTAGAATGAAAGAGAAAAAGAGTGAGAGTGTGAGACTTAGAGTGAAAGAGAAATAGAGTGAGAGTAGAGTGAAAGAAATAGAGTAAGAGACTTAGAGTGAAAGAGAAATAGAGTGAGAGCTAGAGTGAAAGAAGAGAAATGGAGTGAGATGAGAGTGAAAGACAAATAGAGTGAGAGAGTGAAAGAGAAATAGAGTGAGAGAGTGAAAGTGAAATAGAGTGAGAGAGTGAAAAGAGAGTGAGAGTGAGACTTAGAGTGAAAGAGAGTGAGAGTGAGACTTAGAGTGAAAGAGAAATAGAGTGAGAGAGTGAAAGAGAAAGATCAGAGTGAGAGTGAAAGAGAAATAGAGTGAGAGTGAGACTTAGAGTGAAAGAGAAATAGGGTGAGAGTTAGAGTCAAAGAGAAATAGAGTTAGACTTAGAGTGAAAGACATAGAGAGTGAGACTTAGAGTAAGAGAAATAGAGAGAGTGAAAGAGAAATAGAGTGAGAGTTAGGATGAAAGAGAAATAGACTGATACATAGAGCGAGAGAGTGAAAGAGAAATAGAGTGAAAGAGAAATAGAGTGAGACTGAGACTTAGAGTTGAAGAGAGATAGTGAGTGAGTGTTAGAATGAAAGAGAGATAGAGTTAGAGTGAAAGAGAAATAGAGTGAGACTTAGAGTGAAAGAGAAAGAGAGTGAGAGATTGAAAGAGAAATAGATTGAGAGAGTGAAAGAGAAATAGAGTGAGAGTAAGAGTTGAATGAAAGACAAATAGAGTGAGAGTGAGACTTAGAGTGAAAGAGAATAGAGTGAGAGTGAAAGAGAAATAGAGTGAGAGTGAAAGAGAAATAGAGTGAGAGAGAGAAAGAGAACTAGAATGAGAGTGAAAGAGAAATAGAGTGAGAGTGAAAGAGAAATAGAGTGAGAGTGAAAGAGAAATAGTGAGAGTGAGACTGAGTGAAAGAGAAATAGTTAGACTTAACTGAAAGAATAGAGAGACTGAGAGTGAAAGAGAAAGAGGGTGAGACTGAGAGTGAAAGAGAAAGAGGGTGAGACTGAGAGTGAAAGAGAAAGAGGGTGAGACTGAGAGTGAAAGAGAAAGAGAGTGAGACTGAGAGTGAAAGAGAAAGAGAGTGAGACTGAGAGTGAAAGAGAAAGAGAGATGGGGAGAGAGTTAGAGTGAAAGAGAAAGAGAGTGAGACTGAGAGTGAAAGAGAAAGAGAGATGGGGAGAGAGTTAGAGTGAAAAAGAAATAGTGAGAGTTAGACTTAGAGTGAAAGAGAAACAGAGTGGGAGAGTGGAAGAGAAATAGACTTAGAGTTAGAGTGAAAGAGAAATAGAGTTAGAGTGAAAGAGAGCAATAACAACCGCTTCTATGGTCACTGCTCACCTTGCCCAGTGCACCTTGACTGCTGATATCCTGCTGTATCTCCTAAAAACAAAGACAAACAACAGTGCTGTAACAGAGCCACCATTTACACTTCCCCTGCAAAGGCAGGTGGGGACTGACTTAAGCTTACATCCACCTGCCACCGGCATCCTGGCCTGGGACATCTTGCAAGGGGATCACCTGAAAAACAAAAACAACTGTGGATACTTAAGAGTTGCACCAGAAATTGAAACTTGAGCAATAACAACCGCTTCTATGCACTGGTCACTGCTCACCTTGCCCAGTTCACCTTGGCTGCTGATATCCCGCTGTATCTCCTAAAAAGAAAGACAAAAAATAGTGCTGTAACAGAGCCACCATTTACACTTGCCCTGCAAAGACAAACAGAGACTGACCTTGACAGAACGCCCTCCTCCGGTATGGGGTGCTCTGCCGCAAATTTAATCCATCTGCACCCGAAAGAAAGTTTAGACAAAAGTCAAAGTGCGGCAGGATAACTTTACGGCTCTTGACATCTTGGGTCAATCTACAGATACCACTTAGAGTGCAACTACACCCTGCATTGTAAATTTCAAGTCCGCAGGACTTGCTCTATGACACCCACACCCAGCTATGCAGCAGGGCAGAGCAGCTCCGGGACAAATACACACCGACACCCGTGACACAGGGGACAACAAACAAGAGGAGACAACAGGGAGAGAAAGCTCTCGGTGAGAAGAACGACCGCAAAGAACGAGAGAACTCGGAATGAGATGACCGAGGCGAGATCGGTGGTGAGCTGACCGGGCTCCGAGAACCCTGCGGGAAGAAGATGCTAACAGGATGACTTATTCCGAGCGCCGCAAAGACGGATGCCCGAGAGTCCGGCGGTCAGAAGCCTCTAGCTATCCCTTGCATTCGACAAGTACTAATCCGCCAGAATGGATCATTGCGGAGGACAGCTGTCGATACAGCTCAGAACAAGACCTGTAAAGACATTGGACTGGGGGCTTCTGAAGAGAGATGCAATTTTGATGCCTGCCTGAGCTCCCCAGTCAAAGGTTCAATGAGATCGGCGCCTGGATGAGGAACAGAGAGATCCGAGATGCTAAGAATGATTCTGGGGTTTCCTCTAGGCCCCTTGAAGAGCTAAGGCTAAAGATATGAAAGACCAGATGCCCAAAATACAGAGAGTGCACAACGGACGAGAGACACGACATGCCCCGAGACTGCTCTGCCCTGCACATCCCCATCTCCAAAGCTGACTCAAAAATCCCCCCCGGTGACCCCCGACCCAGCACCCTGCTTCCATCCCCTCTGTGAGCTGTAGCCCTCCACTTATCTCTTGGACATCTGGCGATGTGAATCCCCGTCAGGTGCAAAAGAAGGCCGCCTCGCCCCCAGGAGGTTCCTGCTGTCACCGGGCTGTAGTCTCTTAGCCAGCTACAATTAAAAAAAATCTCACATGAATGAGCGATCTTAGCAGTGCACCGGCCAAAGCCCGACAACTCTGCTACTCACCATCTCCTAAGAAGGCCCAGGTACTCGGGCCGCACGCTTCGGCCGTGCTCGCAGGCCGATGTCCTTGTCGCAGGGTATACCTGGGTTAAAAGGAGACGAGGCGGGTTAAACCAACCTGGTACCATACTATCATCCCATCCCCGGGCCAAAGCCCCACACTTATCTTTTGGGTGACTCGGAGGGCCCCGTGATCACCGGTTAAGCTCTTCGTCAGCTACAATCAAGAAAACCAAAACCAAAGGATGACTTTAGTGTTATGTGAAAATCCCAGTGAGTCGGCTACGCACCCTCTCCTAATTGTGCCTGGGTCCTTCACTCTCTGACTTCATCCCGAGTTTAAAGCTAGAGCTGTTACTGTGACTGGCATCACAGTTAATGAGAGGCAAACAGCCTTTCCGTGACTGCGGTGGATGCACCTGTGTGCTGTAAGACGTGTAAATGCATCCCCTGGGCGTGTGAAAACCCTTGAGGGGCCCTCACATGGACTCTGCTTCTCACCGTGCTGCCTTCAAAAACCCCCCACAGTAACTCCTAACTGGGTCACCTGTCTTCTCCAGGTCACAATCCCCAACTTACTCAGCAGAAGTCTCAACCTCAAACATCATCTTCGACTCAGGGCAAATCCCTGTTGCGACATGATGAGTCTGCTGAAGAAATCTGAGGTATCGTACTTGACACGACCGAGAATTTCAGGAACTGGCAGCCCTCCTAAAAAAAAACAAACAAGAACAAAACCAGAAATTTTAAAAGCAATATACCATCCCTGAACACACAACCCAAAATCATAAACTTAAATACTCCCTGTATTCAATGCTGTTTTCTTCAGTGTCTCCAAAGCCTCTTTTGCTTTAGATGCCCAAGAGCAGCTTGTTTCTGGTGAAAACAAGCTACTTTAGATGCCCAAGAGCAGCTTGCTTCTGCTGAAAAGCTGCTTTAGATGCTCAAAAGCAGCTTGTTTCTGCTGAAAACAAGCTAAGCTAAGCTGAAAAAACCTCTTCACTGAACTGAGAAGGGAGCTCTTAACCCAGCTGATTCCCAGGAGGGAATGAAGCCCCTTGGCAAAGCCTGGGGTTAATATACCCTGTTTGGGCCTGCCTCTCGTTCCCACGAGTCCCTGGGAAAAGGGAGGAGACGAATCCCACCAAGTATAAAAGCTCTCGGAGGGGCTGGAGCTGTTTGGCTCCTATGACTTAAATTCAAGGTGGGTAAAGGGCTCTGTTTGGAAGCAAACTTTTCAGGGAAAAGGTAAGGCTTTCTTTTTTCTAGAACTGCTTTGAGCAACAGGGCAGTAAATGAGGGAGATAGAGAACTTTGTGCTTTGGCAGCATAGCTAGATAAGTTGGATAATTTGTGATGAGCTTGCAAAATTATTCCTAAGTGATTACTAAGTAGTACTCCATATGTGACTAAATAGGAGAGGGAAAACAGTAATGATAGGAATGGTGTAAATCTCATTAGGACCTTTAATTAGGATCCCCCTAATTTTATCTGCATTAAATTGTCACAATGGGGAAATGGGAAATAAAGGGCTTTGCTCCTTTGCTTTAGTTCTCTAAAATATCGGCAAAAGAAGAATGTATCTGTGGGAAGATAGATGGAAATAATGCTAAAGGAAATCCTACCTCTGATCCACTGCAGTTGTGTTAATTGTCAAAAAGTGGGACCAGCCTTGCCCTCCTGGCTATGGGGTGATAAAGAGTGAGTTAGCTGGGAGGGGGTTCGGTTGGAGTTGGAGTCAGTTGGAGTCTGCTAGACGTGCCGTGAGGAGGAAGGGACGGGAGGTCGGGAAAGGGACAAATGAGGTAAGCTACTGTACGAGGCACAGAGGGAGATAGGCGGCCAGGCCAAGGACAGAAGGCAGTGAGCTGGAAGAGCAGGAAAAAAGAGTAGAAAATGAGTTGAGGCATTGAGTCTACAGACTAGCTGCTGCCATAAATTTACAGGCCCTGAGAGCTGTGTGGAGTTGCCCATAAAAAGCTCTAAAGAAAAGGTATGAGAGACTGCTAGATAACAAGGTGTGATGCTTGGAATCCAGCGAAGCTTTTAAAGAAGTGCTCAGAGTGCAGTGTCCATCTCAACTTCCACATTTACCTCACTTTCAATCTTTGAAATGATGGGAAAAAAGGGGATTTTCACATCGATGCAAACCTTCCAAAAGGAGGGACACCTGGGCTTCACCTGAATTTAAACCTTAGGATGATGAAAAGGGGGAGTTACCCTTAATGCTAGGCAGAATAGCACATTTAGACGCTGGCTGATGTGTCAAAGAGTGATTCTTTTACACAGTAAATAAATATTTGTATTCCAATGTTTGTAAGGCACTTTGGAGACAGCCCCTGAATTCCATGACAGAGAAGAGCCATAGTTCCTGGCACCTGACATCTGGGAGGAATCCTCTGACACTGATGATTCGAGAAACCAAACCCAAAGTTTCAACGCCTGATAGGTAGATGCAAAAGACTGCTCTTTTCCTGAGGTAAGAAATACTTCAAACCTAACATTCAGAAGGAGTTCAAAATACACACCCAGGACTGTCGTGCCTACCAAGGGCTAAATCCTGGCAAATCTTCTCTGTGGTAAACCCTGAAACACTAGAAATTTTAGGAAGCCAAATTCAAACTAAGGCACAAGCACCTGTAAGGAAAAGGTACCTCTGTTTGAAAGCTACTGGCACCCTAATGTTGCAGCATAAATTGACGTGGGGGCTTAGGGGCTGCCAAGTCACCTACACCTCCGATGTTACAGGAATGCTGCGATGTTTGCAATTTCACGAGTGGAAGTAAAACTGGTGCTTAGTCGGGGGCAGCAGTACCTCTCTGTGTCCACAAGGCGGCGACATTGCCGCAGAGCTCAGCCAGGGACTGCAACGCGCTCCGGGGGCAGGTGGAGAACGGAGGCAAAAGTTCCCGGAGAGCCCTTTTTATTCCCTTCAGCCCCAGCATCTGTTCTTATGGTTTCAGGCACGTGATTGGTTCATTCCTAGATAAAAACATAATGGCATTAGTTTCAAAACTACCACCCATCTCTGGTCAGAGTTTCCAACATTGCTGTATACAACAGAGTGGATAGAGAGGGTTTCTTTCCAAAAGAATTTAGAGATAAATTCCTATTCTTTGGCAAACCTATAAACACGAGAAATTTGACAGGTTTTAGTCAACCACCCGTGCCTGTGAATTTTCAGGCAGCTTTGGGATCCTCTGGGATGGCCAGTAGGGCAGAGAGGGATTAGAAAAGAACAGGAACAGCAAATGGGACATGAGAATCCCGTGGGAAAGTGGCACGGGGAGCACCAGAGAGAATAAAAATGGAATGGGGGTGAGGCATGGAGAAAGACAGAGAAAAAGACAGAATGCCAAACACATGGCAAAGGCAGAGAGATACAGCAGCAATGAGGGAAACAAGGAACCAGAGAGGAAATGACCGTGGCATGTGCCAGTGGGGAGGAAGAAGGGCGAGGCGTGGCGCAGGGATGGAGACGAGAGCTGAGCCGGAAGGGGGGCGGAGGTTTACCGAGAGAAGGGCACAATGACTGCGAAGGACTGGGCAGCAGGTGCAGACAGGTACGGGCAAAAGGACGACGAGAGGGACGAAGAAATAGAGTCGTGGTGCAGGATAAAGGGAAAAAAGGAAGCATGAAGAAAGATAAAGATGCAGGGAGAGAGGGAGGGACAGAACAGGGGGAGGGGTTGAACAACATGTGTTAAATAAATATTGAGGATTCGTTCCTTAGAAGAAAAAGAACAAGACAGAGTGAAGGAGTGAAAGGAAATGGGACGGGGAGCACACAGGACAAGAAAGGAACACAAGACGCATCTATACAGGTGGGCATCAGCAAAAAGAACCGGGCTGTATTCTTCTGATTGGGGCCGCCTCTCATTGCCGTGCTGCCCAGGAAAAGGGAGGAGGCAAATCCACCAGGTATAAAAGCTCTCACAGGAGCTGCAGTTGTTTGACTGCTCCTCTGACTTAAATTCAAGGTGAGTACAGGGCTCAAGAGAGAAGAAAACTCTTCCATGAGCTGACACCGCTTTCTTTTTTTGCTCTAGCTACTTCAAGCAAAAGGGCAGAAATAAAACTTTGTGTTTTGGCAGCATAGCTAGGTAAGTTAGACAATTTGTTGTAATTATTCCTTAGTGATTACTGTGTAGTACTGCACATGTGACTAAGTAGGGTGGTGAAGAATAGCAATCATATGAATGGTGTAAATCTCAATAGGACCTCCAAATAGGGCTATCTGTATTCTAAGTAAGAAAAATAGTACACTCCCCAGAAGTGTTAGGGTTATGTATGTGCCAGGCTCACTCCCATCTGTGATACTTGGTATTGAAGTACGTGGTAGAAGTGCCCCAAAATGCAGCTTTAAACCCTTAAAATGCTGAAAAAGGCATTTTAAGGGTTTAAAGCTGCATTTTGGGGCACTTCTCAACTTAGAATGAGGAAATGGGGCAGTTGCCTCCACTTAAACCGATAAAATGACAAATGAATAGCTTGTCCCCCTTTAATTTAATCACCTAAGATTTTTGGAAAAGAAGGGGTTTCCTTACTTTAAATCTCTCCTGTGATGGAAAAAGGGGGATTTTTCCTTCAATTCAAATCCTTCAAAAGGAGGGACAGCTGGGCTTCCCCTCCATTTAAGTTTTAGGATGATGAAAAGGGGGTGTTAACATTAATTCAATGCCATGAAAAATCATCATCAATGTTTTCCCTTTCCATTGAAAATAATGGAAAATGGGGATTCCGTATCAATACCCCTAAAAGTGTGGAAAAGGCAGGGTTTCTATCAATTGAGACAATTAAAATGGCAGGGAAAGCAGATTCCCACACAATTTGAACACATAATTATGGAGAAGGAAGCTTTTCCCTCAATTTAAACTTCTATTCTCTTAATAATCCTTCTCTTTACTGAGGGCTCTAGGGAGGGACTGACAAGATAAAAGGGGAAAGTTTAAAGCTCCTCCCTGGGACCCCGCATGCTGCCTGCCTGCTCAGGTGCTGCCCCTAGGCACGAGGGCTTTTCCCTCTGCATTTTCTCGAAGCCGTGCTCCGTGCCCGGGTGCACTGGGCTGCTCCCCAGCCCCTGCCGGACGCTCTGACTGTTGTTCCTGAAGGGACACTTGGGATGCCCCCGTTGACTCCTCTGGACTAACAGCTCCTGGCACAGGTATGCCCAGGTAACCCTCTGAAGGCAGCTGGTCACACCTGGAGCTGTGACATCGTGGAGTGGGGAGGTGAGGTGGAGAAAGGTCCTGCTGGTTGCTCTCTCCCCTGCACAGACCTTCATCTGCCCTGAAACCCTGGGGTCCTGGGCTTTCCTTTCTGGGGAAAAGAACTATCCTTGCCTGGGTGCCTGTGCCCAAAATTGGCATGCTGCCTCCAAAAGTCTGATGTCCTAGGTTTGTAATTGCCGAGGAAATTCCCCCAGGTCATAAGAAATTAGCAGTAATTTTTCCTTGCCAATCATTACTGAATTGCTTTTCTGTTGAAATTTTTGATGCGTCCCTTGAGGGGTCAGGGGTTTGGCTGGGTTGTTTATGGCTAATCCTGACAGGCCCAGACCAAACCTGAGCACCCCCAATTGCTGGTCCACCCTGAATTTCAGGGAAATATTGATATAGTTTATAAGGACTCCCTTTGCCTGCTACACAGAGTTGCCATGCGCATCCAGGGAACAGATTTACTCCATCCTTTGTTCCCAAATGCCAGTTCTCACAGACACCACCTAAGCAGAAAACTAATAGAGGTATTTCTGTTTAAGGGAAAACTTTTACTAGCTCTAGCTGTATGACTAAAATAAATACATTTATTGATGGTCATTAGGGGAAAACTTCTGAGATAGGAAAGAATCAGTGGACAGATCCCATTCTGACAACATTGCATTATTTTGGGATTAGGACTCCTGCCCATACACAGCATGAGAAAAATGGTGTTTTCCAATTTGGTATTTGACAATTGGGTGACATAGATATTTTGCCACTTGATATTCTAGAACTTTGAAATAGACTTATTGTAGTATTTTGAAACTGAGTTACTTTGATACTTGGAACTCATCATACGAGTGTTCTGAAATAGACAGTTGGAAATGTGGATTTCTAATACATTAAAACCTGATTAAGTGTAATAATAAAGCCAGGTGTTCTGATGTTTCGGAACTGAGTTTTGGGAACCTGAGAGATTGCTTTAACACAGGAGGCTGTCTTACAGATGTTTTGCAAAAAGACATTTAAAATTTTTGCATCTGAAGGGTTTAGTATTTTGAACCCAGTGCATGGCAATGTCCTTCAGCTCAGAGCACACTGCTGCCTCCTAAAATTTCGAAGGGGTGAGGATTTCTCCCAGATGCAAGCTGCCACCTGTTGGAAGCCTGGCTGCCCTCGGAGTGGCAAACGCCTCCTACAAACTGACATTGAGAACCTGGGGGCTGAGTTTTGTTTCCCGTGGAAAGGGGCCACCCTTCGTGTCTCATGTCCTGTGTCTGGCACTGGGCTTCTGCCCGCTAAAACTACAAACGCCGCAGGATTTCTCCCGGATGCGAGGTGACAGGAGTTGGAACCGGGGCTACGTACAAAATCAAAATCTATTTCTATTACTAATATAACAAAAAAATCTCAAATTTCAACTGTAATAAATCCTGAGAAAACCTAACTAGAAAGAAAATTAAAAAAAATATTGCCACTACAACTTACCCAAAAACCCCAAACATTCAAGTGCCAAAAAAATCTCAAACACTCTAAGTAACTGCTACAAAAATGTCCTCTCCCCACCGCACTGCCAATATCACGTAAAACAAATAAACGTCTGTCTTCGTACAGCACACCCATATAAAAAAATGTGAATATCCATATAATCTTGAAAATTATGACAAATAAACACCAAATCAAAAATTTTAATTTAAAAAACACCCAAAATAAACAAACTAAAAAACATTAGCATACAACCAACTACCAGCAAACAAACCACACTACACTCTTCTCACTAGCAACTCTAATCACAGGATAAAAACGGAACAAAAATAAAAACCACATAGAATCCGACACAACAAATCAGAAAAACCAGCAAAAAAGATAAAACCGACTCACTAAACTCAGAACTGTACACCTCAGGCTAAACATTACAACAATAAACAATCAAAGCTTTATTTCTACAGTAACTCAAAAATAATAACCAATACTCTATAAAATTAACAAAAGAAACCAAACTAATGAACAACATGAAAAAATGGGAACTTCTAAAAAATAAAAATCACTACCCCAAAAAAACTATCTAAAAAAATCTACTGTATCAATAGCAATGGTCCCAGAAATAAAACCAATAAAAAGCACCAAAGCAAAAAAGCAGACTACAAAAATAAAAATATCACAAATGAACTTAAACTAACAACACCAAAAAAAAAAATTCTAATTCAAAAAGGATATAAAACCACAGCCTTTAAAATATAATAGCCAACAAAATAAAATTCAACAAGAAAACTCAATTCAAAAACAACCTGCTCAGCACATAAGAAACATAACATTATATAAACAGACCATATCCATTATCAACTCCATTGCAAACAAAATAAAACTCCAGAATAAATTCCTTCCGTGAGACACCCCGGGAGCCCAGCACAGACCCCACTCCTCCAGCAGCTCCATGGCAAAGTGAGCTGAGGGAAAGCAGCAGCTTCTCTTAAAGCAGCCGCCCCTCATTATCCTAACAGCTCACACCTGTGGGTGCTCCCTGTCCCTCATTATCCTAACAGCTCACACCTGTTGGTAATCCCTGTCCCTCATTATCCTAACAGCTCACACCTGTTGGTAATCCCTGTCCCTCATTATCCTAACAGCTCACACCTGTGGCTGCTGCCCTGTCCCTGATCACCCTAACAGCTCACACCTGTGGCTGCTGCCCTGTCCCTGATCACCCTAACAGCTCACACCTGTGGCTGCTGCCCTGTCCCTGATCACCCTAACAGCTTACACCTGTGGCTGCTGCCACTCTGAGTGTGAGGGCAGGGGCAGAGGGGACTTGCTGCTCATTCCCTGTACAGCTCCTTCTTTGCACCTTACACACTGCAGCAGCAGGCTTCCCTTGCTATGGATAAGGATCCCTCTTCTCCTGCAGGTGCCCAAGGCTGGAATGGGGATGACACCTCCAAAATCCCGTACGCCTGAGGGTCATAACTCCTAAGGAAATTCCCCAGCAATCATAGCCTTCATTTACAATTTTGCCTTTGGAATCATTACTAACTTGTCTTTCTGTGGAGGTGTTTCAAACATTCGTTGAGCGTTCAGAAGCTGGGTTGGCTTGTTTCTGATTTAATTCACAAGCCCAGGCTACATCCAAATGCCCAGAATGACAGGGAAACATGGAGACAGTTTATAAATACTCCCCTGCCCGAGCTCACAGCCCGGGGCTCCCACGCGTGTCGGGGCACGGGGGAGAGCTCTCTGTCCACAAGGTGCCAGCGCTGCCGCGGAGCTCAGCCCGGGGTAGGGGACAGGCAGAGAGCACAAGCAAAAAACGTGTCCAAAAACCCCCTTCCAAAAATCCTCTAAATTAAATGCCACAAAAGTCTCCCAACCACAACGACAAGAACCCTGTCAACAATGAAATCCAAACCCAAAAAGCCTTTTAGGCTATATTTCCACATTTTTAATATTTTTTATGTTTATATTGATATTTATCATTACAATTTATCTTTTATATTCCTATCTATGTATATTATATATCATATAATATACGCAGCATGTAATATGATATATTGTATTTATATTATTGATATTATTTTTCGGTTTATATTTCTATTTTTTGAACTTATATTTCTTATTTTTTATTTTTTAAGCTCCTTTTTGTTTATATTTTACGATATTTTGAATGATATGAATTCATTAACCTAACACAGCAGAAGCCCAATTAATTACAATTAAATTAGCCTGGTTTTCCAAGGGGTAAAGATTTAATTCTTATTAAAATAATATCGGCATATTTTGTCCTTCTGTGTTTTGCGGGGGCTGGGGGGTGGTGCTTTAAAGATAAAATAAATTTAAAAGTAATAAAAATAAAGTAAAAAATATAAAAAGAAAAATAAGCTAAATAAAATAAAAAATCAAAAACACAAAAGTAAAACAGGAAATAAAAAAAACCAGACAATATAAAAATAAAAATAAAAATAAATAAGTACAAGAGAAACTATAAAAAATAAATAAAAATTAAAATAAAAATTAAAATTAGAAGAAATAAAATATAATAACATTTTAAAAATACAGAACAAGAAATAACATGAAGAAATCAAACACGATAAAACCAAAATATAGCATGAAAAAAAACCTCAAATCAAAAATCAATAAATAAAAAATAAAATGAACAACAAATAGAATAAAAGACAAAATTAAATAAATGCAGCTCTCCCCTCATGCCTTTGCCTAACACAGCTCCAGGAGTATCCTGGATTCTGCAGGGATAGGGAAAACAAACCCTGTGCTTCCCAGAAAATAAAGTTTTCCAGGCAATCCCCAGTTTCGCTTGGAAATAAATTCTATTTTATTTAAAAGCTCACTTTGGATGAACATCCAAATGGGCCAAGGTAGGAAAAGAACCACCCCACTGTGTCCAAGAATTCAAGCAATTAGGCCATTTAGGATTTAAGTTTTCATGGGATTTTAATGGGATAGTTAAAAATGCAGTACATATAACTTGACAAAGAGATGAACTATGCCAAGTAAACACTTGGCAACTTGCCTGGTGCTGAACGACTGCTGATTTACCAATGTGAATTTGGCAAATATCCTTGGAAATGGGCCCCAGGATGTAGCAAAACTCCAACGAGGATGGAAAATTGGCATTTGCAATAAATATTCCCTTACTAAAATCAGGAAGAGGAAAAACATCAAATGACAGGAAGGAAAAATAGTTAAATCTCGCCTGGAAGACAAGCTGAGGCATTTCTAACAGTGAAAACTTTTGGAGCAGTCAGGAATTTGGTGGAAGTTCATGGAATGATGACTTAATATCTGCTTCCTCTGCTCTGATTTTAAAGGGAAGTGAGAACTAAACACTTCAAGTTACTCCTACCCCCAGAATTGTCTGTATTTTGTGGGACAAACATTGCAAAGAAACTCCATATTTACTTGTATCTGACATCTGAAGCTCTTAGCAGAGCTGGGAACTTCCAATGGAACAGAAGAGCCACCACAATTACTGGAACAACAAAATTCCAGTTTGCAAAAGCCAGGAACTTTACAAATCCATGGAGGAGGAGCAGGATGACACCAGGAACACACTACAGCTGAAAGCAACGATTTATTGGAAAAGGCAGGAAATCCAATGGACAGCCTCTGGTTACCAGGAGTCAGAGACAAAAGTGGGAACCTTGGGCTGGGATAAGGCCTTCCCCTGCCTTGGCTTCCTTGGCTCTCTCCTTCTTTGCCAACGACCTGGAAGAGGAAAGAAAAACCAGGAACACAGTTCCAAAGCTGGGCAGGACGTCCTTCCTTCAGGCAGACTAAAGTGCAACTCCCAGGGATTGCCCGTGGGATTCCAGGGCTGGAAAAGCACAGCCAGCTGCCAGGTTTAGTGCTGGGACACGGCAAGGCCTGGGCTCAGGGGCAGCAGTTACAGCTGGGCCTGCAGGAGAACACCCCAAACCCAGCTGAAACACCCAGCAGTACACCCAGCACGCTCCAGGAGAAACTCAAATCCTACCTCACCGTGCAGCTCCTAGAAAACAGGAGAACCTGTGGAAACCACCCAGAAATCCACGGATTTCCAGTCCTTAAGACCCAAAGCGGCAGCAGAATGTCTCCAAACTGTACTGCAAACCGGCAGGTCTGAGGAGACGCAGGGATCTGTTCCACAGGGGACACGAGTGCCCCTCAGCCAGGCAATTATTTCTCTCGGCTCTTCCCTCTGCTCTCTGAGGACACCAGCAGCAGTTTTTCCCTGGTGTTCCCCTTTCCATCAATGCAATGACTTCTGTTCTCCTCCGACCCTGTGTTCAGGAAAGAAAATAGGAATATTATCATTACACAGACTGTCCAGGAGGGCGTGACTGAGGCAGGATCAGCTCCCAGTCCACTGCTGCTTCTGGATTTCTGAGCAGTTCCTTCCCATCCCGCCCTTCCCAGCACCATTCCCTGGGTGCTACGTCCACAGACACCTTCTCCAGGCAGCTTAACAAGCCACAGAAACCCAAAGAAAGAAGATCAAAAATCAGTTCACGTGTTTCTAGTCTGGGGACAATGAGGGAGGTCTAAAACCTGCATTTATTTTAGAACAGTAGAGCCAATTTTAGTGACCTTCAGTATCAGTGAAGGGCAGCAAAACTCCTTTACTAACTTACTAGCAGCAGAAAAATTAAGCTTTGCTGCTAAAAATTAAGGAGGTGCCATGTTGGTGTTAGTGCTTTTAACCTCCTAACATTAGAGGCTACTTGTACCATCAATTCATTATCGAAGCAGTTTACTTTAAAGTAAGACTTTTTACAATAAAGTTGGCAAAAAAGAGAGTCCCAAAATCAAGATATAAATCTCACAGCTATTAAAAAATGTTGCCTTTGGTAGGTATAACTTGCCAGCCCCTCATGTTTTCAGTTCTTACCATTTATTGTTACCAAGTTGATGATTAAAACCTGATGATTAAATATTGAACTATTTAGAGTATTCTTACAGACCACCACCACCAACAAGGTACAGCTAAGTCCTGAGCAAGACTGCTCTAAAAGGTAAAAGGTGATCCTTTTACTCTGCTTCTTTACCTTATTGAAACAGCCAGCAGTTTCTGCGTGAGCTGTGTGATGACAGAGGGGATGTATGGAATTATGGACTCCTGTAGCAGAGAAAAACTCCTCATGATGGCTGCAAATAAATGGAAAATTTCAGCTTCTGAAGACAAAATACACTTCTGTCACTCACCATATGCCTAAATCCTTTACCTTTTACTGTTAACACAAGGAATTAGGTACAGAATCAAAGAGCGCCTGCTGCAACAACATTCAATCTATAATCATGACAAAGCATAAAACAAAGCCTCCTTATTCCCATTCTACAGATGAACACGGGAGAATAAGTTACTTTACAAAGGCCATCACTTGTCCTGGGCAAGCCTCCTCTTAGCCATGATCAGATCTATCCTCTCACTAGCCATGACCACATCTCCTCCCCATGACCAGACTGCTCAGATCTTCCCCTGACACTGTCCAGAGAGCTGTCCTGACTACAAGACTATCATGTGGGAAATAATTTCCCACAGCACCATTACGTTTAGTGTTTCTCTTTGGTACCGTAAGTTTAGTCACAGACGACTTGATACAGCCTGATAAGTAACTGCAGGCTCTTCAACACATTTGCATAAAATAGGTTTTGCAAATAAAAATATCAGAAACCTGTAACCGTAAGCCTTTACCTCAAGTTGACCAAGTTACTGCAGGGCTCGTTAGGCATTTACCTTTCATGATGCATTCATCTTCAGATGAGCCAGGAAGCGTCAGAGCTTTGAAAAGGTTTGTTAACAGCACTTCTACAAACGGTGCCATTTCTGCAGCTGTGATGCTGTTAAGTGAAACACAGCTCTTTAATAATGAAAGAGTCACAAACTTCAAGCCTTATACCATACCATAATACATGACACAAAGGATCCCCTACAGGTATTTCCCATCCTTAACACTCAAAATCTATGTAGCAGTGGATTTATTTCTGCTTGAACACTTACAGGGTAGCATTGTTTGTCCCTCTCACGGTAAACAGTCTTTCAAGAGCATGCGCTGCGTAGGTGCAGACCACAACACTTTCTGCTCGGAGATGATTGATTAAGAGAGGAACAGACACCAGCAGTTGTTCTTTTGGTACCTACATAGCACCAAATCAGAAGTACGTTAAAAAATACAGATGGTTCAACTCTAGAGCACGAGCAAGCTCAGCGGTGACACACAGAGCTTGGCAGAGGGAGGTATCCTGGGAGGCTCCTCCTGTTGCTGCTTCACATCTTGACAACCAGGAGACAGCAACTTCTGTCACTTCCCCTGAACACCAGTGCTGCACTAGAATAGCAGTAAGTGCAGATAATCCTAAGGTGTATTTCCCTTTCCATTTTACTTTGTCTTAACATCGAGGTTTAAAAAACCCAAATCATACATATTTTATAAGAAATGAATAAAGGTAATGTAGAATTTAGAACAATATGCAACGTATTTTCTCACCTCATCTCACAAATCAGAAAAGGACTGCTGTGCTCTGTAACGACGGCTGCAATGACACAAGCACTCAACGGAATTTGGACTAACACTGACTTGGAAATGTCTGAGTGTGTCACAGAATTAAGCAGCTGAGATGTTCAGTGTGCCCACGGCATACGGACAGCATATAGACTACATGTTAATTGGATATTTATAACAATATCATTTACTTTCTAAACTAAAAATCCAGCACAAAGTGCTGTATGTGACTATCAAACACCTGTTGAGTTAGCATACGGCCAACTGCAATAAATTAGGCTTGGCAAGTATAAAGTAACAACCTACAATATGTTTTTCCATAAGAGTAAAAGAAAAACTTACTTGGTTTCTAAAAATCACGATGCACTTGATACCATCTGCTTTTAGCGCAGGGAATTCATTCACTGAAATAGAAAAATAAGCAAACTTCGTTGATACTTCTCATGCAAATGTGATTACTGAACACGTACTATACGTACAGGTGACACTTGACACTAAGTAATCATTTTCCCTTGTAGAAAATAATACCGACAATGTTTTTCTACATGTCTTAGTTCCTGCACTTTAGTACGGGCACTGTTAGAATATCAGTTTTAGGTACGAATCACATCGCAGTATTATTAAAAGTACAGTCCAGCTCAGATGACATTTCATCCTCTGGTTTCAATTTTAGCAGCCTTCAACTACACGTTTCAAGACAACTCACTATGCTTCCGATATAGTAAGATAATCGTTGAAGCATAAAATAAACTAAACTAAACTAAAAAAATAAACTATGTGGTTTAAATCTAGACAACCACAACCTCATCAATAAGGGCTGTACAGGTCACAACCTGGCCTCATTACTTTAACTTCTCAGGGTTTTGTAGAACATACAAGTTTACCATAACGTCTCAAATACAGAAATCAAATTACTTTGATTCAACAGGTTTAAGCAGGTAGCTGATAGCAGCCATGTGTATCCGTGCCCTGATCTTGCAGAGAGCAGGTGGTAAGGTGGCAATCCACCTTGCTGTAACAGTTCCTTCACTGCTGGCCAAACAAAAATGAATTACTCCGTGCCAGGTGTGAACAGCCCGTCTCAGAGATTATGCTGATAAAGGAGAGCTCGAGACTTCACAAACAATGGCTGCTGTCAAGGTTACGATCTACCACGAAAATACCGTATTAAAATTAACATGAACTTACCGGTAGCAGACTTTAAGTCAGGTTGAATGTGATTCGCAAGGAATTCTGTCAGATTAACGACTTCATCGGCCTGTGTCATTCCATGCTGGAAGAAGCAAAAAACAACTCTTATTTTTATATGCTGACATATAAACTGCTAGTCTTATTACTCATTTTAAAAAAATTACTATTAGTTTTCTCCTACAAAAAATGCAACCTCTTTTTAAACCAGGATTTTTAGATGGAGATTTCTCAATGAAGTGTTCTAAATTAGTCCATATTTGCCATTCAATAGCACAGAAAAAGACAAACTTTGCAGCGGAGCAACCTGACACAAAAGACCAAAGAGAAACACTCACTTTACCTGGTCTGGTCAGTTCACTGAAGAGCTGAAGTAGAAAACAAGGATCATAGAAGTCATCAAGGCTCTTGACTGTTTCATCTTTGTACAGTGACTCTTGTATCCCCCTGAAACCAAATCCAAACCAGTATTTGTAAGGAACAACACCAATTTCAAGCTTGGTTTCAAACTTCCACAACCACACCGCACCACAATAAACCACTTGATACTACACCTTGTAAAATACAACGCAACACAGGGTGAGCGAGACATGCTCGTGTTTAAACCCAGCTTTCACTATGAGAGTATATCCACAACTACTTCCCCTGGCCAGCACCAACAGTTACAGAACCATGTCAGCAAACTGTAGCAAAGGCTGGAGAGCCCATTGCCAGTGCACCCCTGGGCCGTCCTGGTCTCACATACACGACAACATCTGCAATGCACAATCACCCCTGCAGACGAGACATGGCCCAAGTCTTGCAATTAATTTGAAAAGTGCTCCTAAAGAACTAATTCCAGTCCTTCTGTGAATTTAGAGCACAAAGATAACACTGTTCCCTGCACTTCATCTCATTATAGACTTTGGAATGATTACCAATGACACTGAGCTTTTTTTCTGTCTCTGGAAACACACACTGATCTCTAAGGAGGCAGCACGTCACAGGCAGAACTCAACTAGACTTATTGCTATTAGTAATGTATTAACTTTTGGACTATCAAGACAACTGAACTGATGACGGACCTTATGGGCTAAGAACCTTTATTTTAACTTTAAATCACTATTATCAGACTGCCATGGCTTAAACTATTGACTGGAACATTAAACTACTGCCCACAGTATTTTGAGATCATTGCAGCTTACCAACTGCAAAGGACTTACTTCTGGCATACAATGTCTGAAGTGGAATCAATTTCAAGGTATAATTTGAATCCAAATAAAATTGACAGCAGTATCTGTAAATGTGCTATTTTTAGTTCCCCACGTCCAAATATCTCATTGCTGATACTGGAGTATTTTAGTTCAGAATGATTCAAGATCCCAATCCACAGCCGAAGAAAACAGTAAATAGCTACTACAAGAACTTTCCCACTCAAGGAACCCTGCAGTCCCAGCTTGAAACACCACTTTTGCTAACAAAGCCGATGAAAAACTTGTACACACAAACGACACCAGGCTGCTGCAAGTAGCAGCAGCTCCTCCCGGGGACGCACCGCCCCCCCCCAGCCCGCCGCGCTCCCAGCCAGCTCCGCCGGGACGCCAGGCAGCACTCACTTAGACCTGCGGGCAGCTGAAACTATCCCCGGGAAGCCCTGCCCGGAAAACCGGGGCGTCCCCGTTTCCCCCGCCGCCTCCTGCCTCCCCCCAACCCCTCGGCCTCCTCCGCCCGCTTACCTTTCTACCTCGTCCTGCCTCCTCCTCCATTTCCCCGGGCCAGAGGGCAGCGGGGGGCGGGGGGGTGAGCGGCGACGGTGAGCACGGGCCGGCACGGAGGCCGCCCGCGGCCGCGCCGGCACGCGACTTCCGCCCTCACTCACCGCCATCTTGGTTGCGGCTGAAGCCACTTCCGGCCTCCATTTCCCCCGGCCAGAGGGCGGGGGGGGGGGGGGGGGGGGGGTGAGCGGCGACGGTGAGCACGGGCCGGCACGGGGACCGCCCCCGGCCGCGCCGGAACGGGGACCGCCCCCGGCCGCGCCGGAACGGGGGCCGCCCGCGGCCGCCCCGGAACGGGGGCCGCCCGCGGCCGCGCCGGCACGCGACTTCCGCCCTCACTCACCGCCATCTTGGTTGCGGCTGAAGCCACTTCCGGCCGAGCCGCCATCTTTTTTGAGGCACTCCTAAGGCGCCCCCGGCTCCACACAGAGGTGCCTGACTAAATCGATTGCCGGAACCCCTCGGTGGCACCTCTGAGCCTCCAGCCCGTGCCCGCGCACCTGCAAACACCCCAGAAAATCACTCGGTGACAGCGCTGCGCCCGCTCTCAGCCAGGGCTTGTCACTTTCATTGGGGACGGGCACGGGAGAGCGCTGCAGTACTCATCACTGACCACGAGATGGCAGCATTGTCCACGAGTTCACAGCCCGGGCCTAGCGCACTCACCGGGGATGGGCACGGGGGAGCGCTGCAGTACCGCTCTCTGTCCACAAGGTGCCAGCACTGCCCCGGAGCTCAGCGCTGGGTCGGGGGCAGGCACGGAGCAGAGGCAAAAGAGGTGCCCAAAAATCCCCTTCCAAAAATTCTCTAAATCAAACGCCACAAAAGTCTCCCAACCACAACTACAAGAACCCTGTCACCAATGAAATCCAAACCCAAAAAGCCTTTCTTTTAGGCTGTATTTCCACATTTTTAATATTTTTTATTTTTATATTGATATTTATCATTACAATTTATTTTTTATATTCCTATCTATGTATATCTCATAGAATATACGCAACATGTAATGTGATCTATTGTATTTATATTACTGATACTATTTTTTCGTTTCGTATTTCTATTTTTATTCTTTATATTTCCTATTTTTGTATTTTTTTAAGCTTGTGTTTGTTTATATTTTACAACAATATTTTAAACTATATGAATTTATTAACCTAACACAGCAGAAGCGCAATTAATTACAATTAAATTAGCCTGGTTTTCCAAGGGGTAAAGATTTAATTCTTATTAAAATAATATTGGCATATTTACTCTTTTTCTGTTTTTTTTCGGGGGGGGGGGGGGCGGGGGGGGCGGGGGGGGGCTGTTTTTCAGGGGGTTTGCTTTGGCATTTTTTTGTTTGCTTTGTTTTGGATTCCTCTGTTAGTAAACAATGAGCTTGGGAGAGTTACAACATCAAAGGGCTACTTGGTTTTATTGCCATCTCTGAAATACACCTCCACATCAAGTCACTGCTGGTGATACTGCACAGGGGTGGAATGAGACCCGGTGGGGGTTCCAAAGAAAACAAACGGCACCACCTCCGTTCAGGTTTTTTAATGGAGCAGAAAATGCAGAGGTTTTGCTAACGGCACCCTCAGCTCTATCCACATGTCCAGGGGCCATGGATGTCATTCTTCAACTCCTTTTTTGCCAACAGCCAAACGTCCAGACAGGGCAAGAAAGAGTAATGGGGAAAAAAAACCAGAAAGGAATAAAGCAAACAGGAAAAAATAAAATAAAAATATATAAAACAAAATAAACATAAACTTAAAATTTAAAAATAAATTTAAAAGTAAAATTTTAGTATAAATTTTTACTATAAAATTTTTAGAGTAAAAATATAAAAGAAAAATAAGATAAATAAAATAAAAAATTAAAAATACAAAACTAAAAGCAAATAAAAATAAACAAATAATATAAAAATCAAAATTAAAAAGTACAAAAGAAAAGGATTTTTTTTAAATTAAATAAAAAATTAAAATAAAAATAAAATTAGAGGAAATAAAATATAAAACCATTTCAAAAATACAGAACAAGAAATAACATGAAAAAATAAAACACAATAAAATAAACATATAGCTTTAAATAAAAACCCAAAATAAAAAACCAATAAATAAACAAGTAATAAAAAAAAAAACAAGACAAAATTAAATAAACGTAGCTCCGGGGCTATCCTGGATTATGCAGGGATAGGGAAAACAAACTCAGTGCTTCCCAGAAAATAAGGCTTTCTAGGCAATCCCCCGTTTTGCTTGGACACAAATTCTATTTCAGTGGAAAGCTCACTTTGGCTGAACATCCAAACGGGCCAAGGCAGGAAAGAACCACCCCATTGTGTCCAAGGAACAGCAATTAGGCCATTTAGGATTTAAGTTTTCATGGGATTTGTGTAATTAAAAATGCAGTACATTTAACTTGACAAAGAGATGAATTATGCCAAGTAAACACTTGGCAAGTTGCCTGGTGCTGAACAACTCCTGATTTACCAACGTGAATTTGGCAAACGTCCTTGGAAATGTGCCCCAGGACGTAGCAAAACTCCAACGAGGATGGAAAATTGGCATTTGCAATAAATATTCCCTTACTAAAATCAGAAAGAGGAAAAACATCAAATCAAAGGAAGGAAAAATAGCTACAGCTCATCTTGCCTGGAAGACAAGCTCAGGAATTTGTAACAGTCAAAACTTTTGGAGCAGTCAGGAATTTGGTGGAAGTTCACGGAATAATGACTTAATATCTGCTTCCTCTGCTCGGATTTTAAAGGGAAGCGAGAACTAAACACCTCAAGTTACTCCCACCCCAGAATTGTCTGTATTTTGTGGGAGAAACATTGCAAAGAAACTCCAGGCTTACTTGTATCTGACATCTGAAGCTCTTAGCAGAGCTGGGAAGTTCCAGTGGAACAGAAGAGAAACCACAAGTGCCGGAGTAATAAAATTCTACTTGGCAAAAGTCAGGAACTTTATTTACAAATCCGTGGAGGAGAAGGAGCAGGATGACACCAGGAACACACTCCAGCTGAAAGCAACGATTTATTGGAAAAGGCAGGAAATCCAATGGACAGCCTCTGGTTACGGTCCAGCAGTTTCCCGGGAGACAGAGACAAAAGTGGGAACCTTGGGCTGGGATAAGGCCTTCCCCTGGCTTGGCTTCCTTGGCTCTCTCCTTTGCCAACGACCTGGAAGAGGAAAGAAAAACCAGGAACACAGTTCCAAAGCTGGGCAGGACGTCCTTGTTTCAGGCAGACTGAAATGCAACTCCCAGGGAGCGAGTCCGGGCTGCGCGCCGGGGAGCTCCGGGAATCTGGGATTGCCCGTGGGATCCCAGGGCTGGAAGAGCACAGCCAGCTGCCAGGTTTAGTGCTGGGACACGGCAAGGCCTGGGCTCAGGGGCAGCAGTTACAGCTGGGCCTGCAGGAGAGCACCCCAAACCCAGCTGAAACACCCCGCAGTACACCCAGCACGCTCCAGGAGAAACTCAAATCCTACCTCACCGTGCAGCTCCTAGAAAACAGGAGAACCTGTGGAAACCACCCAGAAATCCACGGATTTCCAGTCCTTAAGACCCAAAGCGGCAGCAGAATGTCTCCAAACTGTACTGCAAACCGGCAGGTCTGAGGAGACGCAGGGATCTGTTCCACAGGGGACACGAGTGCCCCTCAGCCAGGCAATTATTTCTCTCGGCTCTTCCCTCTGCTCTCTGAGGACACCAGCAGCAGTTTTTCCCTGGTGTTCCCCTTTCCATCAATGCAATGAATTCTGTTCTCCTCCGACCCTGTGTTCAGGAAAGAAAATAGGAATATTATCATTACACAGACTGTCCAGGAGGGCGTGACTGAGGCAGGATCAGCTCCCAGTCCACTGCTGCTTCTGGATTTCTGAGCAGTTCCTTCCCATCCCGCCCTTCCCAGCACCATTCCCTGGGTGCTACGTCCACAGACACCTTCTCCAGGCAGCTTAACAAGCCACAGAAACCCAAAGAAAGAAGATCAAAAATCAGTTCACGTGTTTCTAGTCTGGGGACAATGAGGGAGGTCTAAAACCTGCATTTATTTTAGAACAGTAGAGCCAATTTTAGTGACCTTCAGTATCAGTGAAGGGCAGCAAAACTCCTTTACTAACTTACTAGCAGCAGAAAAATTAAGCTTTGCTGCTAAAAATTAAGGAGGTGCCATGTTGGTGTTAGTGCTTTTAACCTCCTAACATTAGAGGCTACTTGTACCATCAATTCATTATCGAAGCAGTTTACTTTAAAGTAAGACTTTTTACAATAAAGTTGGCAAAAAAGAGAGTCCCAAAATCAAGATATAAATCTCACAGCTATTAAAAAATGTTGCCTTTGGTAGGTATAACTTGCCAGCCCCTCATGTTTTCAGTTCTTACCATTTATTGTTACCAAGTTGATGATTAAAACCTGATGATTAAATATTGAACTATTTAGAGTATTCTTACAGACCACCACCACCAACAAGGTACAGCTAAGTCCTGAGCAAGACTGCTCTAAAAGGTAAAAGGTGATCCTTTTACTCTGCTTCTTTACCTTATTGAAACAGCCAGCAGTTTCTGCGTGAGCTGTGTGATGACAGAGGGGATGTATGGAATTATGGACTCCTGTAGCAGAGAAAAACTCCTCATGATGGCTGCAAATAAATGGAAAATTTCAGCTTCTGAAGACAAAATACACTTCTGTCACTCACCATATGCCTAAATCCTTTACCTTTTACTGTTAACACAAGGAATTAGGTACAGAATCAAAGAGCGCCTGCTGCAACAACATTCAATCTATAATCATGACAAAGCATAAAACAAAGCCTCCTTATTCCCATTCTACAGATGAACACAGGAGAATAAGTTACTTTACAAAGGCCATCACTTGTCCTGGGCAAGCCTCCTCTTAGCCATGATCAGATCTATCCTCTCACTAGCCATGACCACATCTCCTCCCCATGACCAGACTGCTCAGATCTTCCCCTGACACTGTCCAGAGAGCTGTCCTGACTACAAGACTATCATGTGGGAAATAATTTCCCACAGCACCATTACGTTTAGTGTTTCTCTTTGGTACCGTAAGTTTAGTCACAGACGACTTGATACAGCCTGATAAGTAACTGCAGGCTCTTCAACACATTTGCATAAAATAGGTTTTGCAAATAAAAATATCAGAAACCTGTAACCGTAAGCCTTTACCTCAAGTTGACCAAGTTACTGCAGGGCTCGTTAGGCATTTACCTTTCATGATGCATTCATCTTCAGATGAGCCAGGAAGCGTCAGAGCTTTGAAAAGGTTTGTTAACAGCACTTCTACAAACGGTGCCATTTCTGCAGCTGTGATGCTGTTAAGTGAAACACAGCTCTTTAATAATGAAAGAGTCACAAACTTCAAGCCTTATACCATACCATAATACATGACACAAAGGATCCCCTACAGGTATTTCCCATCCTTAACACTCAAAATCTATGTAGCAGTGGATTTATTTCTGCTTGAACACTTACAGGGTAGCATTGTTTGTCCCTCTCACGGTAAACAGTCTTTCAAGAGCATGCGCTGCGTAGGTGCAGACCACAACACTTTCTGCTCGGAGATGATTGATTAAGAGAGGAACAGACACCAGCAGTTGTTCTTTTGGTACCTACATAGCACCAAATCAGAAGTACGTTAAAAAATACAGATGGTTCAACTCTAGAGCACGAGCAAGCTCAGCGGTGACACACAGAGCTTGGCAGAGGGAGGTATCCTGGGAGGCTCCTCCTGTTGCTGCTTCACATCTTGACAACCAGGAGACAGCAACTTCTGTCACTTCCCCTGAACACCAGTGCTGCACTAGAATAGCAGTAAGTGCAGATAATCCTAAGGTGTATTTCCCTTTCCATTTTACTTTGTCTTAACATCGAGGTTTAAAAAACCCAAATCATAGATATTTTATAAGAAATGAATAAAGGTAATGTAGAATTTAGAACAATATGCAACGTATTTTCTCACCTCATCTCACAAATCAGAAAAGGACTGCTGTGCTCTGTAACGACGGCTGCAATGACACAAGCACTCAACGGAATTTGGACTAACACTGACTTGGAAATGTCTGAGTGTGTCACAGAATTAAGCAGCTGAGATGTTCAGTGTGCCCACGGCATACGGACAGCATACAGACTACATGTTAATTGGATATTTATAACAATATCATTTACTTTCTAAACTAAAAATCCAGCACAAAGTGCTGTATGTGACTATCAAACACCTGTTGAGTTAGCATACGGCCAACTGCAATAAATTAGGCTTGGCAAGTATAAAGTAACAACCTACAATATGTTTTTCCATAAGAGTAAAAGAAAAACTTACTTGGTTTCTAAAAATCACGATGCACTTGATACCATCTGCTTTTAGCGCAGGGAATTCATTCACTGAAATAGAAAAATAAGCAAACTTCGTTGATACTTCTCATGCAAATGTGATTACTGAACACGTACTATACGTACAGGTGACACTTGACACTAAGTAATCATTTTCCCTTGTAGAAAATAATACCGACAATGTTTTTCTACATGTCTTAGTTCCTGCACTTTAGTACGGGCACTGTTAGAATATCAGTTTTAGGTACGAATCACATCGCAGTATTATTAAAAGTACAGTCCAGCTCAGATGACATTTCATCCTCTGGTTTCAATTTTAGCAGCCTTCAACTACACGTTTCAAGACAACTCACTATGCTTCCGATATAGTAAGATAATCGTTGAAGCATAAAATAAACTAAACTAAACTAAAAAAATAAACTATGTGGTTTAAATCTAGACAACCACAACCTCATCAATAAGGGCTGTACAGGTCACAACCTGGCCTCATTACTTTAACTTCTCAGGGTTTTGTAGAACATACAAGTTTACCATAACGTCTCAAATACAGAAATCAAATTACTTTGATTCAACAGGTTTAAGCAGGTAGCTGATAGCAGCCATGTGTATCCGTGCCCTGATCTTGCAGAGAGCAGGTGGTAAGGTGGCAATCCACCTTGCTGTAACAGTTCCTTCACTGCTGGCCAAACAAAAATGAATTACTCCGTGCCAGGTGTGAACAGCCCGTCTCAGAGATTATGCTGATAAAGGAGAGCTCGAGACTTCACAAACAATGGCTGCTGTCAAGGTTACGATCTACCACGAAAATACCGTATTAAAATTAACATGAACTTACCGGTAGCAGACTTTAAGTCAGGTTGAATGTGATTCGCAAGGAATTCTGTCAGATTAACGACTTCATTGGCCTGTGTCATTCCATGCTGGAAGAAGCAAAAAACAACTCTTATTTTTATATGCTGACATATAAACTGCTAGTCTTATTACTCATTTTAAAAAAATTACTATTAGTTTTCTCCTACAAAAAATGCAACCTCTTTTTAAACCAGGATTTTTAGATGGAGATTTCTCAATGAAGTGTTCTAAATTAGTCCATATTTGCCATTCAATAGCACAGAAAAAGACAAACTTTGCAGCGGAGCAACCTGACACAAAAGACCAAAGAGAAACACTCACTTTACCTGGTCTGGTCAGTTCACTGAAGAGCTGAAGTAGAAAACAAGGATCATAGAAGTCATCAAGGCTCTTGACTGTTTCATCTTTGTACAGTGACTCTTGTATCCCTGAAAATGTTTCCGAACCCCTGTGTTCCCCAGCCCTGTTGGTTCCCCTTGCTAGCTCAATGTTTCGTGGGCTGTGGGGGTTCGAATATTTCAGAGGTGGGATAAAAGACTGAAAAGAGGCTCCTTACCCCAAGAGATGTTCCAAGCTTTAATCTTCTAGGGAGGCCGGGGCAGAGAGAGAGAATAAGGAAGAACATGGCCTTTTCTACCTTCTGTCCTAAGGCTGATAACTTGGCCCACAGCCAATAGGTCAGAGATAAGTTTTAGGGATGGGGTTAAACTCATGGCTGATACATCAGGGGGGTACCTTTAGGGAGACAGAAACTTTCTGACTGCCAGAAACACAACATCTCACCCTTACTTTGTTAAAGCAAGTCAGAAGGAAGATATGGAATTACACAAGGTGTGGATTTTCCCTCTCCCACCACCTAGGGTTAGTGGGGAAATCCACCTGCTTCATATTTGCCATTTCTATGTAGTTGATGTCTGGGGCAGAAGGTATAACACCATTGATAGCTTTGAAAACTAAACGACGTAAGATCCCGAACGCAATGGTTACAAAGAGAAGGATAACAAGAACTAACAAAATTGATTTGACTATAGAAATCCACCACCCTGTAAATCCCCAGCCATTGAACAGTTCCTTGAACCAGTCCTCAGATTCTTGCTTCACTTGACCGATCAGTTTGTTCATGCTCCGTAGGGCAGCGTGTACGTTTGGAGCTCTTGAAGTCAGGTTCATACAACAGAGTCCTTCGAATTCTTGGCACTCATGTCCATGCAGTAACAAGAGAAAGTCGATAGCTGCGCGATTTTGCAGTGTGGCCTGTCTGGTAATTTGCTCATCTTCTAGGAGGGCACTTATGGCAGTTGATGTAAGATTTGCCTGTTTGACCACCCAGCACTCTAGATGGCCCAATTCACCTAGAGCTTTAGCTGCTGCCACCCACGGAAGGAACAGGGACACAGCAACTCTTTTTGACTTTGCCCAATGAAAAATATCTGAATTACAATTTGGGTCCAGATTGTCAGCACTCCTCTTTTGAATTTTGTTTGCCGATTTGTTTTTGTGAGTCCATTCTGCAATTAAAGTTTTATTGGGTGTCAACATGGACAACCGCCCTAAGGTACATGGTCCTCCTAGGAGTCGAGATGGAATTCCTGCCCATGCCCGATCCCCACAAATCAGGAATAATCCCTTGGGGAGGCTTTTGGGGCTTGAGTGAGATGGGTCGTCTGCTGCAATATGGCTTATGTTCTGACACCACCTTTTTGCTGTGAACTCCTTACGATATTGTTTTATAATGTGGTACTTATCAGTATTAGAGGGTTTTGGATACACAGCAAAATGTATGCAGTATAATGCAGGGGAGGAATCCAATAGCTCTAACTCTTGGGGTTCCTGTGCCATCTTGGGCAGACTTGGCAACCATTCCTCTAAGGGGTTCACGGTCTTTACAGCTTTCAGCTGAGGACCTTCGTGTGCTCGGAAGGTGTTAGGCTCTGGAATTTCATTGGACTCATGTGTGTCTAAACCCGCTGGAAATTCTCCAGCTCGCAATGGAATTCCTACCAGACAGGTTGACATAGGATTTTTTGCGGAAGCAGTTGACAAACAGATGTTCTTCTGCTGAAGTGACTGTGCCAGGGTTACCCAGACGTTTTGATGTGGCTGAGGCACGATCCATGCAGTTGCCAGGCTGTTCATTGTTAACAAGATCACAACTTGGATCGGATTCATCACAGGGTTGAGTGGGAGGTAGGGTTTTTCTAAAAAGGAGAACAAACATTTTTAAAAGCATGTTAAAGGTTTCTGTTTCTGCCGGAAGGAGTCCACACCTAGGAAGATTTTCTTTTCTCCATCCGACGGCGTCTTCTCTTGGAGGCAGTGGTCACCTGCCTCTCATCCCCTTCTGCTGGACCTGGATTTTTGGGGACAAAAGGCTTCACCCATTTCTGGGGAATCCACCGATGGCCTGAGGGAGTAGCTACGCACGCATAGCCACGACCCCAGGTCACAAGCTCATAGGGACCCTTGATTTCCCAAGTTTCTGGATCCCTAATCAAGACCGGTGGACGTTGAGATGGTTTAAACTGATCACCACTGTTAAAATGACGAACCACTGGTGGACTCATGTTTTCAAACGAACAATTCAGAAAATTGATGGTAAACATGGCTTTGCAGAGCTTCTGTTGTGGCGACATCCACACAGTAGTGCTGCTCTGTTTAGCCAAAACCTGTTTGAGCGTCTGATGTGCACGCTCTACCACAGCTTGGCCTGTGGGAGAGTGGGGGATGCCAGTTTTATGTTCCACTCCCCACTGCTGGACAAATTCCAGGAATTCCTTGGACTTGTACGCTGGGCCATTGTCAGTTTTGATTTCTTTTGGAATCCCCAACACTGAAAAAGCTTGCACTAGGTGTTGTTTGGCATGCACAGCTTTCTCTCCTGCATGTGCCGAGGCATACACTGCACCTGAATGTGTGTCAATACTTACCCAATTCAATGACCCACACAGGGAGTGGAGATCTGCTAGGGTTTTTGGATTACATGCGATCTCCAATTTCTGAGGAACAACGGTCCTCGCTGATATCTGTAGGCCCAGGTACTTCCAAGGTGGCATCCTTTGAACTTTATCTTCCTGCAATTGGAATCCAGCAGAGGTTAGAACTTTAACCACTAGGTCAAGCGTGTGTTGGAGTATAATGTCATTGGGACCACACACCAAAATGTCATCCATGTAGTGAAGGATAATAGCATCCTGTTTCTCAGCACGTACAGGTGACAGTAACGAAGCTACGTACTGTTGGCATATGAAAGGAGACGATTTTAGACCCTGAGGCAGAGATTTCCACTGATATCTTTTCATAGGTGCTTGACGATTAAGGGTAGGGACTGAGAATGCTAACCTTATGGCATCTTCTGGGTGCAGAGGAATTTGGAAAAAACAATCTTTGATATCCAAAACAGCCAATTTCCAATCTCTAGGGAGCATGGTTGGAGAAGGCATTCCTGGTTGGAGAGGCCCCATATCCTCTAGAATTTTGTTTATCTCCCGAAGATCATGGAGTAATCTCCACTTGTCCTTTCCCGGTTTCTTTATTACAAAGACTGGGAAATTCCAAGGGCTTGTTGTTTCTTCTAGGTGGCCTTGAGCCACTTGCTCCTCCACAAGCTCCTCAAGCGCCTTGAGCTTTTCCTTGCTCAACGGCCACTGTGCTACCCATTTTGGAGTGTCACTTAACCACTTTAACTTGTGGGTAGGGCGCGTCACAGCGGCTGCTTCTAAAAATCCTGGGGTGTTTTAGGAATGACCAATTGGACACCCCACTGCGACAGAGTGTCCCTTCCCCATAACGGGGCTTTGTAATTAGCAACGAATGGACGAACACTCGCCAATTTTCCATCAGGTCCTTCAATTTGTAGCACATTTTTTGAAATTTTTGCCATTGTGATTCCTCCTATCCCCTGAAGAGCACCTGCTACAGGTTGCAATTCCCAATGTGATGGCCATTTGCTCTCTGGCAGAATCGTAATGTCCGCGCCTGTATCTAAAAGTCCGTTCACATGGAGGCGCTCTTGGCCATTTGCTATGTTACATGCCAAGAAAGGTTTGTCCTCACCCACCACCTCCGCCCAGTACACTTCTGGTGATTTTCCATCTGCTACTATCTCTGCCGGAACGGGAATGGCTTGGGCGAGGATTTGCCCTTCTGCTAGATAGAATGGTGGGTGTATGCAACGTGCCAACAGCATGAGGCTTGTTATCTTTTGTTTTATGGTCATGGGAGCTACCTCAAGTTCCACTGGTGTGTGGTTTTTATCCCCAATAACAAGATACTCACTGTCCATTTCCAGGTGGTGAACCTTCTGGTCCTGTGATATGTGTGACAGGTCCACTGTTATCACAGCCCACTCAGTAGATCTGAAATGAAAACCTTTGGTTGTTACAAGGCTAAATCGGCCTTGCGGCTGGCAAATCTTATTAATTGAACTATTAACATTTTTATTAATCTGCTCCCCCACCCCCTCCCCCTTTCCTGTTAAGAGAGAGGTGTTAGCTGGTGAGGAATCTCTCATATTTCTGTGATCACGCGTGAGAGTGATAGTATTAACTACTGGGACGCGTTGAGAAGTCAGTTTTTTTGTTTGGTGGACTTCTTCTTCTGGTGTTGTTTCTGGTTCTGGTTCTGAAAGCAAGTCCTGGCATAATGTCCAAGCTTGCGGCAGAGGTGACAAATGATGTGCTGTAGCCGATCTGATGATATTGGCTGCCTCTGTGGTCCCGGTCTCACAGGTGCAGTATTGGGGTGTGCCAGTCCTGGATTTCGTGCAGGTGCAGTAAAGAGCTCAGCTTTCCTGGTACACGCCTCAATCATTTGAGCTAAGGTTGGAGGTGGATCGAGAGGGAGACCTAGAATGATCCTTCGACAGGTCTCATTGGCATTCCTCTGAGCCATCTCCTTAATCAGCTCTGCCTGTATGGAAGGATCTTGCACCTGTCTCTCCACTTGAGTTCTCAACCGGTCCACGAACTGCAAAAAATTCTCTGAAGAAAACTGTTTAACATCAATATAACTTCCTTTAATATCAGTTGTTGGTAACTGATGAAATGCCTTTTGTGCAGCAATACAGATTGTATTTAAGATCTGGATTGATAGTAACCTAGTTTGCTTTTCAGGACAATGGAAGTCACCCTCCCCACAAAGGTGATTTAGTGTGATATCAGTACCATCATTATCCTGTGCTGCCTCAGGAGTTGATTGCAGCTCCTGTAACACTGTTTTTAAAGCTTTTTTCCACATGCATTCCCATAACTCAAATTCTGAAGGTGTTAATAAACATCTGAATAGATCTTTAACATCAGCTGGAACTAACTCATTAGAGGTAAATGTAGCTGTAAAAATGCTTTTAAAAATCTCACTTTGTCTCCCAAATTCCCTTTGGATCTTACAGATTTCCTTCTTATCCTGGTAAGAAAAAGGCTTATATTCCTTTCTGCCCTGTCTCCTACCAAGGTAGGTAACAGGGGCCACAGAAGGAATACTCTCGTCTATTTCCCTTTGAGCATTGAAAGCAGATGACACTGTATCTTCCCCTTGGATCTTGTAAGGCAGAGTGGCAGCCCCACCCTGGGGATCGGTCGCAGGCAGATCCCTCCCCCTTCCCGAGGGCTGTTTAATGAAGGGCTCCTGGAGCAGAGGCACAAGGGAGGCAGCCCCCGCACCGGGGCCGCGCGCCCATCCCCCGCTCCCGCACGGACCGCGGTTTGGAACCGCAGCACCGCCCTCCCCGCCGCCGAACGCCGGCGGGGGCCACCCTGTCCCTCCTCCCCCCGCGCCGCGGCGCGGGCTGGGAGGCGCGGTCCCGGATCCGGAGCCGCGCCCACCCTCGGCTGGAAAAGAGAAGGAGGCAGGAAAGGGGGCGGATGGGGGGTGGGGTCGGGGCGTGGTTTTGGGGAAAGAGGGGCGTGTGGGAGAAAGATAAGGGAAAGTGCACGTGGCGTCCGCCATCTTGGCTGAGCACATGGCTTCTCCGGAGCTGATGCAATAGAGGGGGGGGGGGTAGAATGGAATTTACAAGGTTATCCTGCGAGTCTCTCGCATCCAGAAGCTGTCTGCGAGCCTTTAAAAAGATGGGAATAAATCTGGATGCTTTTTCATCCCCCCGTTCTACCTGCAAAGTAAGCAAATTCCCAATCTTGTCCCAAAAGAAAATAGATTTAACATCATGCGATTCATAATCTGGAAAATTAGCTGATACCCACGAGACAAAGGTCGTTATTAATTTCTGAGGAACTTTCAAATCCTTTAGGACTGGTGTAATTTGTCCAATTAAGCTCTTTTCAGGACAGGAATTCGAAGAACCCATAATTTTGATGGTAAAATTACGAATCTGTCCTAAGTCTACCTTTTGCGGGTGGTGTATAAAAGCACAAATCTGGGTCCCGTTCCCACCGTCCCGGGAAAACCCCGGGAAAGCCGAGACCCTGGGGGGTACCCGAGGAGGAGGAGCCGGTCTCTGCCGGTCTCTCGCCGTCCCCGCGGGCCACCGAGGGGGTCTCCTCGCGAAAGAAACCCACCCCGGACCTGAAATCCCCCCCGAAACCGCGGGTCTCTGGGTGCCGCCGGCTTTGCTAACCCAGAGAGAAAAAAAAAATCCAAAGCAAACACCCGTGGTTTGAGCAGCTCCGCCTGCGCCGGATCCTAGCGCTGGGTCCTAGTGCCTGACCCCTTGATCAGAGCTGCATTTGCAAACAAGAGATATCCCCGTGAATTTGGGGGTACTGTGCGGCCGCGCAAAAGTTCCCACCAGAGACCGACCCTCCTGGGTTCTGGGGGGCTACCGGTCTTTCTCCCAGTCCTGCAGCCGCTCAAAAAGCAACCACAGAAATAGGAGTAGTTGAACTGCCCAAAAACTGACTAGTTTCCCTTTAAGAGAAAACCCCAATTTATCGTGGGTCTGAAATCCACGATTTGGGCGCCAACTGAAAATGTTTCCGAACCCCTGTGTTCCCCAGCCCTGTTGGTTCCCCTTGCTAGCTCAATGTTTCGTGGGCTGTGGGGGTTCGAATATTTCAGAGGTGGGATAAAAGACTGAAAAGAGGCTCCTTACCCCAAGAGATGTTCCAAGCTTTAATCTTCTAGGGAGGCCGGGGCAGAGAGAGAGAATAAGGAAGAACATGGCCTTTTCTACCTTCTGTCCTAAGGCTGATAACTTGGCCCACAGCCAATAGGTCAGAGATAAGTTTTAGGGATGGGGTTAAACTCATGGCTGATACATCAGGGGGGTACCTTTAGGGAGACAGAAACTTTCTGACTGCCAGAAACACAACATATCCCCCTGAAACCAAATCCAAACCAGTATTTGTAAGGAACAACACCAATTTCAAGCTTGGTTTCAAACTTCCACAACCACACCGCACCACAATAAACCACTTGATACTACACCTTGTAAAATACAACGCAACACAGGGTGAGCGAGACATGCTCGTGTTTAAACCCAGCTTTCACTATGAGAGTATATCCACAACTACTTCCCCTGGCCAGCACCAACAGTTACAGAACCATGTCAGCAAACTGTAGCAAAGGCTGGAGAGCCCATTGCCAGTGCACCCCTGGGCCGTCCTGGTCTCACATACACGACAACATCTGCAATGCACAATCACCCCTGCAGACGAGACATGGCCCAAGTCTTGCAATTAATTTGAAAAGTGCTCCTAAAGAACTAATTCCAGTCCTTCTGTGAATTTAGAGCACAAAGATAACACTGTTCCCTGCACTTCATCTCATTATAGACTTTGGAATGATTACCAATGACATTGAGCTTTTTTTCTGTCTCTGGAAACACACACTGATCTCTAAGGAGGCAGCACGTCACAGGCAGAACTCAACTAGACTTATTGCTATTAGTAATGTATTAACTTTTGGACTATCAAGACAACTGAACTGATGACGGACCTTATGGGCTAAGAACCTTTATTTTAACTTTAAATCACTATTATCAGACTGCCATGGCTTAAACTATTGACTGGAACATTAAACTACTGCCCACAGTATTTTGAGATCATTGCAGCTTACCAACTGCAAAGGACTTACTTCTGGCATACAATGTCTGAAGTGGAATCAATTTCAAGGTATAATTTGAATCCAAATAAAATTGACAGCAGTATCTGTAAATGTGCTATTTTTAGTTCCCCACGTCCAAATATCTCATTGCTGATACTGGAGTATTTTAGTTCAGAATGATTCAAGATCCCAATCCACAGCCGAAGAAAACAGTAAATAGCTACTAAAAGAACTTTCCCACTCAAGGAACCCTGCAGTCCCAGCTTGAAACACCACTTTTGCTAACAAAGCCGATGAAAAACTTGTACACACAAACGACACCAGGCTGCTGCAAGTAGCAGCAGCTCCTCCCGGGGACGCACCGCCCCCCCCCAGCCCGCCGCGCTCCCAGCCAGCTCCGCCGGGACGCCAGGCAGCACTCACTTAGACCTGCGGGCAGCTGAAACTATCCCCGGGAAGCCCTGCCCGGAAAACCGGGGCGTCCCCGTTTCCCCCGCCGCCTCCTGCCTCCCCCCAACCCCTCGGCCTCCTCCGCCCGCTTACCTTTCTACCTCGTCCTGCCTCCTCCTCCATTTCCCCGGGCCAGAGGGCAGCGGGGGGCGGGGGGGTGAGCGGCGACGGTGAGCACGGGCCGGCACGGAGGCCGCCCGCGGCCGCGCCGGCACGCGACTTCCGCCCTCACTCACCGCCATCTTGGTTGCGGCTGAAGCCACTTCCGGCCTCCATTTCCCCCGGCCAGAGGGCGGGGGGGGGGGGGGGGGGGGGGGTGAGCGGCGACGGTGAGCACGGGCCGGCACGGGGACCGCCCCCGGCCGCGCCGGAACGGGGACCGCCCCCGGCCGCGCCGGAACGGGGGCCGCCCGCGGCCGCCCCGGAACGGGGGCCGCCCGCGGCCGCGCCGGCACGCGACTTCCGCCCTCACTCACCGCCATCTTGGTTGCGGCTGAAGCCACTTCCGGCCGAGCCGCCATCTTTTTTGAGGCACTCCTAAGGCGCCCCCGGCTCCACACAGAGGTGCCTGACTAAATCGATTGCCGGAACCCCTCGGTGGCACCTCTGAGCCTCCAGCCCGTGCCCGCGCACCTGCAAACACCCCAGAAAATCACTCGGTGACAGCGCTGCGCCCGCTCTCAGCCAGGGCTTGTCACTTTCATTGGGGACGGGCACGGGAGAGCGCTGCAGTACTCATCACTGACCACGAGATGGCAGCATTGTCCACGAGTTCACAGCCCGGGCCTAGCGCACTCACCGGGGATGGGCACGGGGGAGCGCTGCAGTACCGCTCTCTGTCCACAAGGTGCCAGCACTGCCCCGGAGCTCAGCGCTGGGTCGGGGGCAGGCACGGAGCAGAGGCAAAAGAGGTGCCCAAAAATCCCCTTCCAAAAATTCTCTAAATCAAACGCCACAAAAGTCTCCCAACCACAACTACAAGAACCCTGTCACCAATGAAATCCAAACCCAAAAAGCCTTTCTTTTAGGCTGTATTTCCACATTTTTAATATTTTTTATTTTTATATTGATATTTATCATTACAATTTATTTTTTATATTCCTATCTATGTATATCTCATAGAATATACGCAACATGTAATGTGATCTATTGTATTTATATTACTGATACTATTTTTTCGTTTCGTATTTCTATTTTTATTCTTTATATTTCCTATTTTTGTATTTTTTTAAGCTTGTGTTTGTTTATATTTTACAACAATATTTTAAACTATATGAATTTATTAACCTAACACAGCAGAAGCGCAATTAATTACAATTAAATTAGCCTGGTTTTCCAAGGGGTAAAGATTTAATTCTTATTAAAATAATATTGGCATATTTACTCTTTTTCTGTTTTTTTTCAGGGGGGGGGGGGGCGGGGGGGCGGGGGGGGGCTGTTTTTCAGGGGGTTTGCTTTGGCATTTTTTTGTTTGCTTTGTTTTGGATTCCTCTGTTAGTAAACAATGAGCTTGGGAGAGTTACAACATCAAAGGGCTACTTGGTTTTATTGCCATCTCTGAAATACACCTCCACATCAAGTCACTGCTGGTGATACTGCACAGGGGTGGAATGAGACCCGGTGGGGGTTCCAAAGAAAACAAACGGCACCACCTCCGTTCAGGTTTTTTAATGGAGCAGAAAATGCAGAGGTTTTGCTAACGGCACCCTCAGCTCTATCCACATGTCCAGGGGCCATGGATGTCATTCTTCAACTCCTTTTTTGCCAACAGCCAAACGTCCAGACAGGGCAAGAAAGAGTAATGGGGAAAAAAAACCAGAAAGGAATAAAGCAAACAGGAAAAAATAAAATAAAAATATATAAAACAAAATAAACATAAACTTAAAATTTAAAAATAAATTTAAAAGTAAAATTTTAGTATAAATTTTTACTATAAAATTTTTAGAGTAAAAATATAAAAGAAAAATAAGATAAATAAAATAAAAAATTAAAAATACAAAACTAAAAGCAAATAAAAATAAACAAATAATATAAAAATCAAAATTAAAAAGTACAAAAGAAAAGGATTTTTTTTAAATTAAATAAAAAATTAAAATAAAAATAAAGTTAGAGGAAATAAAATATAAAACCATTTCAAAAATACAGAACAAGAAATAACATGAAAAAATAAAACACAATAAAATAAACATATAGCTTTAAATAAAAACCCAAAATAAAAAACCAATAAATAAACAAGTAATAAAAAAAAAAACAAGACAAAATTAAATAAACGTAGCTCCGGGGCTATCCTGGATTATGCAGGGATAGGGAAAACAAACTCAGTGCTTCCCAGAAAATAAGGCTTTCTAGGCAATCCCCCGTTTTGCTTGGACACAAATTCTATTTTAGTGGAAAGCTCACTTTGGCTGAACATCCAAACGGGCCAAGGCAGGAAAGAACCACCCCATTGTGTCCAAGGAACAGCAATTAGGCCATTTAGGATTTAAGTTTTCATGGGATTTGTGTAATTAAAAATGCAGTACATTTAACTTGACAAAGAGATGAATTATGCCAAGTAAACACTTGGCAAGTTGCCTGGTGCTGAACAACTCCTGATTTACCAACGTGAATTTGGCAAACGTCCTTGGAAATGTGCCCCAGGACGTAGCAAAACTCCAACGAGGATGGAAAATTGGCATTTGCAATAAATATTCCCTTACTAAAATCAGAAAGAGGAAAAACATCAAATCAAAGGAAGGAAAAATAGCTACAGCTCATCTTGCCTGGAAGACAAGCTCAGGAATTTCTAACAGTCAAAACTTTTGGAGCAGTCAGGAATTTGGTGGAAGTTCACGGAATAATGACTTAATATCTGCTTCCTCTGCTCGGATTTTAAAGGGAAGCGAGAACTAAACACCTCAAGTTACTCCCACCCCAGAATTGTCTGTATTTTGTGGGAGAAACATTGCAAAGAAACTCCAGGCTTACTTGTATCTGACATCTGAAGCTCTTAGCAGAGCTGGGAAGTTCCAGTGGAACAGAAGAGAAACCACAAGTGCCGGAGTAATAAAATTCTACTTGGCAAAAGTCAGGAACTTTATTTACAAATCCGTGGAGGAGAAGGAGCAGGATGACACCAGGAACACACTCCAGCTGAAAGCAACGATTTATTGGAAAAGGCAGGAAATCCAATGGACAGCCTCTGGTTACGGTCCAGCAGTTTCCCGGGAGACAGAGACAAAAGTGGGAACCTTGGGCTGGGATAAGGCCTTCCCCTGGCTTGGCTTCCTTGGCTCTCTCCTTCTTTGCCAACGACCTGGAAGAGGAAAGAAAAACCAGGAACACAGTTCCAAAGCTGGGCAGGACGTCCTTCCTTCAGGCAGACTAAAGTGCAACTGCCAGGGATTGCCCGTGGGATCCCAGGGCTGGAAGAGCACAGCCAGCTGCCAGGTTTAGTGCTGGGACACGGCAAGGCCTGGGCTCAGGGGCAGCAGTTACAGCTGGGCCTGCAGGAGAGCACCCCAAACCCAGCTGAAACACCCCGCAGTACACCCAGCACGCTCCAGGAGAAACTCAAATCCTACCTCACCGTGCAGCTCCTAGAAAACAGGAGAACCTGTGGAAACCACCCAGAAATCCACGGATTTCCAGTCCTTAAGACCCAAAGCGGCAGCAGAATGTCTCCAAACTGTACTGCAAACCGGCAGGTCTGAGGAGACGCAGGGATCTGTTCCACAGGGGACACGAGTGCCCCTCAGCCAGGCAATTATTTCTCTCGGCTCTTCCCTCTGCTCTCTGAGGACACCAGCAGCAGTTTTTCCCTGGTGTTCCTCTTTCCATCAATGCAATGAATTCTGTTCTCCTCCGACCCTGTGTTCAGGAAAGAAAATAGGAATATTATCATTACACAGACTGTCCAGGAGGGCGTGACTGAGGCAGGATCAGCTCCCAGTCCACTGCTGCTTCTGGATTTCTGAGCAGTTCCTTCCCATCCCGCCCTTCCCAGCACCATTCCCTGGGTGCTACGTCCACAGACACCTTCTCCAGGCAGCTTAACAAGCCACAGAAACCCAAAGAAAGAAGATCAAAAATCAGTTCACGTGTTTCTAGTCTGGGGACAATGAGGGAGGTCTAAAACCTGCATTTATTTTAGAACAGTAGAGCCAATTTTAGTGACCTTCAGTATCAGTGAAGGGCAGCAAAACTCCTTTACTAACTTACTAGCAGCAGAAAAATTAAGCTTTGCTGCTAAAAATTAAGGAGGTGCCATGTTGGTGTTAGTGCTTTTAACCTCCTAACATTAGAGGCTACTTGTACCATCAATTCATTATCGAAGCAGTTTACTTTAAAGTAAGACTTTTTACAATAAAGTTGGCAAAAAAGAGAGTCCCAAAATCAAGATATAAATCTCACAGCTATTAAAAAATGTTGCCTTTGGTAGGTATAACTTGCCAGCCCCTCATGTTTTCAGTTCTTACCATTTATTGTTACCAAGTTGATGATTAAAACCTGATGATTAAATATTGAACTATTTAGAGTATTCTTACAGACCACCACCACCAACAAGGTACAGCTAAGTCCTGAGCAAGACTGCTCTAAAAGGTAAAAGGTGATCCTTTTACTCTGCTTCTTTACCTTATTGAAACAGCCAGCAGTTTCTGCGTGAGCTGTGTGATGACAGAGGGGATGTATGGAATTATGGACTCCTGTAGCAGAGAAAAACTCCTCATGATGGCTGCAAATAAATGGAAAATTTCAGCTTCTGAAGACAAAATACACTTCTGTCACTCACCATATGCCTAAATCCTTTACCTTTTACTGTTAACACAAGGAATTAGGTACAGAATCAAAGAGCGCCTGCTGCAACAACATTCAATCTATAATCATGACAAAGCATAAAACAAAGCCTCCTTATTCCCATTCTACAGATGAACACAGGAGAATAAGTTACTTTACAAAGGCCATCACTTGTCCTGGGCAAGCCTCCTCTTAGCCATGATCAGATCTATCCTCTCACTAGCCATGACCACATCTCCTCCCCATGACCAGACTGCTCAGATCTTCCCCTGACACTGTCCAGAGAGCTGTCCTGACTACAAGACTATCATGTGGGAAATAATTTCCCACAGCACCATTACGTTTAGTGTTTCTCTTTGGTACCGTAAGTTTAGTCACAGACGACTTGATACAGCCTGATAAGTAACTGCAGGCTCTTCAACACATTTGCATAAAATAGGTTTTGCAAATAAAAATATCAGAAACCTGTAACCGTAAGCCTTTACCTCAAGTTGACCAAGTTACTGCAGGGCTCGTTAGGCATTTACCTTTCATGATGCATTCATCTTCAGATGAGCCAGGAAGCGTCAGAGCTTTGAAAAGGTTTGTTAACAGCACTTCTACAAACGGTGCCATTTCTGCAGCTGTGATGCTGTTAAGTGAAACACAGCTCTTTAATAATGAAAGAGTCACAAACTTCAAGCCTTATACCATACCATAATACATGACACAAAGGATCCCCTACAGGTATTTCCCATCCTTAACACTCAAAATCTATGTAGCAGTGGATTTATTTCTGCTTGAACACTTACAGGGTAGCATTGTTTGTCCCTCTCACGGTAAACAGTCTTTCAAGAGCATGCGCTGCGTAGGTGCAGACCACAACACTTTCTGCTCGGAGATGATTGATTAAGAGAGGAACAGACACCAGCAGTTGTTCTTTTGGTACCTACATAGCACCAAATCAGAAGTACGTTAAAAAATACAGATGGTTCAACTCTAGAGCACGAGCAAGCTCAGCGGTGACACACAGAGCTTGGCAGAGGGAGGTATCCTGGGAGGCTCCTCCTGTTGCTGCTTCACATCTTGACAACCAGGAGACAGCAACTTCTGTCACTTCCCCTGAACACCAGTGCTGCACTAGAATAGCAGTAAGTGCAGATAATCCTAAGGTGTATTTCCCTTTCCATTTTACTTTGTCTTAACATCGAGGTTTAAAAAACCCAAATCATAGATATTTTATAAGAAATGAATAAAGGTAATGTAGAATTTAGAACAATATGCAACGTATTTTCTCACCTCATCTCACAAATCAGAAAAGGACTGCTGTGCTCTGTAACGACGGCTGCAATGACACAAGCACTCAACGGAATTTGGACTAACACTGACTTGGAAATGTCTGAGTGTGTCACAGAATTAAGCAGCTGAGATGTTCAGTGTGCCCACGGCATACGGACAGCATACAGACTACATGTTAATTGGATATTTATAACAATATCATTTACTTTCTAAACTAAAAATCCAGCACAAAGTGCTGTATGTGACTATCAAACACCTGTTGAGTTAGCATACGGCCAACTGCAATAAATTAGGCTTGGCAAGTATAAAGTAACAACCTACAATATGTTTTTCCATAAGAGTAAAAGAAAAACTTACTTGGTTTCTAAAAATCACGATGCACTTGATACCATCTGCTTTTAGCGCAGGGAATTCATTCACTGAAATAGAAAAATAAGCAAACTTCGTTGATACTTCTCATGCAAATGTGATTACTGAACACGTACTATACGTACAGGTGACACTTGACACTAAGTAATCATTTTCCCTTGTAGAAAATAATACCGACAATGTTTTTCTACATGTCTTAGTTCCTGCACTTTAGTACGGGCACTGTTAGAATATCAGTTTTAGGTACGAATCACATCGCAGTATTATTAAAAGTACAGTCCAGCTCAGATGACATTTCATCCTCTGGTTTCAATTTTAGCAGCCTTCAACTACACGTTTCAAGACAACTCACTATGCTTCCGATATAGTAAGATAATCGTTGAAGCATAAAATAAACTAAACTAAACTAAAAAAATAAACTATGTGGTTTAAATCTAGACAACCACAACCTCATCAATAAGGGCTGTACAGGTCACAACCTGGCCTCATTACTTTAACTTCTCAGGGTTTTGTAGAACATACAAGTTTACCATAACGTCTCAAATACAGAAATCAAATTACTTTGATTCAACAGGTTTAAGCAGGTAGCTGATAGCAGCCATGTGTATCCGTGCCCTGATCTTGCAGAGAGCAGGTGGTAAGGTGGCAATCCACCTTGCTGTAACAGTTCCTTCACTGCTGGCCAAACAAAAATGAATTACTCCGTGCCAGGTGTGAACAGCCCGTCTCAGAGATTATGCTGATAAAGGAGAGCTCGAGACTTCACAAACAATGGCTGCTGTCAAGGTTACGATCTACCACGAAAATACCGTATTAAAATTAACATGAACTTACCGGTAGCAGACTTTAAGTCAGGTTGAATGTGATTCGCAAGGAATTCTGTCAGATTAACGACTTCATCGGCCTGTGTCATTCCATGCTGGAAGAAGCAAAAAACAACTCTTATTTTTATATGCTGACATATAAACTGCTAGTCTTATTACTCATTTTAAAAAAATTACTATTAGTTTTCTCCTACAAAAAATGCAACCTCTTTTTAAACCAGGATTTTTAGATGGAGATTTCTCAATGAAGTGTTCTAAATTAGTCCATATTTGCCATTCAATAGCACAGAAAAAGACAAACTTTGCAGCGGAGCAACCTGACACAAAAGACCAAAGAGAAACACTCACTTTACCTGGTCTGGTCAGTTCACTGAAGAGCTGAAGTAGAAAACAAGGATCATAGAAGTCATCAAGGCTCTTGACTGTTTCATCTTTGTACAGTGACTCTTGTATCCCTGAAAATGTTTCCGAACCCCTGTGTTCCCCAGCCCTGTTGGTTCCCCTTGCTAGCTCAATGTTTCGTGGGCTGTGGGGGTTCGAATATTTCAGAGGTGGGATAAAAGACTGAAAAGAGGCTCCTTACCCCAAGAGATGTTCCAAGCTTTAATCTTCTAGGGAGGCCGGGGCAGAGAGAGAGAATAAGGAAGAACATGGCCTTTTCTACCTTCTGTCCTAAGGCTGATAACTTGGCCCACAGCCAATAGGTCAGAGATAAGTTTTAGGGATGGGGTTAAACTCATGGCTGATACATCAGGGGGGTACCTTTAGGGAGACAGAAACTTTCTGACTGCCAGAAACACAACATCTCACCCTTACTTTGTTAAAGCAAGTCAGAAGGAAGATATGGAATTACACAAGGTGTGGATTTTCCCTCTCCCACCACCTAGGGTTAGTGGGGAAATCCACCTGCTTCATATTTGCCATTTCTATGTAGTTGATGTCTGGGGCAGAAGGTATAACACCATTGATAGCTTTGAAAACTAAACGACGTAAGATCCCGAACGCAATGGTTACAAAGAGAAGGATAACAAGAACTAACAAAATTGATTTGACTATAGAAATCCACCACCCTGTAAATCCCCAGCCATTGAACAGTTCCTTGAACCAGTCCTCAGATTCTTGCTTCACTTGACCGATCAGTTTGTTCATGCTCCGTAGGGCAGCGTGTACGTTTGGAGCTCTTGAAGTCAGGTTCATACAACAGAGTCCTTCGAATTCTTGGCACTCATGTCCATGCAGTAACAAGAGAAAGTCGATAGCTGCGCGATTTTGCAGTGTGGCCTGTCTGGTAATTTGCTCATCTTCTAGGAGGGCACTTATGGCAGTTGATGTAAGATTTGCCTGTTTGACCACCCAGCACTCTAGATGGCCCAATTCACCTAGAGCTTTAGCTGCTGCCACCCACGGAAGGAACAGGGACACAGCAACTCTTTTTGACTTTGCCCAATGAAAAATATCTGAATTACAATTTGGGTCCAGATTGTCAGCACTCCTCTTTTGAATTTTGTTTGCCGATTTGTTTTTGTGAGTCCATTCTGCAATTAAAGTTTTATTGGGTGTCAACATGGACAACCGCCCTAAGGTACATGGTCCTCCTAGGAGTCGAGATGGAATTCCTGCCCATGCCCGATCCCCACAAATCAGGAATAATCCCTTGGGGAGGCTTTTGGGGCTTGAGTGAGATGGGTCGTCTGCTGCAATATGGCTTATGTTCTGACACCACCTTTTTGCTGTGAACTCCTTACGATATTGTTTTATAATGTGGTACTTATCAGTATTAGAGGGTTTTGGATACACAGCAAAATGTATGCAGTATAATGCAGGGGAGGAATCCAATAGCTCTAACTCTTGGGGTTCCTGTGCCATCTTGGGCAGACTTGGCAACCATTCCTCTAAGGGGTTCACGGTCTTTACAGCTTTCAGCTGAGGACCTTCGTGTGCTCGGAAGGTGTTAGGCTCTGGAATTTCATTGGACTCATGTGTGTCTAAACCCGCTGGAAATTCTCCAGCTCGCAATGGAATTCCTACCAGACAGGTTGACATAGGATTTTTTGCGGAAGCAGTTGACAAACAGATGTTCTTCTGCTGAAGTGACTGTGCCAGGGTTACCCAGACGTTTTGATGTGGCTGAGGCACGATCCATGCAGTTGCCAGGCTGTTCATTGTTAACAAGATCACAACTTGGATCGGATTCATCACAGGGTTGAGTGGGAGGTAGGGTTTTTCTAAAAAGGAGAACAAACATTTTTAAAAGCATGTTAAAGGTTTCTGTTTCTGCCGGAAGGAGTCCACACCTAGGAAGATTTTCTTTTCTCCATCCGACGGCGTCTTCTCTTGGAGGCAGTGGTCACCTGCCTCTCATCCCCTTCTGCTGGACCTGGATTTTTGGGGACAAAAGGCTTCACCCATTTCTGGGGAATCCACCGATGGCCTGAGGGAGTAGCTACGCACGCATAGCCAGACCCCAGGTCACAAGCTCATAGGGACCCTTGATTTCCCAAGTTTCTGGATCCCTAATCAAGACCTTGGACGTTGAGATGGTTTAAACTGATCACCACTGTTAAAATGACGAACCACTGGTGGACTCATGTTTTCAAACGAACAATTCAGAAAATTGATGGTAAACATGGCTTTGCAGAGCTTCTGTTGTGGCGACATAGAATAGCAGTAAGTGCAGATAATCCTAAGGTGTATTTCCCTTTCCACACTTGGCCTTGGGAGAGGTGGGGGATGCCAGTTTTATGTTCCACTCCCCACTGCTGGACAAATTCCAGGAATTCCTTGGACTTGTACGCTGGGCCATTGTCATTTTGATTTCTTTTGGAATCCCCAACACAGAAAAAGGACTGCTGTTGTTTGGCATGCACACTTTCTCTCTGCAATGCCGAGGCAACACTCAACGGAATGTGGACAATACTTACTTGGAATGTCTGAGTGTGTCACAGAATTAAGCAGCTGAGATGTTCAGTGTCCCACGGCATACGGACAGCATACAGTACTACATGTTAATTGGATATTTATAACAATATCATTTACTTTCTAAACTAAAAATCCAGCACAAAGTGCTGTATGTGACTATCAAACACCTGTTGAGTTAGCATAGGCCAACTGCAATAAATTAGGCTTGGCAAGTATAAAGTAACAACCTACAATATGTTTTTCCATAAGAGTAAAAGAAAAACTTACTTGGTTTCTAAAAATCACGATGCACTTGATACCATCTGCTTTTAGCGCAGGGAATTCATTCACTGAAATAGAAAAATAAGCAAACTTCGTTGATACTTCTCATGCAAATGTGATTACTGAACACGTACTATACGTACAGGTGACACTTGACACTAAGTAATCATTTTCCCTTGTAGAAAATAACACCGACAATGTTTTTCTACATGTCTTAGTTCCTGCACTTTAGTACGGGCACTGTTAGAATATCAGTTTTAGGTACGAATCACATCGCAGTATTATTAAAAGTACAGTCCAGCTCAGATGACATTTCATCCTCTGGTTTCAATTTTAGCAGCCTTCAACTACACGTTTCAAGACAACTCACTATGCTTCCGATATAGTAAGATAATCGTTGAAGCATAAAATAAACTAAACTAAAAAAAATAAACTATGTGGTTTAAATCTAGACAACCACAACCTCATCAATAAGGGCTGTACAGGTCACAACCTGGCCTCATTACTTTAACTTCTCAGGGTTTTGTAGAACATACAAGTTTACCATAACGTCTCAAATACAGAAATCAAATTACTTTGATTCAACAGGTTTAAGCAGGTAGCTGATAGCAGCCATGTGTATCCGTGCCCTGATCTTGCAGAGAGCAGGTGGTAAGGTGGCAATCCACCTTGCTGTAACAGTTCCTTCACTGCTGGCCAAACAAAAATGAATTACTCCGTGCCAGGTGTGAACAGCCCGTCTCAGAGATTATGCTGATAAAGGAGAGCTCGAGACTTCACAAACAATGGCTGCTGTCAAGGTTACGATCTACCACGAAAATACCGTATTAAAATTAACATGAACTTACCGGTAGCAGACTTTAAGTCAGGTTGAATGTGATTCGCAAGGAATTCTGTCAGATTAACGACTTCATTGGCCTGTGTCATTCCATGCTGGAAGAAGCAAAAAACAACTCTTATTTTTATATGCTGACATATAAACTGCTAGTCTTATTACTCATTTTAAAAAAATTACTATTAGTTTTCTCCTACAAAAAATGCAACCTCTTTTTAAACCAGGATTTTTAGATGGAGATTTCTCAATGAAGTGTTCTAAATTAGTCCATATTTGCCATTCAATAGCACAGAAAAAGACAAACTTTGCAGCGGAGCAACCTGACACAAAAGACCAAAGAGAAACACTCACTTTACCTGGTCTGGTCAGTTCACTGAAGAGCTGAAGTAGAAAACAAGGATCATAGAAGTCATCAAGGCTCTTGACTGTTTCATCTTTGTACAGTGACTCTTGTATCCCTGAAAATGTTTCCGAACCCCTGTGTTCCCCAGCCCTGTTGGTTCCCCTTGCTAGCTCAATGTTTCGTGGGCTGTGGGGGTTCGAATATTTCAGAGGTGGGATAAAAGACTGAAAAGAGGCTCCTTACCCCAAGAGATGTTCCAAGCTTTAATCTTCTAGGGAGGCCGGGGCAGAGAGAGAGAATAAGGAAGAACATGGCCTTTTCTACCTTCTGTCCTAAGGCTGATAACTTGGCCCACAGCCAATAGGTCAGAGATAAGTTTTAGGGATGGGGTTAAACTCATGGCTGATACATCAGGGGGGTACCTTTAGGGAGACAGAAACTTTCTGACTGCCAGAAACACAACATCTCACCCTTACTTTGTTAAAGCAAGTCAGAAGGAAGATATGGAATTACACAAGGTGTGGATTTTCCCTCTCCCACCACCTAGGGTTAGTGGGGAAATCCACCTGCTTCATATTTGCCATTTCTATGTAGTTGATGTCTGGGGCAGAAGGTATAACACCATTGATAGCTTTGAAAACTAAACGACGTAAGATCCCGAACGCAATGGTTACAAAGAGAAGGATAACAAGAACTAACAAAATTGATTTGACTATAGAAATCCACCACCCTGTAAATCCCCAGCCATTGAACAGTTCCTTGAACCAGTCCTCAGATTCTTGCTTCACTTGACCGATCAGTTTGTTCATGCTCCGTAGGGCAGCGTGTACGTTTGGAGCTCTTGAAGTCAGGTTCATACAACAGAGTCCTTCGAATTCTTGGCACTCATGTCCATGCAGTAACAAGAGAAAGTCGATAGCTGCGCGATTTTGCAGTGTGGCCTGTCTGGTAATTTGCTCATCTTCTAGGAGGGCACTTATGGCAGTTGATGTAAGATTTGCCTGTTTGACCACCCAGCACTCTAGATGGCCCAATTCACCTAGAGCTTTAGCTGCTGCCACCCACGGAAGGAACAGGGACACAGCAACTCTTTTTGACTTTGCCCAATGAAAAAATATCTGAATTACAATTTGGGTCCAGATTGTCAGCACTCCTCTTTTGAATTTTGTTTGCCGATTTGTTTTTGTGAGTCCATTCTGCAATTAAAGTTTTATTGGGTGTCAACATGGACAACCGCCCTAAGGTACATGGTCCTCCTAGGAGTCGAGATGGAATTCCTGCCCATGCCCGATCCCCACAAATCAGGAATAATCCCTTGGGGAGGCTTTTGGGGCTTGAGTGAGATGGGTCGTCTGCTGCAATATGGCTTATGTTCTGACACCACCTTTTTGCTGTGAACTCCTTACGATATTGTTTTATAATGTGGTACTTATCAGTATTAGAGGGTTTTGGATACACAGCAAAATGTATGCAGTATAATGCAGGGGAGGAATCCAATAGCTCTAACTCTTGGGGTTCCTGTGCCATCTTGGGCAGACTTGGCAACCATTCCTCTAAGGGGTTCACGGTCTTTACAGCTTTCAGCTGAGGACCTTCGTGTGCTCGGAAGGTGTTAGGCTCTGGAATTTCATTGGACTCATGTGTGTCTAAACCCGCTGGAAATTCTCCAGCTCGCAATGGAATTCCTACCAGACAGGTTGACATAGGATTTTTTGCGGAAGCAGTTGACAAACAGATGTTCTTCTGCTGAAGTGACTGTGCCAGGGTTACCCAGACGTTTTGATGTGGCTGAGGCACGATCCATGCAGTTGCCAGGCTGTTCATTGTTAACAAGATCACAACTTGGATCGGATTCATCACAGGGTTGAGTGGGAGGTAGGGTTTTTCTAAAAAGGAGAACAAACATTTTTAAAAGCATGTTAAAGGTTTCTGTTTCTGCCGGAAGGAGTCCACACCTAGGAAGATTTTCTTTTCTCCATCCGACGGCGTCTTCTCTTGGAGGCAGTGGTCACCTGCCTCTCATCCCCTTCTGCTGGACCTGGATTTTTGGGGACAAAAGGCTTCACCCATTTCTGGGGAATCCACCGATGGCCTGAGGGAGTAGCTACGCACGCATAGCCACGACCCCAGGTCACAAGCTCATAGGGACCCTTGATTTCCCAAGTTTCTGGATCCCTAATCAAGACCGGTGGACGTTGAGATGGTTTAAACTGATCACCACTGTTAAAATGACGAACCACTGGTGGACTCATGTTTTCAAACGAACAATTCAGAAAATTGATGGTAAACATGGCTTTGCAGAGCTTCTGTTGTGGCGACATCCACACAGTAGTGCTGCTCTGTTTAGCCAAAACCTGTTTGAGCGTCTGATGTGCACGCTCTACCACAGCTTGGCCTGTGGGAGAGTGGGGGATGCCAGTTTTATGTTCCACTCCCCACTGCTGGACAAATTCCAGGAATTCCTTGGACTTGTACGCTGGGCCATTGTCAGTTTTGATTTCTTTTGGAATCCCCAACACTGAAAAAGCTTGCACTAGGTGTTGTTTGGCATGCACAGCTTTCTCTCCTGCATGTGCCGAGGCATACACTGCACCTGAATGTGTGTCAATACTTACCCAATTCAATGACCCACACAGGGAGTGGAGATCTGCTAGGGTTTTTGGATTACATGCGATCTCCAATTTCTGAGGAACAACGGTCCTCGCTGATATCTGTAGGCCCAGGTACTTCCAAGGTGGCATCCTTTGAACTTTATCTTCCTGCAATTGGAATCCAGCAGAGGTTAGAACTTTAACCACTAGGTCAAGCGTGTGTTGGAGTATAATGTCATTGGGACCACACACCAAAATGTCATCCATGTAGTGAAGGATAATAGCATCCTGTTTCTCAGCACGTACAGGTGACAGTAACGAAGCTACGTACTGTTGGCATATGAAAGGAGACGATTTTAGACCCTGAGGCAGAGATTTCCACTGATATCTTTTCATAGGTGCTTGACGATTAAGGGTAGGGACTGAGAATGCTAACCTTATGGCATCTTCTGGGTGCAGAGGAATTTGGAAAAAACAATCTTTGATATCCAAAACAGCCAATTTCCAATCTCTAGGGAGCATGGTTGGAGAAGGCATTCCTGGTTGGAGAGGCCCCATATCCTCTAGAATTTTGTTTATCTCCCGAAGATCATGGAGTAATCTCCACTTGTCCTTTCCCGGTTTCTTTATTACAAAGACTGGGAAATTCCAAGGGCTTGTTGTTTCTTCTAGGTGGCCTTGAGCCACTTGCTCCTCCACAAGCTCCTCAAGCGCCTTGAGCTTTTCCTTGCTCAACGGCCACTGTGCTACCCATTTTGGAGTGTCACTTAACCACTTTAACTTGTGGGTAGGGCGCGTCACAGCGGCTGCTTCTAAAAATCCTGGGGTGTTTTAGGAATGACCAATTGGACACCCCACTGCGACAGAGTGTCCCTTCCCCATAACGGGGCTTTGTAATTAGCAACGAATGGACGAACACTCGCCAATTTTCCATCAGGTCCTTCAATTTGTAGCACATTTTTTGAAATTTTTGCCATTGTGATTCCTCCTATCCCCTGAAGAGCACCTGCTACAGGTTGCAATTCCCAATGTGATGGCCATTTGCTCTCTGGCAGAATCGTAATGTCCGCGCCTGTATCTAAAAGTCCGTTCACATGGAGGCGCTCTTGGCCATTTGCTATGTTACATGCCAAGAAAGGTTTGTCCTCACCCACCACCTCCGCCCAGTACACTTCTGGTGATTTTCCATCTGCTACTATCTCTGCCGGAACGGGAATGGCTTGGGCGAGGATTTGCCCTTCTGCTAGATAGAATGGTGGGTGTATGCAACGTGCCAACAGCATGAGGCTTGTTATCTTTTGTTTTATGGTCATGGGAGCTACCTCAAGTTCCACTGGTGTGTGGTTTTTATCCCCAATAACAAGATACTCACTGTCCATTTCCAGGTGGTGAACCTTCTGGTCCTGTGATATGTGTGACAGGTCCACTGTTATCACAGCCCACTCAGTAGATCTGAAATGAAAACCTTTGGTTGTTACAAGGCTAAATCGGCCTTGCGGCTGGCAAATCTTATTAATTGAACTATTAACATTTTTATTAATCTGCTCCCCCACCCCCTCCCCCTTTCCTGTTAAGAGAGAGGTGTTAGCTGGTGAGGAATCTCTCATATTTCTGTGATCACGCGTGAGAGTGATAGTATTAACTACTGGGACGCGTTGAGAAGTCAGTTTTTTTGTTTGGTGGACTTCTTCTTCTGGTGTTGTTTCTGGTTCTGGTTCTGAAAGCAAGTCCTGGCATAATGTCCAAGCTTGCGGCAGAGGTGACAAATGATGTGCTGTAGCCGATCTGATGATATTGGCTGCCTCTGTGGTCCCGGTCTCACAGGTGCAGTATTGGGGTGTGCCAGTCCTGGATTTCGTGCAGGTGCAGTAAAGAGCTCAGCTTTCCTGGTACACGCCTCAATCATTTGAGCTAAGGTTGGAGGTGGATCGAGAGGGAGACCTAGAATGATCCTTCGACAGGTCTCATTGGCATTCCTCTGAGCCATCTCCTTAATCAGCTCTGCCTGTATGGAAGGATCTTGCACCTGTCTCTCCACTTGAGTTCTCAACCGGTCCACGAACTGCAAAAAATTCTCTGAAGAAAACTGTTTAACATCAATATAACTTCCTTTAATATCAGTTGTTGGTAACTGATGAAATGCCTTTTGTGCAGCAATACAGATTGTATTTAAGATCTGGATTGATAGTAACCTAGTTTGCTTTTCAGGACAATGGAAGTCACCCTCCCCACAAAGGTGATTTAGTGTGATATCAGTACCATCATTATCCTGTGCTGCCTCAGGAGTTGATTGCAGCTCCTGTAACACTGTTTTTAAAGCTTTTTTCCACATGCATTCCCATAACTCAAATTCTGAAGGTGTTAATAAACATCTGAATAGATCTTTAACATCAGCTGGAACTAACTCATTAGAGGTAAATGTAGCTGTAAAAATGCTTTTAAAAATCTCACTTTGTCTCCCAAATTCCCTTTGGATCTTACAGATTTCCTTCTTATCCTGGTAAGAAAAAGGCTTATATTCCTTTCTGCCCTGTCTCCTACCAAGGTAGGTAACAGGGGCCACAGAAGGAATACTCTCGTCTATTTCCCTTTGAGCATTGAAAGCAGATGACACTGTATCTTCCCCTTGGATCTTGTAAGGCAGAGTGGCAGCCCCACCCTGGGGATCGGTCGCAGGCAGATCCCTCCCCCTTCCCGAGGGCTGTTTAATGAAGGGCTCCTGGAGCAGAGGCACAAGGGAGGCAGCCCCCGCACCGGGGCCGCGCGCCCATCCCCCGCTCCCGCACGGACCGCGGTTTGGAACCGCAGCACCGCCCTCCCCGCCGCCGAACGCCGGCGGGGGCCACCCTGTCCCTCCTCCCCCCGCGCCGCGGCGCGGGCTGGGAGGCGCGGTCCCGGATCCGGAGCCGCGCCCACCCTCGGCTGGAAAAGAGAAGGAGGCAGGAAAGGGGGCGGATGGGGGGTGGGGTCGGGGCGTGGTTTTGGGGAAAGAGGGGCGTGTGGGAGAAAGATAAGGGAAAGTGCACGTGGCGTCCGCCATCTTGGCTGAGCACATGGCTTCTCCGGAGCTGATGCAATAGAGGGGGGGGGGGTAGAATGGAATTTACAAGGTTATCCTGCGAGTCTCTCGCATCCAGAAGCTGTCTGCGAGCCTTTAAAAAGATGGGAATAAATCTGGATGCTTTTTCATCCCCCCGTTCTACCTGCAAAGTAAGCAAATTCCCAATCTTGTCCCAAAAGAAAATAGATTTAACATCATGCGATTCATAATCTGGAAAATTAGCTGATACCCACGAGACAAAGGTCGTTATTAATTTCTGAGGAACTTTCAAATCCTTTAGGACTGGTGTAATTTGTCCAATTAAGCTCTTTTCAGGACAGGAATTCGAAGAACCCATAATTTTGATGGTAAAATTACGAATCTGTCCTAAGTCTACCTTTTGCGGGTGGTGTATAAAAGCACAAATCTGGGTCCCGTTCCCACCGTCCCGGGAAAACCCCGGGAAAGCCGAGACCCTGGGGGGTACCCGAGGAGGAGGAGCCGGTCTCTGCCGGTCTCTCGCCGTCCCCGCGGGCCACCGAGGGGGTCTCCTCGCGAAAGAAACCCACCCCGGACCTGAAATCCCCCCCGAAACCGCGGGTCTCTGGGTGCCGCCGGCTTTGCTAACCCAGAGAGAAAAAAAAAATCCAAAGCAAACACCCGTGGTTTGAGCAGCTCCGCCTGCGCCGGATCCTAGCGCTGGGTCCTAGTGCCTGACCCCTTGATCAGAGCTGCATTTGCAAACAAGAGATATCCCCGTGAATTTGGGGGTACTGTGCGGCCGCGCAAAAGTTCCCACCAGAGACCGACCCTCCTGGGTTCTGGGGGGCTACCGGTCTTTCTCCCAGTCCTGCAGCCGCTCAAAAAGCAACCACAGAAATAGGAGTAGTTGAACTGCCCAAAAACTGACTAGTTTCCCTTTAAGAGAAAACCCCAATTTATCGTGGGTCTGAAATCCACGATTTGGGCGCCAACTGAAAATGTTTCCGAACCCCTGTGTTCCCCAGCCCTGTTGGTTCCCCTTGCTAGCTCAATGTTTCGTGGGCTGTGGGGGTTCGAATATTTCAGAGGTGGGATAAAAGACTGAAAAGAGGCTCCTTACCCCAAGAGATGTTCCAAGCTTTAATCTTCTAGGGAGGCCGGGGCAGAGAGAGAGAATAAGGAAGAACATGGCCTTTTCTACCTTCTGTCCTAAGGCTGATAACTTGGCCCACAGCCAATAGGTCAGAGATAAGTTTTAGGGATGGGGTTAAACTCATGGCTGATACATCAGGGGGGTACCTTTAGGGAGACAGAAACTTTCTGACTGCCAGAAACACAACATATCCCCCTGAAACCAAATCCAAACCAGTATTTGTAAGGAACAACACCAATTTCAAGCTTGGTTTCAAACTTCCACAACCACACCGCACCACAATAAACCACTTGATACTACACCTTGTAAAATACAACGCAACACAGGGTGAGCGAGACATGCTCGTGTTTAAACCCAGCTTTCACTATGAGAGTATATCCACAACTACTTCCCCTGGCCAGCACCAACAGTTACAGAACCATGTCAGCAAACTGTAGCAAAGGCTGGAGAGCCCATTGCCAGTGCACCCCTGGGCCGTCCTGGTCTCACATACACGACAACATCTGCAATGCACAATCACCCCTGCAGACGAGACATGGCCCAAGTCTTGCAATTAATTTGAAAAGTGCTCCTAAAGAACTAATTCCAGTCCTTCTGTGAATTTAGAGCACAAAGATAACACTGTTCCCTGCACTTCATCTCATTATAGACTTTGGAATGATTACCAATGACACTGAGCTTTTTTTCTGTCTCTGGAAACACACACTGATCTCTAAGGAGGCAGCACGTCACAGGCAGAACTCAACTAGACTTATTGCTATTAGTAATGTATTAACTTTTGGACTATCAAGACAACTGAACTGATGACGGACCTTATGGGCTAAGAACCTTTATTTTAACTTTAAATCACTATTATCAGACTGCCATGGCTTAAACTATTGACTGGAACATTAAACTACTGCCCACAGTATTTTGAGATCATTGCAGCTTACCAACTGCAAAGGACTTACTTCTGGCATACAATGTCTGAAGTGGAATCAATTTCAAGGTATAATTTGAATCCAAATAAAATTGACAGCAGTATCTGTAAATGTGCTATTTTTAGTTCCCCACGTCCAAATATCTCATTGCTGATACTGGAGTATTTTAGTTCAGAATGATTCAAGATCCCAATCCACAGCCGAAGAAAACAGTAAATAGCTACTACAAGAACTTTCCCACTCAAGGAACCCTGCAGTCCCAGCTTGAAACACCACTTTTGCTAACAAAGCCGATGAAAAACTTGTACACACAAACGACACCAGGCTGCTGCAAGTAGCAGCAGCTCCTCCCGGGGACGCACCGCCCCCCCCCAGCCCGCCGCGCTCCCAGCCAGCTCCGCCGGGACGCCAGGCAGCACTCACTTAGACCTGCGGGCAGCTGAAACTATCCCCGGGAAGCCCTGCCCGGAAAACCGGGGCGTCCCCGTTTCCCCCGCCGCCTCCTGCCTCCCCCCAACCCCTCGGCCTCCTCCGCCCGCTTACCTTTCTACCTCGTCCTGCCTCCTCCTCCATTTCCCCGGGCCAGAGGGCAGCGGGGGGCGGGGGGGTGAGCGGCGACGGTGAGCACGGGCCGGCACGGAGGCCGCCCGCGGCCGCGCCGGCACGCGACTTCCGCCCTCACTCACCGCCATCTTGGTTGCGGCTGAAGCCACTTCCGGCCTCCATTTCCCCCGGCCAGAGGGCGGGGGGGGGGGGGGGGGGGGGGTGAGCGGCGACGGTGAGCACGGGCCGGCACGGGGACCGCCCCCGGCCGCGCCGGAACGGGGACCGCCCCCGGCCGCGCCGGAACGGGGGCCGCCCGCGGCCGCCCCGGAACGGGGGCCGCCCGCGGCCGCGCCGGCACGCGACTTCCGCCCTCACTCACCGCCATCTTGGTTGCGGCTGAAGCCACTTCCGGCCGAGCCGCCATCTTTTTTGAGGCACTCCTAAGGCGCCCCCGGCTCCACACAGAGGTGCCTGACTAAATCGATTGCCGGAACCCCTCGGTGGCACCTCTGAGCCTCCAGCCCGTGCCCGCGCACCTGCAAACACCCCAGAAAATCACTCGGTGACAGCGCTGCGCCCGCTCTCAGCCAGGGCTTGTCACTTTCATTGGGGACGGGCACGGGAGAGCGCTGCAGTACTCATCACTGACCACGAGATGGCAGCATTGTCCACGAGTTCACAGCCCGGGCCTAGCGCACTCACCGGGGATGGGCACGGGGGAGCGCTGCAGTACCGCTCTCTGTCCACAAGGTGCCAGCACTGCCCCGGAGCTCAGCGCTGGGTCGGGGGCAGGCACGGAGCAGAGGCAAAAGAGGTGCCCAAAAATCCCCTTCCAAAAATTCTCTAAATCAAACGCCACAAAAGTCTCCCAACCACAACTACAAGAACCCTGTCACCAATGAAATCCAAACCCAAAAAGCCTTTCTTTTAGGCTGTATTTCCACATTTTTAATATTTTTTATTTTTATATTGATATTTATCATTACAATTTATTTTTTATATTCCTATCTATGTATATCTCATAGAATATACGCAACATGTAATGTGATCTATTGTATTTATATTACTGATACTATTTTTTCGTTTCGTATTTCTATTTTTATTCTTTATATTTCCTATTTTTGTATTTTTTTAAGCTTGTGTTTGTTTATATTTTACAACAATATTTTAAACTATATGAATTTATTAACCTAACACAGCAGAAGCGCAATTAATTACAATTAAATTAGCCTGGTTTTCCAAGGGGTAAAGATTTAATTCTTATTAAAATAATATTGGCATATTTACTCTTTTTCTGTTTTTTTTCGGGGGGGGGGGGGGGGGGGGCGGGGGGGGGCTGTTTTTCAGGGGGTTTGCTTTGGCATTTTTTTGTTTGCTTTGTTTTGGATTCCTCTGTTAGTAAACAATGAGCTTGGGAGAGTTACAACATCAAAGGGCTACTTGGTTTTATTGCCATCTCTGAAATACACCTCCACATCAAGTCACTGCTGGTGATACTGCACAGGGGTGGAATGAGACCCGGTGGGGGTTCCAAAGAAAACAAACGGCACCACCTCCGTTCAGGTTTTTTAATGGAGCAGAAAATGCAGAGGTTTTGCTAACGGCACCCTCAGCTCTATCCACATGTCCAGGGGCCATGGATGTCATTCTTCAACTCCTTTTTTGCCAACAGCCAAACGTCCAGACAGGGCAAGAAAGAGTAATGGGGAAAAAAAACCAGAAAGGAATAAAGCAAACAGGAAAAAATAAAATAAAAATATATAAAACAAAATAAACATAAACTTAAAATTTAAAAATAAATTTAAAAGTAAAATTTTAGTATAAATTTTTACTATAAAATTTTTAGAGTAAAAATATAAAAGAAAAATAAGATAAATAAAATAAAAAATTAAAAATACAAAACTAAAAGCAAATAAAAATAAACAAATAATATAAAAATCAAAATTAAAAAGTACAAAAGAAAAGGATTTTTTTAAATTAAATAAAAAATTAAAATAAAAATAAAGTTAGAGGAAATAAAATATAAAACCATTTCAAAAATACAGAACAAGAAATAACATGAAAAAATAAAACACAATAAAATAAACATATAGCTTTAAATAAAAACCCAAAATAAAAAACCAATAAATAAACAAGTAATAAAAAAAAAAAACAAGACAAAATTAAATAAACGTAGCTCCGGGGCTATCCTGGATTATGCAGGGATAGGGAAAACAAACTCAGTGCTTCCCAGAAAATAAGGCTTTCTAGGCAATCCCCCGTTTTGCTTGGACACAAATTCTATTTCAGTGGAAAGCTCACTTTGGCTGAACATCCAAACGGGCCAAGGCAGGAAAGAACCACCCCATTGTGTCCAAGGAACAGCAATTAGGCCATTTAGGATTTAAGTTTTCATGGGATTTGTGTAATTAAAAATGCAGTACATTTAACTTGACAAAGAGATGAATTATGCCAAGTAAACACTTGGCAAGTTGCCTGGTGCTGAACAACTCCTGATTTACCAACGTGAATTTGGCAAACGTCCTTGGAAATGTGCCCCAGGACGTAGCAAAACTCCAACGAGGATGGAAAATTGGCATTTGCAATAAATATTCCCTTACTAAAATCAGAAAGAGGAAAAACATCAAATCAAAGGAAGGAAAAATAGCTACAGCTCATCTTGCCTGGAAGACAAGCTCAGGAATTTCTAACAGTCAAAACTTTTGGAGCAGTCAGGAATTTGGTGGAAGTTCACGGAATAATGACTTAATATCTGCTTCCTCTGCTCGGATTTTAAAGGGAAGCGAGAACTAAACACCTCAAGTTACTCCCACCCCAGAATTGTCTGTATTTTGTGGGAGAAACATTGCAAAGAAACTCCAGGCTTACTTGTATCTGACATCTGAAGCTCTTAGCAGAGCTGGGAAGTTCCAGTGGAACAGAAGAGAAACCACAAGTGCCGGAGTAATAAAATTCTACTTGGCAAAAGTCAGGAACTTTATTTACAAATCCGTGGAGGAGAAGGAGCAGGATGACACCAGGAACACACTCCAGCTGAAAGCAACGATTTATTGGAAAAGGCAGGAAATCCAATGGACAGCCTCTGGTTACGGTCCAGCAGTTTCCCGGGAGACAGAGACAAAAGTGGGAACCTTGGGCTGGGATAAGGCCTTCCCCTGGCTTGGCTTCCTTGGCTCTCTCCTTTGCCAACGACCTGGAAGAGGAAAGAAAAACCAGGAACACAGTTCCAAAGCTGGGCAGGACGTCCTTGTTTCAGGCAGACTGAAATGCAACTCCCAGGGAGCGAGTCCGGGCTGCGCGCCGGGGAGCTCCGGGAATCTGGGATTGCCCGTGGGATCCCAGGGCTGGAAGAGCACAGCCAGCTGCCAGGTTTAGTGCTGGGACACGGCAAGGCCTGGGCTCAGGGGCAGCAGTTACAGCTGGGCCTGCAGGAGAGCACCCCAAACCCAGCTGAAACACCCCGCAGTACACCCAGCACGCTCCAGGAGAAACTCAAATCCTACCTCACCGTGCAGCTCCTAGAAAACAGGAGAACCTGTGGAAACCACCCAGAAATCCACGGATTTCCAGTCCTTAAGACCCAAAGCGGCAGCAGAATGTCTCCAAACTGTACTGCAAACCGGCAGGTCTGAGGAGACGCAGGGATCTGTTCCACAGGGGACACGAGTGCCCCTCAGCCAGGCAATTATTTCTCTCGGCTCTTCCCTCTGCTCTCTGAGGACACCAGCAGCAGTTTTTCCCTGGTGTTCCCCTTTCCATCAATGCAATGACTTCTGTTCTCCTCCGACCCTGTGTTCAGGAAAGAAAATAGGAATATTATCATTACACAGACTGTCCAGGAGGGCGTGACTGAGGCAGGATCAGCTCCCAGTCCACTGCTGCTTCTGGATTTCTGAGCAGTTCCTTCCCATCCTGCCCTTCCCAGCACCATTCCCTGGGTGCTACGTCCAGGCAGCTTAAAAGGCCACAGAAACCCAAGAAAGAAGACCAAAAATCAATTCACGTGTTTCTAGTCTGGGGAGAAATAAGGAGGTCTAAAACCTGCATTTATTTTAGAACAGTAGAGCCAATTTTAATGACCTTGAATATCAGTGAAGGGCAGCAAAAGCTGATGAACCTCTTTACTAACTCCTTAGCAGCAGAAAAACAAAATTTTAAGTTTAATTAAGATCAATTTTTGCTGCTAAAAATTAAGGGGGTGCCATGTTGGTGTTAGTGCTTTCTAACCTTCTGACATTAGCGGGTATTTGTACCATAAACCCATTTATTGAAGCGGCTTACTTTAAAATAAGACTTTTAACAATACAGATGGCCAAAAGAGTCTCAAAATCAAGATATAACCTCACAGACATAATAGATACAGCTATTAAAAAAGATGTTGCCTTTGGAGCCTGTAACTTGCCACCCCCTCCTGTTTTCAGTCCTTACTTGTTATTTTTAACAAGTTGATGATTAAACCCCTGGAGAAAGCTCAAAAGAACAAAAAAAACCAAACCACACCAACACCAGAACAGAGCTACACATTATCCCAAGTACCCTGAGTGTGGAATTGTGTCAGTCCCAAGTGTTTGCCACCTCAGCCCAGCCTGAAGGAGAGGAGGCTGCAGCTGCTCCCTGGGGGGGCTTGCAAGGGACTCACTCGTTTGAAGCCACTCATGTTGGAGGCCTGCACTGGAGTGCAAGTAAATGTGAAATATGTGATTCTTGTCTTGAACAGCAATTGACCTGCTCAGGGAAATCCACTCACACAGGATTGGGGTACCCTGCCGCAGATTTAATCCATCTGCATCTGAAAGAAAGTTAAGACAACAGTCAGAGTGCTGCGGGATAACTAGACAGCTCCAGACATCTCGTGCCAATCCACAGATGCCATCTAGAGCCCCACACTAAAAACTTCAAGCCCCCAGCACTTGCCCTATTACCCCCACACCCAGATTGAGCAGCAAGGCAGAGCAGCTCCGGGCCAAACACACACCAACACCCGTGACACAGGAGACAGCAAACAAGGGGACACGACAGGGACAGAAAACTCTCGGCCACAAGAAGGACCGTGAGGATCCAGAGAACTCGGAATGAGATGACCGAGGTAAGACCGATGGTGAGCTGGCCAGGCTCAAGAACCCTGCAGGAAGAAGATGCTAGCAGGATGACTTATTCCAAGGGCCGCAAAGACGGATGCCCGAGAGTGCGGCGGCCAGAATCACCTCCCTATCTTTGCATTCTGACACAACCTAATCTGCCAGAATGGATCCCTGCGGAGCACAGTTGTGGATGTAGTTCAGAACAAGACCTGAAAAGACACGGCACTGGAAGCTTCTGGACAGAGAAGCGATGCCTGTCCCAGCTGCCGAATCAAAGGCACCGGGCCAAGGAAGGCAGCGATCGGAGATGCTCAGACGGACGCCAGGGTTTCCGACAGGCCCCGGAAGGGCTACGGCAAAAGACGTGAAAGACGAGACGCCCAAAAGACACAGAGCGCACAGCGGACAAGTGACACAACACGCGCCGGGACTGCTCTGCCCTGCACACCTCGGCACTGTGATCAAAACTGAGACTGTCCCTTGATGGGGCCTATGGGGTCACATCTTGGACATCCCCATCTCCAAAGCTGACTCAAAAATCCCTCCCGGTGACCCCTGACCCACCACCCTGCTTTTATCCCCTCTGTGAGCTGAGCCCTCCACTTATCTCTGAGACATCTGGGGATGAGAATCCTCGCCGGATGCAAAGGAAGGCCAGCCCGCCCTCTGGGAAATTCCTGCTGCCACCGGGCTGATGTCTCTTTGTCAGCTACAAGAAAGAAAACCAAACATGAATGCACGATCTTAGCAGCACATGGGCCAAAACACAGCAATTCTGCTACTCTCCTTCTACTTCCTTCTCCGAAGAATGCCCGGGGTCCTCGGGCAGCACACTTTGCCCAGAGACCAAACACTTGCACAGCCAAAGTCTTTGTGACGTTATTGGCACTGAGCCCACCCACCGCAGCCTCCATCAGGGCTGTGAGCATCCCCGGTTGCAGGGGGACAGGGAGCCCAGGATGAGCATCCCCCGGTGAGCCCCAAGCCTGTAGATTCTGCCCCCCCCCCACTGTCACTTACTGGCAAGGCCTAGCATTAGGGTTGCTGCCTGCAGCTGCTCTCAGGGAAACAGGGGTGTTGTTAGGGGTGCTGGGAGAGCTGGTTGAGCTGTACTCTTCACTTGTTTCCTAGTCTGTACCCCTTACTTCCACTGTATGCTCGCTAGCCCTTGAGTCCCTTACTGCTCAAGCTATCCCTCAGCCTCTGGGTGTCACTGTCAAGTCCCCCTGCTCAACCTTACACCTTGCAATGAGGGATGCTCCTTATCAGGACGCTCCTGGGACAGGGATCCAAGGGTGGGCCGGGCCAGGAATCCCCTGCTGCACCCTAACTCTGTGGACTCTCAAAGACGGCCGACGATGAGAAGCTCGCTAGAACGCGGAGATGGGTCGGAACTGCCCTGCCCAGCCAAGGCTCTGGCGATGCTGAGGAGAAACCCTCCCCCTTTACTCCTGAGGGGTCCATCCCACTAGGGCCCTCTCCTCTAAGATAACTTTAGAGTTGCTTTCTGGGACTGAAAAGGTTTTTCCCCATGCCCCGACCAGCGGTCCAAACACTTAGCTTTTGGAAGACGAGCGGACAAAATCCATCCTCTGTGGAAATAAACGCGTGGGCCCCGTGGACATCGAGACACCTCCGCGTCCACTTCGGTGCTCCCGTGGCCAAATTTGGGCTCCACACCTCCTCACGGGACCTAGGACCACAAAACCAAAAATGTGACTATTGCCCTCCAGAAAGCAACCCCCCAGGGCTCCTCCGCACCACTGGCCTGGCTCGCCTCAAAGCTTCATTCGCCTCCAGAGGCTGCTCCGAGGGTACCTGCAAAACGAAAAGGTACACGCTCAGCAAGCTGCTGCACACCGCTCTCTTAGGAGCCACCCCACCTAAAGGCCAACTCACCCGCTCCCCTCTATTCCTTGGCACGCCTGCGGCAGCAGCACCACCTGCAAAGAAACAAAGCAAGAAGGAATGCTGAGACGCCCTGAAACAGCAACCTCCCCGGTCCGACTGAAGTAAACCACAAGCATACCTTAAGCTTGCACCCATCTGGCCTCTGGCAGCCCGGGTCAGGAGAGCTGGCAAGCAGAACACCTAAAAAAAACCAAAAAACCCAGATGAGGCTTAGAGTTGCACCAGAAATCAAGACCTGAGCAGTAACAATTGCTTCTGCCCACCGATCACTGCTCACCTCGCTCCACTGACCTTTACTACAGATACACAGCTCTGCTTCCTAAAAATAAAGACAAAGAACAGTGATGTAACAGAGCCACCATTTACACTGCCCCTGCAAAGACAAACAAGGACTGACCTTCTCAGTGGAAACCCCCTCACCCGGGATGGGGCGCTCTGCCGCAGATTTAATCCATCTGCATCTGAATAAAAAGTTAGGACAACAGTCAGAGATAACTTGACAGCTCCAGACATCTTGTGTCAACCTAGGAATACCCCTACAGTCCATCTACACCCTACACTACAAATTTCAAGCCCCCAGCACTTGCCCTATTACCCCTACATCCAGACCGAGCAGCAAGGCAGAGCAGCTCCGGGCCAAACACACACCAACACCCGTGACACAGGAGACAGCAAACAAGGGGACACGACAGGGACAGAAAACTCTCGGCCACAAGAAGGACCGTGAGGATCCAGAGAACTCGGAATGAGGTGACCGAGGTAAGACCGATGGTGAGCTGGCCAGGCTCAAGAACCCTGCAGGAAGAAGATGCTAGCAGGATGACTTATTCCAAGGGCCGCAAAGACGGATGCCCGAGAGTGCGGCGGCCAGAATCACCTCTCTATCTTTGCATCCTGACAAGTTCTAATCCGCCAGAATGGATCCCTGCGGAGCACAGTTGTGGATGCAGTCCAGAACAAGACCTGAAAAGACTCTGGACTGGAAGCTTCTGGACAGAGAAGCGATGCCTGTCTCAGCTGCCGAGTCAAAGGCACCGGGCCAAGGAAGGCAGCGATCGGAGATGCTCAGACGGACGCCAGGGTTTCCGACAGGCCCCGGAAGGGCTACGGCAAAAGACGTGAAAGACGAGACACCCAAAAGACACAGAGCGCACAGCGGACAAGTGACACAACGCGCGCCGGGACTGCTCTGCCCTGCACACCTCAGCACTGTGATCAAAACTGAGACTGTCCCTTGATGGGGCCTATGGGGTCACATCTTGGACATCCCCATCTCCAAAGCTGACTCAAAAATCCCTCCCGGTGACCCCTGACCCACCACCCTGCTTTTATCCCCTCTGTGAGCTGAGCCCTCCACTTATCTCTGAGACATCTGGGGATGAGAATCCTCGCCGGATGCAAAGGAAGGCCAGCCCGCCCTCTGGGAAATTCCTGCTGCCACCGGGCTGATGTCTCTTTGTCAGCTACAAGAAAGAAAACCAAACATGAATGCACGATCTTAGCAGCACGTGGGCCAAAACACAGCAATTCTGCTACTCTCCTTCTACTTCCTTCTCCGAAGAATGCCCGGGGTCCTCGGGCAGCACACTTTGCCCAGAGACCAAACACTTGCACAGCCAAAGTCTTTGTGACGTTATTGGCACTGAGCCCACCCACCGCAGCCTCCATCAGGGCTGTGAGCATCCCCGGTTGCAGGGGGACAGGGAGCCCAGGATGAGCATCCCCCGGTGAGCCCCAAGCCTGTAGATTCTGCCCCCCCCACTGTCACTTACTGGCAAGGCCTAGCATTAGGGTTGCTGCCTGCAGCTGCTCTCAGGGAAACAGGGGTGTTGTTAGGGGTGCTGGGAGAGCTGGTTGAGCTGTACTCTTCACTTGTTTCCTGGTCTGTACCCCTTACTTCCACTGTATGCTCGCTAGCCCTTGAGTCCCTTACTGCTCAAGCTGTCCCTCAGCCTCTGGGTGTCACTGTCAAGTCCCCCTGCTCAACCTTACACCTTGCAATGGGGGATGCTCCTTATCAGGACGCTCCTGGGACAGGGATCCAAGGGTGGGCCGGGCCAGGAATCCCCTGCTGCACCCTAACTCTGTGGACTCTCAAAGACGGCCGACGATGAGAAGCTCGCTAGAACGCGGAGATGGGTCGGAACTGCCCTGCCCAGCCAAGGCTCTGGCGATGCTGAGGAGAAACCCTCCCCCTTTACTCCTGAGGGGTCCATCCCACTAGGGCCCTCTCCTCTAAGATAACTTTAGAGTTGCTTCCTGGGACTGAAAGGTTTTTCCCCATGCCCCGACCAGCGGTCCAAACACTTAGCTTTTGGAAGACGAGCGGACAAAATCCATCCTCTGTGGAAATAAACGCGTGGGCCCCGAGGACATCGAGACACCTCCGCGTCCATGTCGGTGCTGCCGTGGCCAAATTTGGGCTCCACACCTCCTCACGGGACCTAGGACCACAAAACCAAAAATGTGACTATTGCCCTCCAGAAAGCAACCCCCCAGGGCTCCTCCGCACCACTGGCCTGGCTCGCCTCAAAGCTTCATTCGCCTCCAGAGGCTGCTCCGAGGGTACCTGCAAAACGAAAAGGTACACGCTCAGCAAGCTGCTGCACACCGCTCTCTTAGGAGCCACCCCACCTAAAGGCCAACTCACCCGCTCCCCTCTATTCCTTGGCACGCCTGTGGCAGCAGCACCACCTGCAAAGAAACAAAGCAAGAAGGAATGCTGAGACGCCCTGAAACAGCAACCTCCCCGGTCCGACTGAAGTAAACCACAAGCATACCTTAAGCTTGCACCCATCTGGCCTCTGGCAGCCCGGGTCAGGAGAGCTGGCAAGCAGAACACCTAAAAAAAACCAAAAAACCCAGATGAGGCTTAGAGTTGCACCAGAAATCAAGACCTGAGCAGTAACAATTGCTTCTGCCCACCGATCACTGCTCACCTCGCTCCACTGACCTTTACTACAGATACACAGCTCTGCTTCCTAAAAATAAAGACAAAGAACAGTGATGTAACAGAGCCACCATTTACACTTCCCCTGCAAAGACAAACAGGGACTGACCTCCTCAGGGGAAACCCCCTCACCCGGGATGGGGCGCTCTGCCGCAGATTTAATCCATCTGCATCTGAATAAAAAGTTAGGACAACAGTCAGAGATAACTTGACAGCTCCAGACATCTTGTGTCAACCTAGGAATACCCCTACAGTCCATCTACACCCTACACTACAAATTTCAAGCCCCCAGCACTTGCCCTATTACCCCCACACCCAGATTGAGCAGCAAGGCAGAGCAGCTCCGGGCCAAACACACACCAACACCCGTGACACAGGAGACAGCAAACAAGGGGACACGACAGGGACAGAAAACTCTCGGCCACAAGAAGGACCGTGAGGATCCAGAGAACTCGGAACGAGATGACCGAGGTAAGACCGATGGTGAGCTGGCCAGGCTCAAGAACCCTGCAGGAAGAAGATGCTGGCAGGATGACTTATTCCAAGGGCCGCAAAGACGGATGCCCGAGAGTGCGGCGGCCAGAATCACCTCCTATCTTTGCATCCTGACAAGTTCTAATCCGCCAGAATGGATCCCTGCGGAGCACAGTTGTGGATGCAGTCCAGAACAAGACCTGAAAAGACTCTGGACTGGAAGCTTCTGGACAGAGAAGCGATGCCTGTCCCAGCTGCCGAGTCAAAGGCACCGGGCCAAGGAAGGCAGCGATCGGAGATGCTCAGACGGACGCCAGGGTTTCCGACAGGCCCCGGAAGGGCTACGGCAAAAGACGTGAAAGACGAGACGCCCAAAAGACACAGAGCGCACAGCGGACAAGTGACACAACACGCGCCGGGACTGCTCTGCCCTGCACACCTCGGCACTGTGATCAAAACTGAGACTGTCCCTTGATGGGGCCTAAGGGGTCACATCTTGGACATCCCCATCTCCAAAGCTGACTCAAAAATCCCTCCCGGTGACCCCTGACCCACCACCCTGCTTTTATCCCCTCTGTGAGCTGAGCCCTCCACTTATCTCTGAGACATCTGGGGATGAGAATCCTTGCCGGATGCAAAGGAAGGCTGGCCCACCCTCTGGGAAATTCCTGCTGGCACTGGGCTGATGTTTCTTCGTCTGATGCCATAAAGAAATCCAAACATCAAAGCAGGATCTGAGCTGATCTGTTGTCCAGGCTGTGAGGGGGTCTCAGTGTAATACCAGTGGACTGCCTAAAACACACAAACAGTAATGGATGCTTAGAGTTGCACCAGAAACCCCACTACCCCAACCACACAAAATAGAAATTTTGAGAAAGCATTCCCAAAAGAATTGCACCAAAAAAGGCAACTCTAAGTATTTCCAATGAAGCTACCAAAAAATTAAAAATAACCCCCCATCCCATCCTCTTAAAAAATGTCATACATATGCCCAGAACCTGCCCAAACGTATAAAGACCCGCCTATAACCAATTAAAAAGCAAAAAGTCACCTTTCCTGGCAAGGTTTTCAATCTGGAGCTTCCATCCCGCAAGAGGAGCCTGAATTAACAAAAGCCCCCCTGTGCCCCCCCCGTCCCAAGCAGGGATACAGCAACGCCACCTGGAATGGGAGCAAACCTTCACAGCTGCTGTCCCAAACACTGAGCCCGGCCAGAACCACAGACACAACAAAAACTTACTGGAGAAATTAAGGCAGGAAAAACTCTGCACTTCCTTCTCCCTGCCCAACAGGCTCCAAACCTACACTGCAAGTAGGAGTCAGAGTTTGTACTGTACAAACTTGAGGGCTTGACATAATCCTTACCTATAAAAGACCTTCCCAAAGCAATTCTCTGTCCCAGCAAAGAGCAAAATCCCCTGCATTCCACCTAAACGACAGAAAAGATACAAAAAGCACTCTTTCGGCCCTAAAAAAGGTCAGAAAAAAGCCAAACTACAGCAACTGTTGCCTCCTAACTCTACATTGAGGAAGAGCTTAGAAATCTAAGGCACACCCCGGGAGACTCAGAGAGTAACAACCGCTCATCACCAACACCAACTAAGGCCACCTAACAGTTGCTCTCTACCGCACCACATGCCTAAACATAATATTAATCCCCGCAGAGCCCAAGCAACTGAACTGAAACAGGCGCTTGCCCCACGAAAAGAGCCCAGAACAAGCAGACACCAGCACGCACCAAACGCGGACTCCCAGCTGCCCCCAGGCTCCAGCCTTTACAAGCCCCTGCCGGCTCGTGATTGGTCAATGCGCTGAGGCGCTCGAAGCGCTGATTTGGCAATGGGCCCAGGGCCCCGCCCCCGCCCCGCCCCGCGCGCAGGTGCGCGGCGTTCCCGCCCCGGAGCTCCGGAAGCCGCGGGTGGGGCTGCTGCACCGCCCGGCCGCCGCCAGGCGGCGCTGCCGCGGGGCCGTGTCCGTGCGAGACCCCCGGGACATCCCCGGCCCGCACCGCTCCGGAGCCGGCGCCGCCGCGCCCGTCTGGGTTAAACCAGAATGAGGTGACAGCACGGCATTCGATCAGGGACGCTAGGAGACGCACCAGAATTCGTTTCCCCCTCTCCCACCACGGCTGATCGCTGTGTGCGGCGGCAGGGGCGGGAATGAGGGAGGCTCGAGCGCCGCGCGGTCCCCACGAGCTCTCACGCAAACCGGCACGCGCGGCGGGGCGGGGCCCGGCCACTGTTGTCCAATCAGCGCTGCCGGCGCCTCAGCGCACCCGCCAATCGCGAGCCGGGCGGTGGCCGTGCCCGCCAGAGCGCGCTCCGCGGCGCTGAACGCCGAGGTTGATCTCCTTCGGGCGTCCTGTTCCTGCCGTGCCAGCAGGGCGTCCTGTTCCTGAGCCTGTCCCTTGGGTTTCGCTCCTCGTAATAATCCCGCAGCGGGAATTACGGCTGGCTGTGTTCAAACACACGCCTCGGTTTCTTTAAACCACAGCTCCGCCCCACCTCGGCCCCAGCGCCTGCCCCGCTCCCCCCCCCCCCTCCCCTCCCTTCCGGGGCGGGCGGCGCAGTGCGGAAGGACGCGGGGCCGGGAGGAAGCGGATCCCGCCGGCTCCGCGGCACCGGGCGGGGCGGGCGGACGGTGAGCGCGGCGGGACTGCGGGGCCGGGCCGGGACTGCGGGAGGGCTCGTACGAGCTCGGGCGCCAGGCGAGATGGGGCGGGTGCTGCCAGGCGTGTCTCGCTGCGTTGTGTGGGAATGTGGCGGCCCGGCGGCGGGAGCCCCGCGGCTTGGCCGTGCCCTGAGCCCGCCCGGGCCCGGAGGGGTCGGGGAGAGGCCGGAGCGGGCAGTGCGTGTCCGCTCTTGAGGTCAGGGAGCTGCCAGGAAGGGAGGGCGGAAAGTCGCGCTCCGGGAGCTCCGGAGCAATTCTCCTTTGCTGCGTTTTCTCGAGCCTTAGCACGGAAAATTTGGCTGCTCTCGCATTTGTTTATGTTTTGCTGCACTGTGAGAATTTTGTGGGTTTTTTTTTAAGCTCTCACTCGTGTGTGGCTGGCGGGCAGCGTCACCAGTACGACACTGCGATGTTTCAGCCGCCGCAGGGCAGGGTTTAAATCCAAATCAAACCTTGCTTTCGTTAAAAAAACGGGGGGGGGGGGGGGGGGGGGGGGGGGGGAAGCCGAAAATAGGTTGACATTTTTGTACATCAGATGCCTTCAAAATGTCTTAACGGCTTCAGTGTTTAAAATGTACTGTCCTTTTGTACATTAGAAGGTCAGAATTAGTAAAATAGATCTAAAAATTTAAGGCTGCCCTTCTGCTTTTGGCACTCGTTTACCATTAAGGTGGTTGCTACTCTTCCATATTGCTGGTAACTTGAAAACTTTTTTTTTTTTTTTCCCCAATAAAAAATCCTGTTTATTAAGTATTGGGAAAGAAAATGCTTTAAACCAAAAGAGAGGAGGATTAGATTTAGGTGTGTTCCCTGAGAAGGTGGGGAGGACCGGGTACAGGGTGCCCAGAGAAGCTGTGGCTGTCCCTGGATCCCTGGAAGTGTCCAAGGCCAGGTTGGACGGGGCTTGGAGTAACCTAGGATATTGGAATATGTCCCTGCCCATGGCAGGGTGTGGAACTGGATGAGCTTTAAGGTCCCTTCCAATACAAACCAGTCTGGGATTTTGTAAAATCCTAGTTGTCTTAAAAAAGCTTTTAAATAAATCTGTATTTTGAAAGGTGTTTCTCTAGGTGGTTCTGGTTTGTAAACCCTCTTACTTCATCTTTATGTTATCCCTGAATTTGTTGTGGGCGTAGATAAACTAAGTCTCACGAGGTAGAATGAGGGAGCAGGGGACTTTGTTGTTTGTTTTTGTTGAAAGCATAAAATCCCTAGGAAAGGACGAGGGTCAAACCCGCTTTGTGGGAGGTGTCTGGAAGCACGGGGAGGTTTCATTAACATCGTCTTGTGTTGGACAGAGCTGCCTGTGTTTGAGGCAAAATGGCTTTCAGTAAGGGATACCGTGTCTATCACAAGCTGGATCCACTTCCCTTCAGCGTGATCGTGGAAACCAGGAACAGAGAAGAATGTCTCATGTTTGAGTCGGGAGCTGTGGCTGTCCTCTGTAAGTCGATCCGTTTTGATAACTACTGTGTTAGAAAGGTGACAGGCTGAACATTGTGTGAGGCATTGATTTGTGGAATGTAAAGAAGCAACTGTTCTGTTTTTCTATTTGCTAATGGAATGGCTTCTGATTTAAATGAGAAAGGAGATATTTTCTTATCTTCATCTGTTGAGAGAGAATTTGACACATTTAATTACATTTCTTTATGCGTTTTCATGTCCACTAAATTTTCTTATAATTGCTTCCAACATCATCTTGTTTCTTGGGTTCTGAGCAACCCTATTTTGAACACATGATAACTCATTGATAAGCTATTCCTCGTGTTGCATTTCATAACAATAAATTCTCTATTCTTAAATGTTATATCATAATTTCATTTTATCTCATTTTGTGTGATTTTTGATAGCTTTTTGATTTTTAGCTTTATTTTGTCCCTTTATTTTTAACCACCCTCAAGACTGTATTGCTTTGTCTTGTAATAGAATGAGTAGTATTTGGAGCAAGGTGTCTTGCATTGCAAGTTATTTTTACATGTTTTAAGTGAAAAATGCGTGAGACATTTCCTTAAATTTTTGCTTCCCTCTCTTTTTTTTATTGGAGGACACTAAAATGAGAAGTACAAAAGAGAACCATAAGACCTATACATAGGCTTTTAAAATACGTAAAACTATAAAAAATATGTTTGTGTTCTTTAGGAATTCAAAGCACCTGGTTGCACAGCATTTCTGAGCTTGATTTTGGCTGTTTTATAGAAAGCTTTCATTCCATGGAAGTAGTTTTCTCCTTATCCAGCACCTGTTAGAGGCCTGGCAGTGACTGACATGGTTGCAGCAGCTGTATGGTGGTCCAGGTGAACAGTGGGTGCGTTTCTCCTATTTTTAAAATTCTCCCTTTTTTTTTTTATGGTACAGCTTTTTCTTAATACGTATTTAAGTAATCTCCTTGATTTTGGCAGCAGTATCCATAAGGCACTCTAGTGTGGGTTGGGAATAAGTGTCCAGTGGTAAAGGTAGTGAACAGCTTTAGTGCAAGTCATAGAATATTTTGAAGATTTGTGGAACAGGTTGTTTTAGTAATTATGGAACATGCTTGAGCTACTTAAGGGCCAGATGAAAAATTATTTATTCCTGAAGGTTATGCTCAGAAAGGGCAGCAAGTCATTTCTCATGCCAGGATACACTGCAGGCACCTGGATAAATGTCCTTCCCTAAAAATTAAAACTCATGTGGAAGTTCTTGTCTGCTTCCCAGCCTTGTTGTTACCCAGCAGAGGAAGCCAGACGTGAAGGAAGTTTGAAAGCCTCCCTCTTCTTGGGTTCTGTACTTAGTGATAGCTCGTTATTAATCTGCAAAGCACTGTCCTTGGAATTGTAATTGGTAGGTTACATCATAGCAAATGTTCATACCCAGCTGGAAGTAGTTACTGAGTATTGTTTTCAGTGAGCTTAATCAGAAAACTGCTTACTCTTTTTTTGTCTGGTACACGAACAGAGTTTTCCATTGACTATTTAGCAGTGGCATTTTGCTTTAATTCCCTCTATTTTTTTTTCTATATAATTCGCTAAATTCTTTAGGTACTGATATTTTTCTTAATGGTTGGAAGATCACAATCTTAAACTGGCAACAGAAAAAGCGCAGAAGTTCCCTAGGTCAGGTTTTTTTCTTCTCTTTTGCTGCTTGCTCTTCCCATCTGGTATCTGTTCTTTTGAATGCATTTTTAAAGGAGTAGAATTATTAGCTCTTAGGGAAGATTTGTGAAGTGCTACTTCTCCATCTCGTTGGTCGAGCCACAGAATCCATCCAGAGGATTCCTGTCTGTAACTGTACAAACTTACAGGTATTTTTACAAATAACAGACAAAGTTAATGAAATACTGCTGTCCTTTGGGGAAGATTTCCCATGTTTGTAAAATCTGTGTGAATAGATGGCAAAATGGTCAGATCAAGTATATATCAATTTAAATCCAGAACAGCATCACTTTAAACTGTCAAAAACTTCTGGGTTTTGATGATGGTGGTGCTACCACTTTTTAGACTACGAAAATTGACAATGCTGACCTCAAAACTGTTAGACATTTTTCCAAACATTTTAATAAATACTGGAGATTAAGTAATGTGTTTAGCCTTATACCTGATCATAGTTCTTACCTGTATGTAGAGTGGATAATATATATGCACGGCCTAGTGAAATACATTTTAGCATTAAAATTGATTCATGTGGTTCAGTTCTGAGAGCCTTAGTGAGCTGCACCTCCTGGAATATCCATGTACAGAAATTCGGCTTTGAAATGGGCTAAGAGAAGGGAATGGAAGCTTACTGGTCCTTTCAGTGTCGTCCTAAAGGAAGCACATCTGTCATTTTGCTGAGGGAAGGATAACTGCCTTAGCCTTCATCCCCTGTGCCCTCCGTGAGGCACTGCAAGATGATTGAGAGGATTTAGTTCAGCCTCGGTAGGAAATGCTGCACAGCTCAGGTGCTGGGTGATTTTCTGTGTGTGTGCCAGTCAGCCAGGTCGGAGGGAAGCAAGGAAGAGGGTTGATGGGATAGTTCAGAGGTGGTAGTTGTGTAACCACTCAGTCTGAAGGTGGGAGCAGCCCAGGTCATGCTTCTGCTGGAGGTGTTCTGTGTGAATTAACTAACGTTGCTATGACTGAAACACCTGAGCAATACTTGCTTTCCTTTGTGCATTTAACACCTCTTTGGTCGGCACGGTTCTGATATTGGATTAGCCCGAGACATTGGAGTCTGAAGGGATCCTTTTCAAAGCCTGGTGAGGGCACCTGGGTTTAAACGTCAGCAGCTTCACTGCTGATTTGTTCAGAATTTAGTGGGCGGGTGTCATAGATCTATTTTTCTTGTTTTCCATATGAAATGGGCAGTATATTTATTCTTTGAAATAGGGCTCTTTGAGATGTCTCTGCTGGAAAGGTTTCCCTGACTGAGCGGGAGCGTGTTCTCTCCCTCTTCCTGCTGGTGAGTCATCCCAAACGAGCGGTAAGCTGTCTTTACTGCTGTCGCTTGCCATGGAGAACATTCTGTCTGGGAAAACACTGAGCCCCGAGAGCCCCGAGCGGGAGCGTCACGCACAGCCTTGGACTTGAGCGTCATAGTAAAGCTGAGGAGAGAGCAGGTGTGAGCAGGAGGCGGCACACTGCCCGCCTGGGCTCTCTGGAGCTGAAGTAAGAGTTGTGGTAACCCGTGTGCAGCAGGCACCCTGGTAGCTGTTCACCGCCATGGTTGGCAGTGCTACTCAGACCGCTTCTTAGTAAGAATATTCTTCCACGCCATTAACCCGAGGTGGTCTCAACAGGCCTTGAAAAGCAATCTGGCAGGGCTTCCTCACCCTGAGCATCCTGAGCTGAGCCAGTGTGTCAAAACAAGGGGTATCAAAAGTAATAAAATAGCTCATTGGGTGGTTAATGTAATAAATGGATGTGGTGACTCTATTCTGATTTTAATGTCATCCCTGTGATAATATTCAGGTGTTATATTTAATTTAAATAGCAAAAATTTAAGTGTCCTGATTTGACAAAATGCTTGAAAACCTTAGTCTTAAAAGATCGAAACCAAATTGAGTTCCTAAAATTTTCAGATTTTTCAAATTCTAAACCTTTTAAAGTGACGGTTGTGTGGACTTTTTCTTGTCTAATTTAAGTTAGAAGTCTTGGGCCTGAAGGAAATGCACGTAATTTCAGGATTGTGGTTTTGTTCCCAGCTCAAAGTCCCACATTCTGCCTGGAAACCGTAGTCACTGACTTGGAATGTGTTGTCTCAGGCACCCTGTGTGCTCACCAAGAGGAGAGTACAACCGTAGAAAGCCTATGTGGTGACTTTCAATGTGATCTGAATCTTTTAATTGTTGAAATTGGGAAACTGATTTCTGGATCTAGAATGAAGCGGAATTGATCCAGATTATCCTGAAAACAAGATTGTTGATGGGGTTCCATTTGTGTAACACTGGGAGGGCTGACCTATTCCCTCCAAAATAGCTGAATTGGTCGCGTGTCTTGTATGAGCCTGTGATTGTTAAGGTGTGCTTATTACAGATGGCATTTTAAAATGCAGTTACCTGTTAATCCGTCATGAATAGTGACTTGAAATTTTGTTGTTTTTCTCTTGACACTGCAAATGGGGCTTTCTGGCTTTCTCCAGAGGTACATTACAAATTGATTTGAAAATCACTTCCTAAGTGTTGTGGTTTTATGGAGTTTTTTTGTTAGTTTGCTTTGGGTTTCTTACTCTTAATAGTGATCATGAAAGGATAAAACCTTTCCATTTTTGGAGGGCTAAAGATAGGGGTCAGTAGGACTGGTGCCTTGGGCTTCTAGAGAGCAGACTTTGGCCTATTGAGGAGACTGAATAAGAGTCCCTTGCGAAGAGAATGGAAAAGAGTGTGGTGAAGCTGTGTCTTCCTGATTTCATCTTGATTTTCAGAAGCTTCAAGTGCTTTTTCTTGATGTTGACCACAGGAAGTTCCTTAGTGGGCACTGCCTTGAAAGCAGAAGCCTGGGGTTGGTGGGCATGGGCTAGGGCAGGATGGAGGAAGTCATGCCATATTTGACATTTTCCCGTGTGATTTTTCGCCTTAAAAAACAAATTGAGGTGGAAAAGTGCAGGCAGTGTGAGAGAGCAACACTTAGATGGTCACTGTGGAAAAGGTTTGAGTTCACACTGAATTAGGTCCAATATAAATGAAGAACGTGTCACGAAATGCTTTTGGTTGGTTCTTGGGCACTTTAAGGAAATAATAATTGACTAGTCACAGTAAGTTTCTCTATTTTATTTGCTTAGTTGGTTGGTTTTGCAACCCTTTGCTGCTTTATTAGCCCTTGTTGGCCTTTTTTGTTGGTCTGAATTTGCAAAGCCCGTGTTACTTAATTTACTTTGGGCATTTACTTATTAAGGCTTAACAAGGATATCCAGCGTTCTCTACGATGGAAAAAGAGAATAAATCCATAGAAGACAGAAAAGGCACTGTTCTGACGTGTCATTAAATCCCAGCAGGCACCTTTAAGAAGAATCCTGCAAGAAGTTTGAAACAAAACCCGAACTTTCCATAATAATTTCAAATGTGGAGGAAGAACACGACAGCTTTCTGGTTATGCAAAGCTGAGTGTAGAAGAGTACACTGGTGTCATTAAACCTTTTCTAAAAAACAGATTGCAAGAACCGGGGTCTGAAATCTAGAAGTTCTTTTCCAGCCCAGTGGTTTTCTGGTGAAGAAAAACATAGGTTGATGAGGTTGACAAAATGTTTTTAGGTTGGCTGCAGGTTCTTAACACTCAGCCTAGGTGAGGACTTCAGAAATAAATCCTCATGCTGATATAAAACTCTCTTTATTACATCTGTATTACAGGAATATTAGTGCAATAGGTATCAGTGCACTAAGGTAAAGAAACTTTTTTTAAATCCTCTTAATAAAACATTGAATGGGGGTTGGATTTCAAGCTGTGGTTAAATAATTATTTCATCTATATTAAATTGTCTGATCTGCTTTAATAAAAGAGCTGGCAGATACTTGAACAGAAGTGGTAGGCTTGTGCACAGGCAGGGCTGTAGTAATCTTAGGCATTACCTGTTAGGAAGAGCAATTCTAGGTAAAATAAAGGGTTTTTTAAAATTCTAAATAAAATAGAGATTTTGTTCTAAATGACATAGCTAATGTGAGAGAGAGCACAGCAGAATGCCGGGGCCAGTAGGCATTTAGATTTCCTCTTCTTCGTGTCATGTTCTGAGATTTTTAGTGTCAAAGCAAAATGGTGCTGATTGTTGGTAACCATGGAACCTTGATCCCTGCAGATCCGGTGGCAAAGCTGGAATGGTTGATGTTGCCCTTCCGGTGCAATCTCCGTCAGGAGCAAAAGCTCAGGATGGGTGGCACCTGCTGCTCTGCAGCATCTCTCAGCTGGCTTTGCATGCCAGGCTTGTGGGCCTGGCTGCTACAGTGCTGATGAAAGACCTAAAATGTACACTTAACTCCCAGGAGTGCAATGGCAGATACACTTGCATT